>CP136068.1:77387130-77719630 GCA_032622095.1 Siphonodentalium dalli
ATTAGATATGAATCAAAGACCCCTGTCAAGAAATTCTTCTATCGATTAATATTGATTATATTTCGAATATGTTCTGGACTAAAAACGTGTGGTCGTTTTGCTAACGAACAACAGTGGTTACTGTTAACAGAGACCAGAAATGTTATTGTGTAATTTTGTCACAAATAAACGTTAATTAGACTCATTATCGCTTATAACTATGTAATAAAACAATACAAACATTAAATCTGGGTCAGTTGACGTTCGGAGCATAGCTATGGGAACACCCTAAAGATATATATCGCTATATATATGGTAGGGCCTGAATGGTCCGTTCTAAAATAGAACAATAAAGTGTCCCATCAAATCATCTCATTTTATAATAAATTATTCGAAATAAAATCAATATTAATTGATAGAAGCGTTTTCGGACACTGGTCTTCAATTAATATATATTATTTTATACCCAATACAATTGCAATATCTATACCAATGCGAGTGCTAATTGACTTCCTTACCATGACATATGGCACCATGATTAATCATTCAAATGCACGGATAAACAAACATGCATGGTACCATCTTCTGCGACGCAGTTTGGTTCATTTTTGTAAAATACGTTATGTTCATTATGCACCTTCTATCAAATTCACGAAATGGCGATATCCACATTCAACTCTTATCGATAAATATAACTATACCTATTCATTTCAGGATGTGCCAGAACCGGTTACAGAGTTTCGAAATATAAATTCATTTGGTCCAAAATTATATCAAAGTTCTGATATACTTACGAATACCCCGAATGCCAAATAGTTCGAATGATATCATTGAACAAGTTTCCCCCTAGCTTTGACTTAGTTGGCTTTTTTAGGAGTCCGCAGATATCTTTGACGGTGTAGACAATATTTTCGTCATATTAACAATAACATCTATCCCTTGTCTCTTTTTTTTTTAGGACGTCGGTGTTTTTCTGCGTTATCGGTGTAGGGTGCGGTGAAATTATACACGCCCTTAATCTCTTTCTGCATGTGTGCATATGGCAGTCCTGATCTTTATGCATACTAGTTTACATCTTTTAGTTCTGTTGAGCGACAGGTTTTACTTTATGTTCCTTGGATGCATTTTAGACTATATTCTAGAGGAAATTACAGGAATTGAATTTATCATTGGTGGGAAATGTTCAGATACCAAGTTCAACAAACGACCTATGGTAATTTTGTTATTGAATAAAATGGTGTGGAATGTATATGTGAACGAACGTGCAACAATTGTAACTCTGATCTGTGGTGAGGAGTCAAATGTACCGTTGGGTCGTGGTGATATAAGAGGCAGCAGCAGCCGGCCAGATACACCGAATATGTGTTGAGATTGCACCGATAGTTTGAGTTTCCGCCATTCTTTATAGTATAATATAATTATGTCGTTTGAGATATATAGATTAGAATATGTTCTTAAAGTTTCGATTGTGATGTGGACTTTTCCACCTATTGGGAAACGTGGGGGATTAGGTGGATAACTACAACTAGAGGGGTACAAATGGAGTATTTACACTTGTGAATTTTTATCTGCGAGGTGAAATTGGAAATTACAACTTTGACCATCTCCCCAAGTACGTTAATCCAGATAATCTGGATAAAGGTACATGATCTCCCCTTGCCGAAAAAAGACCAACAATCAGTGCCTCGAAAAACATGTATCGGTCCCGATTGTGCTCCATAACAATTAAGTTTTTTCTGGACACAATTAGGTTTGGATTGCATTATAATACTTAGTCCAAGTCTTCTCGTACTAAAACCAGCTAAGATATTGGGTTGGAGATGCTGGTATTTAGTCCGAGTTCGTCCCGTATGGTCTCTTATGACACGACTTACGCCCAAGGTTTGTGGCGGAAATTTGTTGTGTATTTTACCCGATTTACCTAGCAAATCAATACGTGATGCTATATACATCGGAAAGAGTGACATCTTATGGTCATAATGGTGTATAATAATCTAACTTTAATAGGGCCCGACGAATCGGCAATTTCAACATCAAATCGAATCTCGAATCAAATCATGATAATGATTCGAAATCGAATCGAATCTTGAATCGAATCTTTTTAGTAGATTCTTTAGTAGATTCGCGGTACCGATCAGTTGGGGTACGAGCAAAAATGGGGGTAAATGTCAGATGATTTTATAACGTCAGTGAGATAACTCAGGTTACGAAGGAGGTTCATTAAACTTAATTCCTATGGCATAATATTAACAATATTTAATCACAGTTTAAAACAGTTTAATATATGATAATGGCACGACACAACTTCATATTTTGTGCCACTACTGTCTGGCTACTATGCGTGAAGTTCGTGAAAAGTCAGCAGTTTGGAACTTTGGAGTCAATGGAGTCTGATTCGAGTCATTGCCAACGGAAACTCTTCTGCGCAGGCGCGTGCGATATCAGAATTGCGCATCGTGTCTTGGGAATGGCGCATACACATACGGCATTACAGAGAACTATATATAGTTTCCCAACTTTGGCCTGTTCGTCGGAATGCTAAATGGTCAACAATATTCCATTATGATGTTTAAAGATGTTGGTCGAATTTGGAGACGTGTTTACTTAATATATTTATATCGTTTTAATTTTGAATGATATATAATAAAAATATAATATTATTTGATTGAGCTGAGTAATATAGTATAGGCTTTTCTGGTAAGAATGTCAGATAACGAGATACAAATATTTCCCACCAGAAATTCACTCGCTTCGGCAGCTGGGGCCGGGCTATATCGCGACATTGCTGGTTTTATTTGGTGGAGGAAACCGTGTGCGTTACGATTATGGTACAATCGCAATGAACACGCGAACCATCACAGACCTATACATGCAAGTTGCACGAGTCGCACAGACGTTCCACGAGTAACCAGCGCTGGGACTGGGAGGCCAATATATATATGAGCCGTGAGCTTTTGGGCAACTTACCCTATACACATTGGACCACGAAGTTCCAGATGCACGGTGGGGAATCACGTGGTTTCGAGTTGATGTGTACCACGCATTCAAAATGGCGGAAGCGTCAGAAAACACAACGAGAAACGAAGAAAAAGGTAATATACTAGGAGGATATGACATAGTACATAGTATTTTGGCAGCTACGAGCGTATGCTACAGTATTTTTCAAACAAGCTGATACATCTTGTGTGTCCAAACTCACATTTGTTTGCTTAACATTCTGACCAAAAGTTGTCAGTCGGAGGATTTTCCGCGATGTGTTTACTGGTGTATTCCACGAACATTTTCTAGTTCATGCTTTTACTCTGCTTGGACCAAAATTTTGTTTCTAATTTTATGTTTACTAAAATAAAGCAATGTAGTAGGCAAATTATTGGACCCTGCTTTAAAAAGAAATGTATTTTCCTTGTGAATCGTAGATTTTTCATTAGTGATGAGTGTACACGCACCACAATTAAGTGATGAGTTACCACGAACTTGTTCAGATTTGATTGAATAAATAGAGGACACCAACTGAGTCAACCGGCTTACAGCGAAATTTACAAAAGGAGATCAGTAAATTTGGTCTGAACCGTCCATATAGGAAAGGCACAGGCCTCATTTACTGGAATTTCGCTATAAACTGAGTCGACTTGAAGATTATATATATATTGCTGTATTGGCCAAGCAAACCGCAGAACTACGGTACTGTTCAATTGGGGTAATAAATTAAACTGTGTACCCCAGATATAAACATGTGGTTAAATTACAAATAATTGTGCTACTTGTGCCAATAATGGTCGTTGATCACCATTTTGCAATGAGTGCATTGACCGTATATGACATGTTGGACAAATTAATAACACGAAATAATGGCGGAGGCGACAGAAAACACAACGCGAAACGAGCAAAAATGCTATCAAATAGGATATGACATATTACAGACAATTTTGGCAGCTACGAGCATATGCTACAATAGTTTTCAAACAAGCAGGTCAGATACCTCGTGTGTGTCAAAACGCACACTTTAGTATAGTCGGAGAAGGCGAAAAAAATGGTGAACCTAGAAGAAATTGGTAGAGAAGCGGTTTTTATGTCATTGGACGCGAGAATATCTCCCGAATAATATATCCAAAATCCGCTAAAATCCGCTTTGAGCAATTTTTTCTACATCACTTTAAAATAGGGGTCCTCTTTCAAATATGTGTGCTGATTTTCTAATGAGCGATTCATTGGCAAACATTGGGTACCAAGATAACATTGATATATTATTGTAACTGTGATAAATATTACATCCAGTATGTATTTAACTTTGTAAATAAGTCAATATTGGCCACAGTTTCCGCGAAATTTTAATTTTTTTAACGAAAATATCATTCAGTTTCGCAAAAATGTGTCGCGTTTTCAAAAATATATCCGAGTAAATTGTATATTGTTTGGAGATTTGTTCATGGAATGTGTCGCAAATGATATTTAAATGTGCACAAGCATGTCCTGAATACGTCAATATGAAACTTGGATAATTTAATTAAACATAGAGTACAAATATCTGAAAAAATATTAACCCTACCCCCAAAACATGAAATTTCAGGTAAAAAAATAAAAATAAAATACTTAAAACTATAACACTACCTATTTATTGATCAACTATGGGGTATTTGTAATTTTGTAATTCTTTTAAATCATTTTGGTAGCATGATTATAGAAAATTAGTGGTTATTTTATTAATATAACAGAGAACACCCGTATAGTATATGTACATTGACCCAATAAAAGGCGAGCAATTGTTAACTCAGCTACTGAACTTGATATAAATATTTTCAGAACCAAGTTTGGGGCAGGTATGTGGTGGATATCTCATGATTATTCCAAAATCCACCTAAATCCGACTGGGAAATAATGAACCTGAGAACTGTGCAAGGGGGTCACAATTAACCCATTTTGTTTTGATTCTCCCATGCAATCACAATGAATGGCTATTACACATCGTCGGTGAAATTCGAAATTGTCGTAAAAACGACTTTTTCCCAATTTGGCGGGAACTTTTTTTATTGCAGAATCAGAATCTGTATCTTCGGTTACATTGTATAGAAATCAAATTTACACATGTACAAACAACCCATGATCATGAACTCGCTCCATATATACATAAACACAACATAAATGACCATGTAGCCACTCGTTTTCACACACGCACTTCATCCATGACCGTACATCTATATTTAGGTATAACCGTACACCACACACTTGACTAAAATGTATATAGTCACAAGTCACCATGCAGATATACTTCTACGCTTCGCCCACGACCGTATAATCACTCTATATATAGCTCTACACCCCGTTCATAATCATACATTCACTTCATGTATACATACATGTATTCGCCTCACCATTGGCCATATAATGACTCCATGTGTATATATTTGCCACACCCATGGCCATGTAGTCACTCAAGCTCATAACAATAGAATCACTCCAAGTACACATATACGCATCACCAATGGCCATGCAGACGTTCTATATATACCAATACCCCGCTCACACGACCATTCATACACCCATGCTTGCATATACACCTCACTCATGACAATTCAGCCACTCGCTGTATACTCATAACAACATTCGTGGTCATATAGTCAATCGTTGTTTACCAATTCACATCACCATTGGCCATTCCATATACACATATTGGCCACACGAATGGTCATATATCCACTAAAGATATACATATGCACCCCACCCATGCCTATAATGTCACTCCCGGTATACATATACACATCACCAGTGGACATGCAGCTTTCAAGACATGCCAATACCCAGCACATCACCTCACCATTGGCCATACAGTCACTCCCTGTATACACATGACCATATAGCCACTCAAGGTATAAATATACGTCCCACATATGACCATAGAGTCACTCCATTTGTGCATATACACCTCACTAATTGTCATACAATCCTTCAAGACATACCTGTACAATTTACACCACCTCACCATTGGCCATATGGTATCTCCCTCATACATATTTGCCACATACATGGAATATAGCCACTTAAGATATACATATACACCCACACATGGCCATAAGAGGTATTCTATGTATACATATACACCTCAGCATTGAATAGATACACCAATAAACACGTGGTCATTTGTATACTCCAGTATTGCATATACACCTCACACATGACAATTCAGCCATTCGCGGTATATTCATATATCCGATCCATGATCATACAGCGACTCCCTGTATACATCCCCTAGTCGCCTAATGACAATACACCAACAGTAAAGATGCACACACATACCATATACACTTAAGATCACAATGCCACGTTATATATACCAACACGCTCGCCAATGACCATCCATCTATGCATGTATGCATATACATTTCAACAATCATGACCATACAACCGTTCCATGTACACCTGTCCTATAATTATTATACCCATAGGCATACAACCACTCCTTATCTATCCATACAGTCCATCCATTTTCATACAACCAATACATGTATGTATACACACCCACCCATGACAATTAAGCTATCAAATTTACACCTGTACATTCCACACATGATCATAAGATCACTCCAAAGATACATAAACAACACACGGATGGAATGTAGCTACTCCTGTTATACCCATACATCACTTCAGTGACTATACAGCCACTCCACGTATACCTATTAACATCATGCATTAGTACTCCTTGTTTATCTGCATATCATCATAAATACCACACACATGACCATATAGACACTCCACCATTCGTGATTAGATTTAATGTATACCTATTTACATCATCTGTGACCACAAAGTCACTCCCTGACCTGCCCTGACTACCATTTTTACAAACATCATGTATTAAGTTGATCAATATTAATAACTTTCGACGCTAATTTGTTGACGCTAATTTGTGAGAGTAGCAACGTCAATTGCAGTCCATGAGCCAGGCTCCCCAAAAATGGAAAGTGGTACCAATTTGGTGGGCAAATTCTACCAAATGTTTTCTGAAATCTCATAGTCTGAAGTTTATGTCAGTGCTGGGGCACACTGGGGCAGTGTAGCTTAGTGTGGAAAATGTTTGTTTCCATGGCAACGGAGTGTGTTTTTTCCGGTATAAAACATATGCCTATAATGGTCTCTATCAAGAATGTTTAATGCAGTAACTCTATCTTGGCATTAATATGGGGTGCTATCCTTGGTGGGCTTTAATTTGACACTGGAGATTTCACCAATATATGTCAAGGTCAAATACAAAGGTCAAGGTCATTGACTAAAATATTAGCTTTTTTCATATCGGGTCATACATTTTCTACCCAATAAGTTTATATATCAGTTTTGAATACGTTATCTTTACTCGGAAATAATCTAGAGCATATAGGCTACACGGAGAACTGTGTTATGGTTGCAACTGACAAGCCAGTCATGAGATAACGACCTCTAAACTTTGTGGCCATTTTCAAAATTGGTCGAAATCAGTTATTTCCCAAGATATCGTGCTTTTGTGTATATTATAGAGTTATTTACTTATCTGGGGTCCGTTAGGGGTTGAATTATGAATTTATTGACTAAAGCCCGAAACTTATTCAAATATATACTTAGTTATAGGGAAAACGTTTTAGAGGGCGTGCCCAGGTGGGGGTGGTGTCAAATGTCATTATAAACCCAAGTTTCCGTGACAACGACACCATATATTTGAAGAAAAATACAAAATATGCCGCTTTTGAGAATCAACGAACCTTGTTTTTTTTGTATGGCACATTTTTAGTCACATTTTAATCGGCATTTTAAGTACTATACCTTGTTGTGGTAATTGTGACATTACATAAACGACGATGCATTACCATCAAGACCAAAATAACTGCAATTTTGTAACTTTAGTAACTAAATCATGAAACTTCACATATGTGTTCCGTGGTTATAATGGACACCTTTTGGGGGATGCCCAGTGAGATGTTTGACAAACTGTCGAGATAAAATCTGGTTTCCATGGCAACGGCATCAAATATTATTATTGAAAATCCAACTGCTGGAAACCTGAGCCTAATTGCGTATGAAGAAATGATGTGAACTCATATTGCCATTAAGGATCCACCAATGAACTGGGCTATATGCCCTATATGGTCAAGGTCAATTGCTACAGTCAATGTCATTGGAAAAGGGTAACATTTGGTCTAGTTTTTATAATTGGGCTCTTATTCCACTACCTATAGTGGGTTAGTCATGAAAGCAATCCCCATCATCATGCATAACTTTGTGGTAATACATGATTCATGATACATTACCCTTGAGATACAATCACAACAAAATAAACACGATTTGTGACATCAACTAAAGCACGATACTGCACTTATCTGTTTCTTGGTTATAGTGGAAACTTTTTAGAGGGGGCCGTTCCTAGCTGAGGGGTCATATATCCAGATACAATATAGTTCCCATGTCAATGACACTAGCGAGTTTGCGATATCCGTCCGATGGGTACCGGTGAATCGGTGAAATTCGTCACGTTCACTTGCGTCCTGTCAATGCAGTGCATACAGCGGTAGGGATTTGGAACGGTAGATGTATCCCATTGACCGGTAATCTTTCACTAAAGTTTTCTCACTCAAAAGTACATTAATTCTATGAAATAGAAGTCAGCTATGCATTAATCTATTCATTGCAAGATTTCATGGGCAAATCTCATTGATAAATCTGTCATTTACGCCATGTTTTATGTTAAAAGTATCGAGGCGGCTTCTTGCACTTAGATAACTACGGAACGCCAATTTGTTCACTAACAACTATCTTCACTCCAGTAAAGACATGTCATGATTAAAATTACTCAAACCTTTAATTCAATGGTCCCCATGTCATCAGATTCCAACACAAATAATGCTAACCACAGTCAACTATAGTATACATTTGCCCAAAACCTGTTATTTATCAACATTTATTTAAATAAAAAAAAAAACACTTGATTTTAGAGTTATACATCTTCATCCGCAATTTGGTCCTAGACCGTCTTCTCGTCGACTGTTTACTGGGCGTCTAAAAATTATCGGTGGTGAAAAATAATAGATTTCAAAAATCGATATCTGATCACTCTTAGCTTTGATGTGTGGGTTCCTCTATTCGAATACAATATTTGTTACGCCCCAAAGCCGAGGAAATAGTAATTTGCGAGCGTTTATTCGGATTATGCATGAGAGTGAGTTGACGGTGGTATACGCATGGACGTGATTATAGAGGGTCTCCGCGTTGAGAGCGGGTGTCCAGCTTCAAATTACCAACTATACACCCCATTGAGCCTTGCGTAATTCCAATTGTGCACCCCCGTTGGGTTTGATTTCCCCCAACTGTTCCTCCACGTGCCTGAACTGTAGTCTGTTCTAAATGGATCAGTAGTCTTGTTGCCACAAATCCTGTTGTGGGAGGGTTCCACTGTGCCGACAAATATAAGAGCATTTGTAGATCTGAACATGGAAATTGCACAATCATAACATATAGTGCTCTAATGCCAGGCAAATCACGCCCTGATTTGTTTTTCTGAAATTAATTATCAGTTTTGACGGGCCACTGCATGTGGAGAGACCAGGATACGCCGGGTCGACCATGGTTCGGTCCGGTGTGAGAACGTTTTGAAATCTGAATATGAAAATTGATAATCCTAGCATCTTTTGACTGTCCCCAAGCTTTTCATTTGTTGGATATTTCAAACCTAAGGTTGGAAAATTTCCAACTGTTGGCCAATACAGTCCGAATTTGTTTACCAAAAGGAGGAAAATATGCAAATGTTGGTCTGAAACAATAACAATTCCCAACTAAATAATTTTTTGGGAAAATCAAACTGCCAGATTAATTTCAACCTTGTTTTGGTGTGAAATTTCCAACTGACGTGCTATGTATATGAATATTTCAACTGTTGAACAATTTTACAACAGTTGAAGTGAAACACCGCACCCCCATCGTCACGTCTCTGTATCGACCCTTTGTGCATGAGCATAAACATATCGTGAATGTATTACACTTTTGAATACAACCGCTTAGTTATTTTATCCTATGTGGGTGGTAGCTGATTCTCATTTTAATATAGATTATATATTTACCATTTGAACGGACATGGCTCATTTGAACATCAAGACTGTTCTATATTGTAGTGGTGGAGATATATAGGTCGACAATGACACGAAATACCGATATACACACCTTATACTCTACACAACCTTACCCTCGTCAAAGCGACTTTCAGCTGTTTTGGTATTTGTTTCGTATAGAAGTGAAGCAAACGCTCTTTATTTATATTTATATTAACATAACATTTTAGGCCTGTGATTGAAGGATACAATATAATGACACGGCTGGTTTTTATCTAGTATCTGTATATTTTCGAATATGTGTCTGTCTGCATGTCCACTATTTTTTAGAAAATAATGAGGCCATCTATAGCTATATGACTAATAGAGATAATATTTACCAGAAATGTAACGGTGTGGTTTATATAACTAGTAAAGGTGTCTCTATCTTTATGGCGCGGATGGGGTTCGGGGCTCTTTACAAAAAATATTAAAAGAAGTATTTGACGTCGGTTGCCACAAAACATGTAAATACACATCGTGACACAGTGAAAGAATGCAAGTGTATCAGGCATTTATAAGACATAATATGTTTTACATTTGCACTATATATGTATCGATAATTGGTCTCATTCATGGTCCACTTATCAATACCTGCTATTGTGCCCATGCATGTAGTTGCATTGAATTCAACAAAATACACGTGAACGGGTACGGGTAAATCGATGAACATCGTCGTGGTTACTTGGGTACTTTCAATGCAGCTCATAAAGCAATAGCGATTTAGAACGGACAGATGTGTCCCATTGACAGGTAACCTTTCACTACGATTTCTCACTCAAAGGTTCATGAATTACACATAATTCCAGTCAGCTATGCGTTAACCTATCTATTGCAAGATTTCATGGGCACACATCATGCATTGATAAAGTTGTCATTTTAAACCAGGTTCTATGTTCAAATTCTCGAGGCGGCTTCTAGCACTTTTTTCACTACATTAATGAGAGGTTGTGGTTGATAGAGTGAGTAGATGGTGCTATAGACGCAGTCTCGACCCATTGTAGGGACGTGTCTATAGATTGTATCCGCGTTAGGAGGGGCGTTCACATTCTAACTACACCCCATTTTCACCCCCTCCCCATCCCGTTGTGCTTTGATTTTCCCAACTGGTCCCCCACATCCGCCTGAATGGTAGCAAATTATAAATGAATCTTTTTGTCACTAGCCGGGGTGGGTATAATCCATTAGACCGACCAGTACAAGAAAATGTGTAGATCTGAGCCTGAACATGGTTCGTCCCGGTGTGAGAAATATTTGAAATCTGAACATGACATTTTCTAAATCCTAGCATCCAGACTGGCATCAAACGTTCCATTTGTTGGACATTTTGATACCTGACACCCCCCAAAAGTTTGAAAATTTTCAACAGTTTCTGATAGCCATTTCAGTCCAAAGTGTTTTACCAAAAATAGGAAAATATGCAAATGTTGGTCTAAAAACTACAAATTCTCCACTAATAAATTGATGGAATATTAAACTACGGGAACAATTTCAACCTATTGTTGGTGTGAAATTTCCAACAAATGTTTTGTCAAGAATATCATATTTCCAACTGTTGAACATTTGACAAAAGTTTGGGGGGGGGGGGCTGAGACACTATTATAGGAAACAAGGTCACACGTCTTTGTAATTCATCCTATGTCACAAATATACCTGAAATATTCAATTCAGAACAACTAAAGTTGAATGAAATACTGTAATACATTCTTATATGAGCATGTTTATACTTTCGGGTAGTTGCCAAGCAACCGTTGCTAAGCAGGGCCAAATCTCGATGCGGTCTATTCTGAAAATGATCAGTAAGGTCCAAGGAACATATGTGGATGTTTCATGCTTTTATCAATATTTGTGCAATTCTTACATTTCCATGCACCAAGCGCCTGGACTACACAGAAGCATGATATATTGGGAAATAACCGATTTTCACCCATTTTGGAAAATGGTCACCAAGTTTAAAGACATATTTCTCATGACTGAGTCACTGACATGTCTTTTTCGACAATAACAAATTTCTCCATGTAGCATATACGCTACAGATTATTTAGGAGCAAAGATAACGTATTCAAAACTGATATATAAAATCAGTGGGTAGAAAATATAAGACCCGATATGAAAAAAGCTAATATTTTGGTGAATGACCTTGACCTTTGTGTGTGACCTTGACCTCTAGAGGTGAAATCCCCGCGTCAAAATAAAGCCCACCAAGGGTGCCACCCCATATTAGTGTAAGGATAGAGTTACTGCATTAAACTTTCTAGTAGTAGACCATTATAAGTATATTTTGAAAACTGGCCAAAATCACCCTTCGTTGCCATGGAAACACAAATTTTGCACACTAAGCTACACTGCCACAGTGCTCCCCAGCACTCAGATGAATTTCAGATTATAAGCTTTGAGAAAAATGTTGATAGAATTTTCCCACCAAAATGGTACCATTCTCGGTCCTGGCTCATGGACTATTGGTCCCGCTCAGCTCAGTTTCGAAGTTCTGCATGGCATGCATGCCCATTTCCCTTAAGAAACATGGCCAGAATCTCAAAAGACGTTTTTTAGGCAAACTTCCATACTGCATCCTTTAAAAAGAATTTGTCATGCCTCATAATGTACTGGGAGGACAACCATAATAAAACCTAGAGTTTTCACTTGATTAAGTAACATGTTTAATAACCCAGCAGATCACTCACTACCTTGCTACCTTTTCGGAACAGCAGAGAATAATGTTTGGGATATATATGAACAATTAACTTGTTAGGTGCATAAGAAATGTTAGTATTCAATCTAAATAACACATAATAGTCAAACTTTGTCATCATCCACAACTTGTATGTGGTTGCATGGCACGCAGCATGGGCAATATTTACCATTTTTCACATTTTTGCCGCCATTTTGAGCCAAAGTGACAATCTTGGAACCAATGAACTGGAATATGCATAATATATGGAATGTTTCACTAAAATTGCACAGTTGTGCCCATTTCTTGATGAAATATAACTAGAAATCACAATGGTGTCAAATCGAATTTTTGAGAGATCAGTAGGGTTTCTGACATCATGAATGGCATATTTCATTTCTCCAATGGTCAGTTAACATGAATAGCACAACATAAAGTGAGAATTCTCAATCAGTACCAAATAGCATAAACTGATCTTAAAGATATTAGAGACAAAATTTTCCACTTCCTACTGCCATTTTGGCAGCCATTTTTCAGCCATTCTGAGCCAATGTGACAATTTTTGTACTAATGATTTGGAATATGTATCAAAAATGGAATGCTTCACTAAAATTTCACAGTTCTGCCCAGTTCTTGATGAAATAATACTAGAAATCTCAATGGTAATTTTTGGTAAAATTTTATACCACTTTCTGTAAAATCGAATATTTGAGGGATCAGAAAGGTTTATGATCCCATGAATGGCATATTTCATTGCACCAATGGTCAGTTAACTTGAAAATACAACATAAAGTCACAATTTTCAACCAGTACGAAAATCATAAACTGATCTTAAAGACATTAGAGAAAACAAATCAAATTTTCCACTTCCGGCTGTCATTTTGGGTGCCATTTTTTCAGCCACTTTAAGCCAAAGTGACAATTTTTGTACTAATGAGTTGGAATATGCATAAGAAATGGAATGTTTTACTAAAATTTCACAGTTCTGCCCATATCTTGATGAAATATGACTAGACATCCCAATGGTGATTTTTGGTAACATTTGAAACCGCTTTCTGTAAAATCGAATTTTTGAGGGCTCAGAAGGGTTTCTGAATGGCATATTTCATTGCTCCAATGGACAGTTAACATGAATAATCCAACATAAAGTCACAATTATCAACCAGTACCAAACAGCATAAACTGATCTTAAAGATATTAGAGAAAAAAATTTAATTTTCCACTTCCATCTGCCATTTTGACGGCCATCTTGGACGGTGAGTTTCAATTTTAGCCTATTATAGTGGCATTTTGTCTTATCTTCACACAAATGTATACATTTGTATATATATGACAACTTGACAAGACTGCCTCACTATAATTTGCATCAAACTGATTTAGTGAACCGTCTGAAAAACGGCGGCCATGTTGGGCGCCATCTTGAATTTAACGGGTTTCACTTAACCGAAAGCTGGAACCAGCTGGATTATGATCAGGGATATAGTGCACAAAATAACTATGTGCGAAGTTTTGTGCTTCTATCCGGAAGTGAACGATTCTTCTATTATTGTCGGTTAAAGGTACTCAATCCGTAAAGAGGGTCCCCATCTCAACAGATTCCAACAACAACAATCCGATCAGATGGTCCTATATTGCTATTTCTTTGGCTTTGGGGGTAAAACATATTTGATTCGAGTCGAGGAACCCATCAAACAAAGCTCAGAGTTATTAGATATTGATTTTTGAAATTTGTTATTAACTCGAGATGAGTACTAATAACTGCCGTAATCTGCTCTGGATGTGTACTCCAAATCTATTCAAACAGACAAGAATGGATAACTCTAAAATCAAGTGGTAATTTTAACGCAATTTTGACTGAGTTCTGGGCCAGATAGTATTCCCGATAATGAAAAATAATAGATTTCTAAAATCGATATCTAACAAATCTGAGCTTTGATGGGTGACTTCCTCGACTCGAATCAAATATTTTTGACCCCCGAAGACATTGAAATAGTAATTGAGAGGAGTTTTATCGGATTGAGTACCTTTAAGCGACTCCACTAAAACGGTGAACAACTCAATCAAATTATTAAATTTGACCGAGAGCAGTAAAATATACGAATTTCAACTGTCGCCAAGTCCCTGCTTTTGGGGCACTTCGGGGGAATTATCTAGGGGTCTTAGTAAATACCAATACACTGACACCCCCTCCCCCCATTCTGAATTCCTCGACCTGTGACCTCTGGGGGCCAAGGTGAAACGGTGACTGAATCTGACGAGGTTTGCCGAATGCCCCTCCCCGAATAGGTCTATAACCATACAGACTCCATTGAAGTTTGCCGATCCGGCGAATTAGATGTTAACATATCTGTATTCCAGAAAATAAGAGATAGTAATAACTAAATAAACATTAAAAATTATAATTAAGCTAATGATGGAAGTTCTTCAAATGGTCTTATAAACTGATATTATTGCAACAGTTTACATAAATTGAGTTCTATTTTGTCGTAAAAATAAACAAAATGTCGTAAAAGTTTGCCGCGAGAAAACAGTTAGTTCAAAAATGTCTTAAAACTTAAAATCGCTAATATCCTCTCCAAACAGCAGTGGCAAATTACAATGCACTACGCACAGACCGTACCAGTTCTCTCTCAAGCTCCAGTTCAGCGACCGATTCCAAATAACAAAATTAAGGAAAGATATTAAGTTTTTTGTCTCTCCTGTAAAACATGGAATTTGCCAAAAAATGATTTTTACGACATTTTTGAATTTCACCGACGATATGATATAATCGCAATAGGCTGAAATAGGGTAAAATTTGCGTATTATCGTATTTTGGCCGCCATCTTGGAAGCCATCTTTGATTAAGTTGACAGTTTATGGATCCAGTTAGATGTAAATACCTTATGTAATGATCCTAATATGATTACGTCAGTACGTATGGACAACCCAAAACACGTCCATCCATCTATACAATGATAAATGTATGTTTCATGGGAGTGCCTGGCGTGTATTTCTGGCCAACTTGGGATATATGATCACGTCAGTACGTATGGACGGCGACATGTCTCTATTCCGAAGGTTCGCTATTCCCAAGGTTCATTATACCGAAGGATCGCTATTCCGAAGGTTCTCTATTCCTCGCTATTCAGAAGGTTTTTGTTATTTTGAAATTTCATTCGATATTCTAAAGTATTGAGAGGGTTCTTTATCATAAGACTCTTTTTATGAAGGATATATCTTAAAGGTACTCAATCCGATCAGACGCTCCTAAATTACTATTTCTTTCGGTGGTAAAACAATATTTGATTCGAGTCGAGGAACCCACCCATCAAAGCTCATGTTATTAGATATCGATGTTTGCTATTTCTATTGTTTATGGGCCTGATCTTGTCAGAATAAAAGGTCAAACGGGCGGTCTTGCAGATATGGATAACTGTAAAATCGTGGTAATAATAACCACTTGATTTTAGAGTTGTCCATCTTTTCTGGTTAAATAAGCCCATAATAGCAAACCTTCTGAATAAAGAACCTTTGGGATAGCGACTCTTCGGAATATGGAACCTTCGGAATAATGAACCCGATCCTATATGAAGAGCCCACGACACGTCCATCAATAAATGTATACATTTCTCTAATTTCCAGACTGATATTCATGGCGCCAGTCAAGAGATATTAGCCATATAACACATGTTACTATATTTGTTCAAAATGCTATCATCAGGTGAAGGTTGAATCTAGCCCAGTGACCAATTTTCAAGGCAAAATTATTTTCTTTAATTTTTGCGAGTTTCAGCGAGTTACATGGATGGGACACAATGACTCAATGAGACACAATTTCTGGCCGGTGGTAGGATCCAACTTCAGTAGATGATAGGCACTTCAAAAAGGATTGACATAATTTGCCAAATGACTTTTGTTTTGGGGCTGGAGTGGATAAATACCCAGAACGACACGATGTGTAAATGGGTTTGTCGATACGACAGCGCCTCGAGTCCTATCCTTCCGCGACAGCACGAGCGCCGTATCGACAAACCCATCTACACATCGTGTCGTTCTGTGTTTATTACACGCGTCGCGTCCTATAATCCGTGCATTAAAAATACAGGATTAGAAGGTTTATTTAGGCTCATACAGGGCGTGTTTGTCATGTGTGATGATTCTTTTATTTAAATAGTTCCAGTTTCATGGTTGAGGCGAACGTCATGTACGTCATTTTACGTCAACGAGATGCGTATGGAACGTACGTTCCATACGGATTTGTAAATATGGAACAGCAATAACACTGTAGTTCTAGGAACAAGCGTGTAATAAATAATTTATATCAAACAAACTGATGTCATTGAGCAATACCGGTAGTTGTATGTTCGGGGCGTTTCATATACGGTTACTACTCATTAATCAGATGTGCATACCATATTCATGTTTACGGAATTCACCTTAAAAGACTATCGAACCACAAAAAGTGCAAGATCATGTCATGAATCTCTACACTAGATATGACCGTACTATAGACCATATACACCAATTGCACTGTGTAAATTTATGAAAAATTAATAAACATGCAGGGAATATATTCTTTTTATTGTTAATACTTGTTCCTCAATAATCTACTTCACAGTAGGGGTGGTCCCAGCTCGAGATTGCATGCTTGTTTGTGACGTTTGTGAGCTTATATCATACCCGCATATGTATAATCATTGTGATGGTCAATAATAGTGATAGCGGAGACCTAGAGTGAAATTAATAATAGTGATGGAAATTTAATTTAATTTAATTCTATTTCAATTTAATTCTATATATGTCTCTATGCCAAATAACTTAATGATCGTTGAGAATTGTATCTAAAATTAATAATCATGCGGCACATGCTGAAACTATTGTTAGGCATCTGATAGTATATAAACATTTAAATAATTGCCCGGGATGAATTACATTAGTGTAAGGGACGCAAAGCAAAATCAACCACAAAGTCACTTAAATCTTGCAATTTCAAAGCTGGATCTTCACATTCTATGACACACATTATAATAATAAAAGGTATTTCATAATTTATTAACTGTACTGCTTTTTCATTGTTACAAACTTCCGTATCGCAACAGCAAAAACTGTGTACTGGTGGAATATATCATTCTCCAATCTCGACGGGCATAGATATATACATAGAGATTCATAGCATGGTTTAAGAAAATGATACCAGATTAAACATTTATATGATCATCTGCGATTGTCTCATGCGTCATGTACATGTATAACTAGAAGGTCATGACAGTTCGACCAAGTTGGCGTGGGATTATTATGTTTAGCATACAGATTATTCCAATCTCAATGTGTCAAGTCGACAATAGCAAGTACGCAGGGCTATATTTAATAATTTTTCCAGAAATAACCATTATGCAATGTATTCGCTAGCCATGCTGACCGAGCTCATGCTTAATGATTAAGGTTTAAATCGAAAACACAGTGTTAAAATCATGAATTATTTAATATATGAGAAGGCTAAAACAAATCACCCGACACCGTGCATTATGATTATTATATTTAACTTGATCTGTCCATTACATGAAACAAAATTCATACTAATAGATGGAAAGTTGGCCCGGAAGCATATCCTCTCACCCGCCACTGCAGTGTGCCGAGACCAAATGGGATTGGGAGATGTTCTTCTTTTCCTTCACTCACCAAGACAATTGACTCACTTTGTCAGTCACCAATTCACTGGGCTTCACATGTTTGTTACATCTGTGTGTCGACTGCTCTGTAGATGGCTAGAATTGTATTTTGATTTTGACGTTACTCACAGTGAGTGTGTGAGGCTGCGCCTGAAGTCGTTGAAAACCATATTCACTAATCTGTATTAAATCACTAAATTGACTAAAGTATACAATCCTAATAGTATTACTATTATACTAGGTGAGTAGGTAGTAGGTCAACATAATCGCTTTCACAGATTACTGCCTCCACAAGTTCCAGCTACGCACTACGGCTACGTTCAACGGTTCATGACTGAACTATACTGTCTATAGTGTACCGGTATAGTATTAGTATAGTGAGGCCCCCACCTCCACCCCCCTGGAATACGGAATACCACTTAACAAAGAGGGTGGAATACGGAATACCAGTTAACAGCCATATGGAATTTTCCGGATAAATTTTGTATTGCCGTACGAACGCCGGTCATCCCGCAGTGTCCACGTCTAAAATGATCTAAAAAGACGATGATCGACGATCTGTATGTCAAACCGTGAATTTATTGTGACAAAAATCGCATTTATATTATTATTATGATCATTTTTTTGAAGGTGTCGAAGGTCGGCGTACGAATACCGGTATTTTTGGAATACCGAATACCTCCTAACAGAGGGGCCGGAATACGGCGTACATCATAACAGGGCATGGAATACGGCGTACGAAAGGGGGTGGGGCATATATAGTACTAGTGGCAAATGAGTAAATCAGTCAGCTCTAAAATGTCCATTTTCTGACCAATTAGCCGCTTGCAACTCTAACGAGTCCAGGCGAAAACAGACTTAAAATTCAAGTCAAATCGCCGTGACCAGTCTGCACAGACGAGTCAGCGTCCACAGTCCACTCCAGTGACCTTCATTTTCATATTTTTTCAGTCACAGATATTCGTCATTGAGTTTCTTTCCGACTGACTGATTTTCAAGTTAAACTTCAAGTCTGGAGGATCCACAAGCAATTAATATACTTCCATGGTGTAATTTTGAATTTTTGATTGTGAAATATACTCAACAATCACAAACAGATTACTTCACACTCAATGTGTCGACCCTAGAAAGCGCTGCCTAACAGGCAGGTCAAGCTGATCTAGTTTGCATATAATATGCAAATTATAAAATAATTAATACGTACATCACTGACTCAAAGTGCAAAACTTGGAAGTGATACGATCAACTGCTCTCGTAAAATTAGCAGCACAATGGAATCACTAAAATTCCGTGCTCAGAAATGCTAATTAAAGTGGCATATAATACGCTGAGATATAAAATTATCACACACTGGGTACTACCACAGTAATGACACTACCGGCCTCGACAAATTAGGCCAATCACATTTAAAATAGGCATATATTATGCCAATATATTTAACACGCGTTTCCTGATGAGATTCCGCGTTATCGCTAGTATACTATAGTGAAAAAGTGAATCGAGGCATATGCTCAATTTAAAATATGACCATCCGGGCAATGTAGGAACATGGGGCACAGACCACTAATCTGTTGGTGATTGTTGAGTATATTTCACAATCAAAAATTCAAAACAAAGACACACTCAATGTGTCAGCCCTAGTAAAGCGCTGTTGTAAAGACAGGTCAAGCCATTCTAGGTTGCATATAATATGCAAATACATAACAATTTCTGTATCTAAAATGCAACAAATAGGCATAAACTATGCTGGTTTAAACTATGACTGTCACATTACTAACTCATTTGACTCAAAGTGCAAAACTTGGGTGTGATACGACCGACTGCTCTAATGAAATAAGCAGCATGATGGAATCTATAAATTCCGAGCTCAGAATACTCATTAAAGTGGCATATCATATGCCGAATTATAAAATTGGCACATATCGTGCATGCCCAAAAATATTGGGTGCTTCAGGCCTAGAAAAATCAGGCCAACTACATTTAAAATAGGCATACTATGCCGATCTAAATTATTACGCGTTTCCTGATGAGATTCCGCGTTATCGTTAGTATACTATAGTGAAAAAGTGAATCGAAACATATGCTCAATTTAAAATATGACCATCCGGGCAATGTAGGAACATGGGGCACATACCACTAATCTGTTGGTGATTGTTGAGTATATTTCACAATCAAAAATTCAAAACAATTATGTAGACTTCGAATCAGCTGTCATTCATTAGAAATAGAAAAAGGCCAACACAAACGCCCACCGACGCCAGCCAATGATCGGATATTCAAGATGTGCAATACAAACTCGGTGGAAGACGAGAAGCAATTTGTTCTCCATTGTATCAAATACGACAAATTGAGAAAAAGGCCTATATGAATCACTAAATGTCTAAGGGCCAGTAGTATCTCAAAATTCATATACATAATGCGAAACGACCAACCAAATACAAGTAATGTAATCAGTCGAGCTATCAAAGAATTCTTTGAAATGAGAAAAGAAGCCCGAAGTTGATGAATAAATTAATAATTAATTTCTATTCCACACGATATCATAGGCCTGCATACAGTTTATTTGCATGCTTATATTATTGAGCTCTACTAAGTCATTGTATAACTGTAGTATGAATATGTGGAAAGTTTATTATATGAACTATGTATGTGTAAATTATATGTCTTATTATTATGTAATGCATACGGCTCACATGAGTGTTTTATGCTAATAAATATCATATCATAATTCCTCGCTGAATTGAAGCAATATTCTGAGGAAGAACGTGGATTGGACCCGATTTATTACATCCACCCAATTTAAAGGTGCTCAATCCGATGCGATGATCCCCATATCATCCGATTCCAACAACAACATTTTTTTAAATGCCGCTTCAGTTGTCATACTGGCACAATTGTCATGCCTCGCCATTGAGATCCCAGTAGTGGCATATCTCGCGGCAATGAAGCAATATTCTGAGGAAGAACGTGGATTGATCCCCGGTTTATTTCCTCCACCCAGATTAAAGGTACTCAATCCGATTCGATGGTCCCCATATCATCCGATTCCAACAACAACATTTTTTGAAAAGCCAGATCGATGTTCAATAACAACTCGAATTGCGGTGCCTGCAGATCAACGTATCGCAACGAAATTGAACATGTATTATTTACATGTAATGTGCCAGCCATGCATCAATTCAGATACAGTTTCTGGTCAATCACCATTGACTTCTTTGGGGTAGAATGTTTTATGTTTCTCGATTCACTCTCGCAAAACCATCTATGTGACTTCCTAATCGGCGGCACAGCCTTCGTTCCTCCACTCGCTGTCATCAACGCTTGGTGAGATATTCTCACATTCGCCGCGAAATTCATGAAATTCTGATAAGACCAAATGCATGATTTTTCGAACTAGAAAACCAAACTTTAACAAAAACTTCTTCCTTGCTGGAAATCAATTGGAAATTGTTAACGAATACACATATCTTGGAATAACCTTTGCAAACACGAGAAAATTCATACAGGCAGTGGATAACCTGAGCGTCAAAGGGCGAAAGGCTCTCTTTTCAATAACACATGCATGTGCTAATAAAGCACCACTCCCTCTTAAAACGTCCCTTAAACTATTTGACAAATTAATTAAACCCATCATCATATACGGAAGTGAAATTTGGGCAACAGGAATAACTAAACAAAATTATGATCGTTATTCGTGTGAAAAAGTTCATGTATCACATTGCAAACATATTCTCGGAGTTGGAAAATATGCATCTAATTCTGATGTTCGAGCTGAACTAGGAAGCTATCCGTTATATATTGATGCATTGTATAGAATGGCTACCTACGCGGTTAAAATTACCTCACGTTGCACGAGCAAGTTATTGCAAGACGCAGTTATTGAACAACTTAACAGAAAAACTGGTAGTTCCATCTTCAAAAGTTTAGAATCGTATGGGTTTACTATAAATAGAGATGAGAGTAGTAGCGTCATTCTGAGTAGTCTGATTTCGTTCAAACGACAGCTTCAGAAAAACCATGTTATAGATTTTCGAGTCAGTATGCTTGATAGCGCTTCTAAATCGGGCAAAAACAAGCTAAGAACATATAGGCGTTTCAAACGAAATTTTGAGTTAGAACCCTACCTTATTCACACAGCTTCCCAATCTGACCGTACAATGTTTACGCGACTGAGAATAAGTAATCATTCTCTTGCTATTGAAAAGGGTAGACATACGCAACCGAAAAAGACACCTTTACCATTACGGCTGTGTGTGTTCTGTGAAGACAAAATCGTGGAAGACGAAAGACACTTCTCCATTATTCCACCCAGCGTAGTGAATTACTAAAACTAATGGAGGGAAGTTTTATTAATTTTCGACTGATGAGTAGATGGGACCAACTGAAGCATATATTAGATAATGACCTTACACAACATTGTGCGAAAGTTTGCAACATAGTCAGGAGGTTTTTCGAGAGCAGATTGAACAATACCTAAATATTATTATATAATGCATATTAAGTTACATGACAGTGAATCAGAGTGATGTTATTATTATAAAGTTTATGTTTGTTCATGTACCACATTAATATTATATCTATGTCTGGCAACCTGTCCCAACCCAGGGACGTATTTTGCTTAATAAATTCTATTCTATTCTATTCTGTACAAAGGATGCCAACTTTTACGAAACAATTGCCGTTAAGACTATACCCGACTGCTTGCGTGTGCTTGCTGCCTGCCAGAAAAGCAAGTCTTGTTGACATTAAAATGTTTGAGGGTGAAAAGGAGCTTGGCTTAGTGAACATAAGATCAACATCTATACGCATGCGATATACACTTTCCTTATCTAAATGTGTTCAAACTCTAATATGGTACATAGACCATACGGCTCATACGGCTGTGATGATGGGGAATTCAGTGTTGTTACTTTTTGCCGCTATTTTCTACGCTCAAATGTTGTTTGTATATATACTAAATAATGTTTGTAAATACCACTCTCACCTTTATGTGTACAAAACGCTCCAATTCGTTTATACAACACATACAATGTATTGATGTATGATCTCCGTTAATGGAGGTTAATAAAGAGAGAGATATATATATATATATATACCATCGACATATATAATATATATATATATATATATATATATATATATATATATATATATAGCTATATATATATATATATATATATATATATATATACCCTGTTATTTATAATTTTTTTGTTCAACGAAATTCTGCCAGTTTGTCAAGTATCTGACACAAATAGCCACTTGTAAAGACAATTTGGTCTTCTCGACTCGAATCGTATATGTTTTTACCCCGGAGCCTGAGAAATCTTAATTAGCGAGCGTTAATTCGGATTGAGTACCTTTAACCGACTGTTGTGTTCAGCCACCCATTATCACGGCATACAAATAAACGACAATGCGAGAAATACTGTATAATTATAGTTATGGGTCGGCTGTGTTGTGTTACGCTGGAACAGCATTAATTTTGTCAATAATATTAGTCAGAATGGCATTAACACAATTGATCCTTTCATATTATAACCTGAGATCAGTGCTTATAGTTGTGGTATGCTGTTCCAAGATAGCGACTGTTGTTTGCACGCAATATGGGGGGGAGTCACACTGGCAAGAGTTTTTTTTAAACTGTTTTAACTGCCATTTTATGAATGTTTAGAACGTTCTCAAATTTGCCTATATATGTTATACTTCCCAGTCCTGCAATCTACTTTCTATTCCACCGGTCAATTCAATTTGTTTAATCTTATCGACCAATAATACATAGATATTAAGATAACATTTATTACATTTATGAACATGACTTACATCATAAATTTTCAAATGATACATTATAATATATGAACAGTATTTACAATATAAATAATATACTTGCCTGTTATATGTCATTGCCATTAATCTGATCCGTTTGGTTTAATTCATTAGGGCTTACCATTCAGGTGTAATGCCATACCACGAGAGATATATTTATTCCTCCAAATATGGGGACCATTATTGTACAATACATGTATATACATATACAAAAGTTAACTTGTGACATATATACACAATATAATTTAATTTAAGAAGGCTCATTTGAAGTCGATAGTGCGATCTAGTTTATTATGTGATAATTAAAATATCAGGAGGTCGGATAACTTTCATGAAAGACAGACACAAAACGGAAGCTAATAAAGCCCGGCGTTCCAATGCAGAAACATTGAGCAACCTTCAAGCATCGGGGCGTTCGTATTACGTAATGTATCATCTGGTGGGAATTCTGGCCTATACAGACAGCACAGAATTCCATGCTTCTTTGATGATGAATAATGACTGGCAGAAATCCACTGCATTTGACCACCATATGTGTTAATATCAGTGTCAAGTCGAATAGATCAGCATATCCACCCGGATAGCCGCCTAGTTTTATACTGTTTAATAAATAGAGCATGGCTTGGAGTGAAATACGCCGATATAGTGCATAGTGAGGTTGTGTAGTTCACGACGCGAAGCGGAGTGAACTACACAACCGCACTATGCACTATATCGGCGTAATTCACGACAAGTCATGCTCTAATTATTATATTGTATCGAACAAATGCAGAAATTAAAGGCAAACCAGTGGGCAAACACCATTTTTTTTTAAAGAAAAAAAAAATAATATGTAAAAAAAAAAAAAAAAAATTTTAAATTCCTCTTTGTTCAGGTTTGTTTGTTTGTTTTTTTTTAATTAATTCTTTGTAATTTTTTTTTTTTTCAATGTTTGTTTTCCTGTTTTTTTTAATACTTTGGCTGCCTGTTTGTTGTTTTTTTAAATTATTTTTATTTGTTGTAAATGTTTATTTATTGTTTGTTTATTTTTCATGTTTGTTTTCCTGTTTTAAAAAAAACTTTTTTTTAAATTCCCCTTTGTTCAGGTTTGTTTGTTTTTTTAAATTAATTTTTTTGTTGTAATTTGTTTTGTTTTTCAATTTATTTTTCCTGTTTTTTTTAAACCTTTGCCTGCCTGTTTGTTGTTTTTTTATTGTAAATTTGGTCATTTATTAGTATAAGTCGCTCTTGTACACGGAACTTTCAGAATAATTGAGCCGCGAAATTATTGATTATTTTCGAACCGAGCGGTCACGTGACTCTGATTGGAAGCAAAGAATTTACTGCTACAAAAAAAAGGGTACCCAACTCCGGAAACATGAACGTATGATTGGTGTTATTGGGCCATGAAAATCTGCAGTAGCGTGTTTTTTCAATGCTTAGTATACAGTATAGGGGTATTATTTATTTACAAGAGACAGCTAAAACAAGCTGTAATCGGCAAATTGTATTCTCGGTTCATTTTATTAGTTGTTCAGGTACGGCAACCGATCACACGTTTTAGTGTTACCGGTATAGGAATGGGGTATCGCGAACTTAGGAAACGCAACGGGACTCCAGAGAAAACCTTTGTAATTTTGATTTAGCAGTAGGAAACTACTATTTTCAACTTTTACTAAGTTCAGCCAATTGATGTTCGCCTTACTGAAGCTTTAATTTGGATCAGCGGCGAAATAACAAGTAGTTTCAGAACAAAGTTTGATGTAGTGTTCGTTACTATTTTTAGTAGTCAAAACTACATATGCATAGTGTACGATGGGAGAGACTTGAAGGCGTAGTATACAACTACGTCTAATAGAGTCGAGTAGCCAACCAATCGGAAAGCTTGATTTCAATAACAAAGTCACGTGAGATACAATATTGCTCAATATTGCATGTGTATTATAAGTGTTGGTCGATGTAGCTTGGAATACATTTAACACTGTAAGCAGATGAGTGGACTTGCTAGTAGGAACACCAGAGGCTCGGCGTTTGTTGCAGAAATATTTATATTTGTCAAAATCGCCTTTAACAGAAGGAACACAAAATATATATACAGTTCCGCTCGATGCCAAACATAATCAGCGCGTAGATAGTATATTGTCGTCAAGACGTACGATGTTGCACGTAAACAAGAGACTGCTCGTGTTACAGAAGTTGTGCTTCTGTTTATATAACACAGTGCAATTATATTGGTTAACACACACAAATGATATAAACGCTCTTTATTATTTCCATATCAGGAAAACCTTAACAAATAACGCTCTTTGTGTTTACCATATCCGGACATAAACAAAAGCCAGGAAACGTAACGTTTTTGCTTTCGTTTACACAACAAAAGGGGAAAATGACAATAACATACTGTTTATGCCATATTTCTGATTGACATAAGAACAAAGACTCTATATTTTACTAATCCTTCTGTTTATGGCGGTTTTTGACGGATGTGATTATTTTAACAGCATACTCACCACCAACGCCGCCCGTATATTTAACTTATGTAAAGAAATCATACCTATATAGTATATCGAAAATTTGTAATTATATGTTGGATTATGACTATATATGGGCATATCTTGCCTGAAATAAACACAATACAATAGCAGTAATGTTTTTTTCCCATTTACATACACACACAATATACATCTGTTCAATTATATATGACCTGTTAAATGAACAGCGATTTCGTTCTATATTGTTAAATGGCTACGATATACGCTTTAACCTCTACTTATCCACGCATCTATGTACATGTACATTGATTTGCAATGGTGTCGATATACCAAAACCATTGCTAGACACCAAATAATTCTGATCAAATTGGTCGACATAAACTCAAATGTTTTGTATCTCGTAATTTGCTGTACAATTCAGTTTGATTAGGTTTCGAAAATTCAACCATTTCGTGCTTTATATGCAAACTACTTGGCTTCAAATTGAATAGGTGCGAAAAGTGTTGTTCCACATGTAAGTCATATTGTAGCTTGAAAGAAATCGAAGACGGTGCACCGTATTACCACTTATGGTTGCACACCAGGTTGCAGTGACCAATGTCGTCAAAATTGAATTATCTCCGAACGCGACCAAATTTACATGGCATGGTCACATGTCACCCCGATAACGATGCCATGAAAAATTTGTAAGCGAATTACTCGCCCCTGAATGTTCAAAAAATATATATTTGCTCTCCATAATGGAGGAAAGTTGCTAATGGAGTAGCAGAAGCGCGCGCGAGGGTGAGACCAGCCCAGAGGAGGCGGTGCACGTCATATTTAGCAAAAAGAAATAGGAGTCAAATTGTTGAGCAAACAGTTAAGTCAACAATATTTTCAGTGTAGATACTGTTGCCACGTCCCCGCAACGGTGTAAGGTACACGATGCTGGTTGATCGCATCCATGGCAGGGGGCGACGTACTCTATTTGTCATTAGTCATAACCAATGATTTATTGCAATGCATACATAAGCAGATGTTGAGTATATCGATGGATTATATGCGTGATTGATCACCATAATTACGAATTTTATGTTTTCAGTACGCTTTCATAGTGTTGAACATGAAATCTTGTTTGTCGGTGCCTTGAATGTACATTTATATGTGGTGCGCTAATCGTTGTTAATGTTAAGTGCTTTTAAAGATGCATTATCCGATTAATTGCTTTTTAAGATGCATTATCCGATTGAAGAAATATTGTTGTTGTAACTTGGTGATATGGTGACCGTCTGATAAATTAAAATAACTGGGGTAAATTATGTATGTATCACATTGTGTCACGCATACATTTGGCGATTTACTACGAAACCCAAACAGGAGGGAATATCTACCTTGAGCAGTGAGATCGCCTGCCGGCGCGTGTTAGCCCCATCCATAACTAATATAATCCGATGGCGCGCCTTAGGGGCGGCGGCAGATATCTCAAATTGTCTCAGCCCATAGTGTGCGCTATATATCTGCCCTGGCGGTTAATAGGAATTATGATTCCCTTCTATATGGCTGTGTTTGTATACACCGTCGGGGTGGTACGCCATGGATGGCGGCAACACTCTGGGTTTAAAATTAATAGGTCAGTATATTGCTATGCAATTTTATAGTCCCTATATAGTTTGCTGATATTAACATCCACATATGTACATGTACGTACACAGTCACAACTGATCCCGTCTATCTCAAATCGTAAATGTATTATTTTTTAAAATAATTATTGGCATCGCGTATGATCGATACCTGCAGAATATATCCCACTAGGACATTGGTATCCATATTATTCATGCTGTTGTCGTCATACAAACAAAAACAACCACAAGCATACGTGATTAGTTCCGCAGATTTGTATTGAAGTGCTCTAAATTGATGACAAAGTACGACACATACTCTTCGTTAAAATATGCAGTTGAAAATGGCGAATCAAGAAGATGATATTGGATTCATCGATGTGGCTGGAAAATATTTTAATTCGGCCGTTTCCGAAAATAAAAATACTGACAGACATACGGATTACGGCATTGTTCAATGGGTGGAGATGAGGATAATGAGAGTATTCTAAAGGAACTGCATATAAATAATATAATTGTGAAATTGCCTCGTAATATTGTGGGATAAGTGGGATTATCTTTTATTTTATATATCTAAATGAACAGTAACTCCTGCATGCAAACTACTTATGTCCGCGCTGCGTGACATTCGCATAAATTTGGAGACAGCATGGCGTTTATTAAAATAATTCATATGCCGCCTATATGGAGGAAGCTTTTATTTTATGTAATCTTGTGATATATTTCTATTATACCATATGGGCGCACAAAACCTAAATTAAACAGTAAAATATAATATAGACACATAAACAAATTCAAATGTTAATGTCGATGCGTACGTGCACATGTACGTCAGTGAGATATCCCGAATTTAAGTAGTCTTGTTGATTTGCTACGATGCTGGTGGGTATACCACGGAGTTGAAATATGCTGATATGGTAACCTGATTATGTTAAGAAAATGTACCGTTATTCTTTCGGAATATACATGTTGCAGTGTCTGGAAATATATGGAACTATTTGAGAAAAATATCTAGTGTCTGCACGAACCATTCATTATCATATATATTTTCTAGGCTTCTCGTGTTTTTGCATGCAAAACGATAGTAATAGTCATTTTGATTATGGCCGATTCACAACTATCAAAAGTAAAATAGTTTACAATATACAATGTATATGTCTTTTAATACTGTATAACCATACTAGCAGCTTACTTGAGTCAATTCTCACATATATATATATATATATATATATATATATAGCTATATATATATATATATGTGTGTGTGTGTGTGTGTTAACGGCCGTGAACATGACACCTTTAGAACACAATAACGGTACAATTTCTTAACACCAATATTTGTCACTACCAGCACAATGGCAAGTCAGCAGGACCAACCAGCATCAGATCAAATTAGCAGGATAACTTAACCGGGATGGAAAGTGTTTGCCTTGCAATGACTGGACCTTGAAATCAGCTCTATCTCACCTATGACATACATGCACTGTGTCACACTTATAGTAAGGTGGTCACTTTCACCGCTGTGGCCTGCTCCCACAACGAATGATACACACGGAGATACCATAGCTCACATCCCTGTCGACGCGCCCGTGACCTGACGGGTGTCACCTAGTTGTCTCGATGTCCGTTTCGATATAGATTGGTGTGGGTGTGTATAGATGATGATCGCCGCTCTTCATTGCCATACATATTCATTTAACACTGGTTCGCCCTGGTTATTTGGTCATGTGGTTTTAGCAGCATCAGTTCGCCATATCAGCAGCATGACAGTTCACCTGATCCCACCAGCATCATAGCAAATTAGCAAGACCATTTAACCAATGTGTGGTTAATATATCACACCATCGTTGACTGACTGTTAGCATATTTTAATCTGTTGTGTACACTCGGGCGATTTATATTGGTCCACCGGGAGGTGTCAATTACCATGGCTAATGACCATGAAGTGATAATTTCGTCTGACGCGTGTCTGTTCCCGGGTGTCCCATCGCAGCCGGCATTTCATTAACAAAATTTGTGCATCTATTTACAAGGCATAATATATCTATTTACATGAATTCTATTCAACTATGGACGTGTGGTATGCATACATGTACATCAGTATAATAAGGTTCATTGTGTTCTCCTGCACTTAGCTGTGAAAGACTGAAACCAAAGTTTCAGACAAACTAGGACAATCCGGTGTGTGTGTAATTTAGAAATCAGTTTCCACTCACGGGAAGTATATTAGTTATAAACATACAACTTATAATATTCGATATTTGCCTCCCACAACTAAACAAAATGCAATGTTTAGAAGATAACAGTCCACTGGCATGTACGCTGAAATTTGGGAATGAGGATAGACTACCATTGTCCATGGGTCATGTGCTTCCTTTGACCACCCAACTCGGCCTACGATAGTACAGCAAAGTGATTTATAATGATGCCCCTTGGGTATACGACTATCTGGTTGTACCACGAGGCATGATTGTGTTATATTGAGTAAACTCATAGGAATTTTTTCGAGAACAGACAAACACCTATCTGGACTAAGAGACAGTCTGTTAGTTTTGATGGAAGGTGAATAACCCTATACACTTGTATTTGGTATAATTAACCTCACCACCATAAAGACAGCAATTACAAACGCACAATACGTCATCCCGTATATATGTTATCTTTGTCATCTACGTTGTATTTGTTAAAATGTTAATGGGAGAGGGGTGGATGTAAGTTGTTAAAATGTGTGCCCCTATCCCTCTTGTAATATTATATTACAATAAAATATGTTTAAATAAAAGACACGATATAAGACTTATGTTTATGCATTTTAGTTAAATAAAGTGGGAGTTTTGGGGTAAATATGAGAATCTCTATCAATTAGTGGAAAATCTTCGGCGTGACGTCATCGCATGCGCTAATATTAAACGTGTGTCTTACCAATAATTATGAAGCTGATTTTGTGAGTTAATTATGTGATAAATATAGTTACGATGTACATGTAGGTTGTATACAATGCTATGTATTGGCATCAAGCTAATACTATTCCGAAATTTGCCTTGCCAACTCAACATCATGCAATGTTAAAATAACACACAACAGTCGGGAACATATGATTCAATATACCATACTGTATTATATTGATGCCCTAGGTAAGGTAGACATATATTTTGCATTGTGTTGTGTCGAGGAAAGCCCGTAAAAAATTATTAAAAAAACAGGCGTCCTATATGAACATATATGTCACCATTAACTTGCGATGAACGCTCTTTATTGGAATAATGCATAGCCCGTTCATACCACGTCCTCAACAGAACAACGAGTTAGGACCGAAATAAGAACAGTCTCACGCATACAGCGATGCGTTCAAACGCACTGCGCTCACGTCGCATACCGTTCCGATACGGGCGCCGAGGATGGCTCCTAATTATGCCACAGCGCCGTTCCCGTCTCGTTTACGCGCCGTATCTGGCGCGCCTAGTAATCTTCGCTACGATATTTCGTAGCGAGGAAATCTATTGTTTTTCTATTGAGGCAGTTTTCCGTTTAATTGGAAATACTCAGAAACTAATTGCAGTAGGAACGCGAAATTTTCAGGGAATGTAGGCATTTAAGGGACACTCAAAATGGCAATGTCGCGATTTCGGCAAAACATTTAATGGCGGAGAAAAAAGAAAAAAAACAATTATTTTTGTTATTATTATTATACTTAACCATTTTGCAACTCCTTATTCTCTGAAAGTATGAGGAGTAGCAAACTAAAATTTGGTACGTATGTTGGGGTGAATGAGTTCTAACTAATCGTCGTTTAATGAATATTGTCCGCGTTTCCCCTGCGGAGTTATCTCCCTTTATCTGAAAAAAATGTCATTTTATTATCTCGGAAGTTATAAGGAGCAGAGCATCGAAAATTGGACCAAATGCACACCTCGATATGCCCTACTGCCCACGGGTATCAAAACTTGTGTCCGCGCTTTCCCTGAGGAGTTACCGCCCATAAGTAGGCAAACCTCAAATTCGTTGTACTCAGCTGTTCATTCGTATCATTGTAGATAACTGAATTAGGTTTTCGCAGTCCTCTTGGTAGTTGTGAGATGAGTGCGAAAACGAAAACTGGACAGGGTCGGTCTTATATTTTTACATTGGGGTGGGGGCAAAATTTTCGATTTTTGTTTTTTAACGAAAATAGTCAATTAAGGTATGCACATTCTATAATTGAAGTTCATCATACAGCAAAACGAAATGTTGAAATCCTATTAGAAACACCAGAGTTATTGGTCCTGGAAATTCGCATTTTTGGGCTGATCTGCTAATGACCGCAACTCCTCTGAAAGTGTCAGATATTGAAAGCCGTATCGCACGCTGGAGTGACCGGAATAAAGAGCGCAAGTGGTGCGCCAAAATCTGCCAGGTTCGGTTCAGTATTGTGGGTCTGGGGAGGGGGTGGTCCCAGGTACCAATTATTTTTGGTCTCAGCATCAGATGAACCTTGGAATATAGCATCTACCATACAAGCTGATTACGAAACTGAAAACAGATCGTTAATTCGTTGGAAAGTGTCCGAGATTTGGACCGTCAAAGTTTCAAATTCGGCACATATGTTTGTCAATTTCGAAAATGTTATTAGTCTCTGAATCAGATGAAATATATAGTATACCATATCTGAGAGCAGCAGATCACAAAACTGAAAACAGTTTTAAAATCCCTTGGAAAATAACGAAATTACGGGCCCTCAAAGTTCGCATTTTGAGCCGGGATTGACGATGTGCTAATCCCGTCACCCAGTTTCGAGGCAGGGGTGGGGTCACTCCCGTGCACTTCACATGAAATACACAAGCCAGGATAACATATAGTGACATAACTTAACATTTTGTGTTCCTAAACTGCGATTCTTTCATCTCAATATTTTCTCTATTATTATACTTCCATGGTGTAACCAAGGAAGTATATTGTTTTTCTATTGAGGCAGTTTTCGGTTTAATTGGAAATACTCAGAAACTAATTGCAGTAGGAACGCGAAATTTTCAGGGAATGTAGGCATTTAAGGGACACTCAAAATGGTAATATCGCGATTTCGGCAAAACATTTAATGGCGGAGAAAAAAGAAAAAAACGATTATTTTTGTTATTATTATTATACTTAACCATTTTGCAACTCCTTATTCTCTGAAAGTATGAGGAGTAGCAAACTAAAATTTGGTACGTATGTTGGGGTCAATGAGTTCTAACTAATCGTCGTATAATGAATATTGTCCGTGTTTCCCCTGCGGAGTTATCTCCCTTTATCTGAAAATATGTCATTTTATTATCTCGGAAGTTATAAGGAGCAGAGCATCGAAAATTGGACCAAATGCACACTGCCCACGGGTATCAAAACTTGTGTCCGCGCTTTCCCTGATGAGTTACCGCCCATAAGTAGGTAAACCTCAAATTCGTTGTACTCAGCTGTTCATTCGTATCATTGTAGATAACTGAATTAGGTTTTCGCAGTCCTCTTGGTAGTTGTGAGATGAGTGCGAAAACGAAAACTGGACAGGGTCGGTCTTATATTTTTACATTGGGGTGGGGGCAAAAATATTCGATTTTTTTTTTTTTAAACGAAAATAGTCAATTAAGGTATGCACATTCTATAATTGAAGTTGATCATACAGCAAAACGAAATTTTGAAATCCGATTAGAAACACCAGAGTTATTGGTCCTGGAAATTCGCATTTTTGGGCTGATCTGCTAATGACCGCAACTCCTCTGAAAGTGTCAGATATTGAAAGCCGTATCACACGCTGGAGTGACCGGAATAAAGAGCGCAAGTGGTGCGCCAAAATCTGCCAGGTTCGGTTCAGTATTGTGGGTCTGGGGAGGGGGTGGTCCCAGGTACCAATTATTTTTGGTCTCAGCATCAGATGAACCTTGGAATATAGCATCTACCATACAAGCTGATTACGAAACTGAAAACAGATCGTTAATTCGTTGGAAATTGTCCGAGATTTGGTCCGTCAAAGTTTCAAATTCGGCACATATGTTTGTCAATTTCGAAAATGTTATTAGTCTCTGAAACAGATGAAATATATAGTATACCATATCTGAGAGCAGCAGATCACAAAACTGAAAACAGTTTTAAAATCCATTGGAAAATAACGAAATTACGGGCCCTCAAAGTTCGCATTTTGAGCCGGGATTGACGATGTGCTAATCCCGTCACCCAGTTTCGAGGCAGGAGTGGGGTCACTCCCGTACACTTCACATGAAATACACAGGCCAGGATAACATATAGTGACATAACTTAACATTTTGTGTTCCTAAACTGCGATTCTTTCATCTCAATATTTTCTCTATTATTATACTTCCATGGTGTAACCAAGGCAGTATATTGTTTTTCTATTGAGGCAGTTTTCGGTTTAATTGGAAATACTCAGAAACTAATTGCAGTAGGAACGCGAAATTTTCAGGGAATGTATGCATTTAAGGGACACTCAAAATGGTAATATCGCGATTTCGGCAAAACATTTAATGGCGGAGAAAAAAGAAAAAAAACGATTATTTTTGTTATTATTATTATACTTAACCATTTTGCAACTCCTTATTCTCTGAAAGTATGAGGAGTAGCAAACTAAAATTTGGTACGTATGTTGGGGTCAATGAGTTCTAACTAATCGTCGTATAATGAATATTGTCCGCGTTTCCCCTGCGGAGTTATCTCCCTTTATCTGAAAATATGTCATTTTATTATCTCGGAAGTTATAAGGAGCAGAGCATCGAAAATTAGACCAAATGCACACCTCGATATGCCCTACTGCCCACGGGTATCAAAACTTGTGTCCGCGCTTTCCATGAGGAGTTACCGCCCATAAGTAGGTAAACCTCAAATTCGTTGTACTCAGCTGTTCATTCGTATCATTGTAGATAACTGAATTAGGTTTTCGCAGTCCTCTTGGTAGTTGTGAGATGAGTGCGAAAACGAAAACTGGACAGGGTCGGTCTTATATTTTTACATTGGGGTGGGGGAAAAAATATTCGAATTTTTTTTTTAAACGAAAATAGTCAATTAAGGTATGCACATTCTATAATTGAAGTTGATCATACAGCAAAACGAAATTTTGAAATCCGATTAGAAACACCAGAGTTATTGGTCCTGGAAATTCGCATTTTTGGGCTGATCTGCTAACGACCGCAACTCCTCTGAAAGTGTCAGACATTGAAAGCCGTATCACACGCTGGAGTGACCGGAATAAAGAGCGCAAGTGGTGCGCCAAAATCTGCCAGGTTCGGTTCAGTATTGTGGGTCTGGGGAGGGGGTGGTCCCAGGTACCAATTATTTTTGGTCTCAGCATCAGATGAACCTTGGAATATAGCATCTACCATACAAGCTGATTACGAAACTGAAAACAGATCGTTAATTCGTTGGAAATTGTCCGAGATTTGGTCCGTCAAAGTTTCAAATTCGGCACATATGTTTGTCAATTTCGAAAATGTTATTAGTCTCTGAATCAGATGAAATATATAGTATACCATATCTGAGAGCAGCAGATCACAAAACTGAAAACAGTTTTAAAATCCATTGGAAAATAACGAAATTACGGGCCCTCAAAGTTCGCATTTTGAGCCGGGATTGACGATGTGCTAATCCCGTCACCCAGTTTCGAGGCAGGGGTGGGGTCACTCCCGTACACTTCACATGAAATACACAAGCCAGGATAACATATAGTGACATAACTTAACATTTTGTGTTCCTAAACTGCGATTCTTTCATCTCAATATTTTCTCTATTATTATACTTCCATGGTGTAACCAAGGAAGTATATTGTTTTTCTATTGAGGCAGTTTTCCGTTTAATTGGAAATACTCAGAAACTAATTGCAGTAGGAACGCGAAATTTTCAGGGAATGTATGCATTTAAGGGACACTCAAAATGGTAATATCGCGATTTCGGCAAAACATTTAATGGCGGAGAAAAAAGAAAAAAACGATTATTTTTGTTATTATTATTATACTTAACCATTTTGCAACTCCTTATTCTCTGAAAGTATGAGGAATAGCAAACTAAAATTTGGTACGTATGTTGGGGTCAATGAGTTCTAACTAATCGTCGTATAATGAATATTGTCCGCGTTTCCCCTGCGGAGTTATCTCCCTTTATCTGAAAATATGTCATTTTATTATCTCGGAAGTTATAAGGAGCAGAGCATCGAAAATTGGACCAAATGCACACCCCGATATGCCCTACTGCCCACGGGTATCAAAACTTGTGTCCGCGCTTTCCCTGAGGAGTTACCGCCCATAAGTAGGTAAACCTCAAATTCGTTGTACTCAGCTGTTCATTCGTATCATTGTAGATAACTGAATTAGGTTTTCGCAGTCCTCTTGGTAGTTGTGAGATGAGTACGAAAACGAAAACTGGACAGGGTCGGTCTTATATTTTTACATTGGGGTGGGGGAAAAAATATTTGAATTTTTTTTTTAAACGAAAATAGTCAATTAAGGTATGCACATTCTATAATTGAAGTTGATCATACAGCAAAACGAAATTTTGAAATCCGATTAGAAACACCAGAGTTATTGGTCCTGGAAATTCGCATTTTTGGGCTGATCTGCTAATGACCGCAACTCCTCTGAAAGTGTCAGATATTGAAAGCCGTATCACACGCTGGAGTGACCGGAATAAAGAGCGCAAGTGGTGCGCCAAAATCTGCCAGGTTCGGTTCAGTATTGTGGGTCTGGGGAGGGGGTGGTCCCAGGTACCAATTATTTTTGGTCTCAGCATCAGATGAACCTTGGAATATAGCATCTACCATACAAGCTGATTACGAAACTGAAAACAGATCGTTAATTCGTTGGAAATTGTCCGAGATTTGGTCCGTCAAAGTTTCAAATTCGGCACATATGTTTGTCAATTTCGAAAATGTTATTAGTCTCTGAATCAGATGAAATATATAGTATACCATATCTGAGAGCAGCAGATCACAAAACTGAAAACAGTTTTAAAATCCATTGGAAAATAACGAAATTACGGGCCCTCAAAGTTCGCATTTTGAGCCGGGATTGACGATGTGCTAATCCCGTCACCCAGTTTCGAGGCAGGGGTGGGGTCACTCCCGTACACTTCACATGAAATACACAAGCCAGGATAACATATAGTGACATAACTTAACATTTTGTGTTCCTAAACTGCGATTCTTTCATCTCAATATTTTCTCTATTATTATACTTCCATGGTGTAACCAAGGAAGTATATTGTTTTTCTATTGAGGCAGTTTTCGGTTTAATTGGAAATACTCAGAAACTAATTGCAGTAGGAACGCGAAATTTTCAGGGAATGTATGCATTTAAGGGACACTCAAAATGGTAATATCGCGATTTCGGCAAAACATTTAATGGCGGAGAAAAAAGAAAAAAACGATTATTTTTGTTATTATTATTATACTTAACCATTTTGCAACTCCTTATTCTCTGAAAGTATGAGGAGTAGCAAACTAAAATTTGGTACGTATGTTGGGGTCAATGAGTTCTAACTAATCGTCGTATAATGAATATTGTCCGCGTTTCCCCTGCGGAGTTATCTCCCTTTATCTGAAAATATGTCATTTTATTATCTCGGAAGTTATAAGGAGCAGAGCATCGAAAATTAGACCAAATGCACACCTCGATATGCCCTACTGCCCACGGGTATCAAAACTTGTGTCCGCGCTTTCCATGAGGAGTTACCGCCCATAAGTAGGTAAACCTCAAATTCGTTGTACTCAGCTGTTCATTCGTATCATTGTAGATAACTGAATTAGGTTTTCGCAGTCCTCTTGGTAGTTGTGAGATGAGTGCGAAAACGAAAACTGGACAGGGTCGGTCTTATATTTTTACATTGGGGTGGGGGCAAAAATATTCGAATTTTTTTTTTAAACGAAAATAGTCAATTAAGGTATGCACATTCTATAATTGAAGTTGATCATACAGCAAAACGAAATTTTGAAATCCGATTAGAAACACCAGAGTTATTGGTCCTGGAAATTCGCATTTTTGGGCTGATCTGCTAACGACCGCAACTCCTCTGAAAGTGTCAGACATTGAAAGCCGTATCACACGCTGGAGTGACCGGAATAAAGAGCGCAAGTGGTGCGCCAAAATCTGCCAGGTTCGGTTCAGTATTGTGGGTCTGGGGAGGGGGTGGTCACAGGTACCAATTATTTTTGGTCTCAGCATCAGATGAACCTTGGAATATAGCATCTACCATACAAGCTGATTACGAAACTGAAAACAGATCGTTAATTCGTTGGAAATTGTCCGAGATTTGGTCCGTCAAAGTTTCAAATTCGGCACAAATGTTTGTCAATTTCGAAAATGTTATTAGTCTCTGAATCAGATGAAATATATAGTATACCATATCTGAGAGCAGCAGATCACAAAACTGAAAACAGTTTTAAAATCCATTGGAAAATAACGAAATTACGGGCCCTCAAAGTTCGCATTTTGAGCCGGGATTGACGATGTGCTAATCCCGTCACCCAGTTTCGAGGCAGGGGTGGGGTCACTCCCGTACACTTCACATGAAATACACAAGCCAGGATAACATATAGTGACATAACTTAACATTTTGTGTTCCTAAACTGCGATTCTTTCATCTCAATATTTTCTCTATTATTATACTTCCATGGTGTAACCAAGGAAGTATATTGTTTTTCTATTGAGGCAGTTTTCGGTTTAATTGGAAATACTCAGAAACTAATTGCAGTTGGAACGCGAAATTTTCAGGGAATGTATGCATTTAAGGGACACTCAAAATGGTAATATCGCGATTTCGGCAAAACATTTAATGGCGGAGAAAAAAGAAAAAAACGATTATTTTTGTTATTATTATTATACTTAACCATTTTGCAACTCCTTATTCTCTGAAAGTATGAGGAGTAGCAAACTAAAATTTGGTACGTATGTTGGGGTCAATGAGTTCTAACTAATCGTCGTATAATGAATATTGTCCGCGTTTCCCCTGCGGAGTTATCTCCCTTTATCTGAAAATATGTCATTTTATTATCTCGGAAGTTATAAGGAGCAGAGCATCGAAAATTAGACCAAATGCACACCTCGATATGCCCTACTGCCCACGGGTATCAAAACTTGTGTCCGCGCTTTCCATGAGGAGTTACCGCCCATAAGTAGGTAAACCTCAAATTCGTTGTACTCAGCTGTTCATTCGTATCATTGTAGATAACTGAATTAGGTTTTCGCAGTCCTCTTGGTAGTTGTGAGATGAGTGCGAAAACGAAAACTGGACAGGGTCGGTCTTATATTTTTACATTGGGGTGGGGGCAAAAATATTCGAATTTTTTTTTTAAACGAAAATAGTCAATTAAGGTATGCACATTCTATAATTGAAGTTGATCATACAGCAAAACGAAATTTTGAAATCCGATTAGAAACACCAGAGTTATTGGTCCTGGAAATTCGCATTTTTGGGCTGATCTGCTAACGACCGCAACTCCTCTGAAAGTGTCAGACATTGAAAGCCGTATCACACGCTGGAGTGACCGGAATAAAGAGCGCAAGTGGTGCGCCAAAATCTGCCAGGTTCGGTTCAGTATTGTGGGTCTGGGGAGGGGGTGGTCCCAGGTACCAATTATTTTTGGTCTCAGAATCAGATGAACCTTGGAATATAGCATCTACCATACAAGCTGATTACGAAACTGAAAGCAGATCGTTAATCCGTTGGAAATTGTCCGAGATTTGGTCCGTCAAAGTTTCAAATTCGGCACATATGTTTGTCAATTTCGAAAATGTTATTCGTCTCTGAATCAGATGAAATATATAGTATACCATATCTGAGAGCAGCAGATCACAAAACTGAAAACAGTTTTAAAATCCATTGGAAAATAACGAAATTACGGGCCCTCAAAGTTCGCATTTTGAGCCGGGATTGACGATGTGCTAATCCCGTCACCCAGTTTCGAGGCAGGGGTGGGGTCACTCCCGTACACTTCACATGAAATACACAAGCCAGGATAACATATAGTGTCATAACTTAACATTTTGTGTTCCTAAACTGCGATTCTTTCATCTCAATATTTTCTCTATTATTATACTTCCATGGTGTAACCAAGGAAGTATATTGTTTTTGTACTGGTGCCGTTTTTCCGTTTATTTGGAAATACTCAAAAAGTAATTGCACTAGAAACACGAAACCTGTAGTGAATATGTAGGCATCTGAGGTGGAGTTTTCTCGACAATAATGCCCAATGATGTGAACATGAGGGAATTTCGGGAATTTTTCAAAATTTGTCGGCCATTGTGGGCGCCATTTTGGATTTGGGGGACTTTTATTTGGATGCAATATAAGGACAGTTATTCGACTTAAGTGTTCCCAACTCACAATAGTAAGCAGGTGTGGAGTTGTCGTGACAATAACTTTCACTGATGTTAAAATCAGCGATTTTCGGCGATTTTTCTATTTCTGGTGGCCATTTTGGCCGCCATCTTGGATTTGGGTGAATATTCCTCAACGCAGGTATAAGAGGAATCCTAGCCCGAGTATCTCCTGTACATATATAATCATGGCTGGAGTAATAATAGCAATAACACTCATTGATTCGAAACAGACATTGCGTTATTAGAGTCGTTTTGGCTTTGACCGGATTATACCGGCATTTCGGAAAACGTGATATCGGACAAAAATATCCGTCAAGGAATATATATTATGGTCCCTGTGTGTTCGCCAATGACTCTTCTAGACGATAAATGTATAAAATCGCGTTAAGGTGCCAACATTTTCCCACGGAGACAAACGAAAGGTGGTGAAATGTCCGAAAAATAGAAATTTTACACATTTCGGCGGCCATCTTGGCCGCCATATTGGATTTTTGTGTCGGATTTTTGGCTAATTTGTAAGGGTTGTATATTACCATAACGAATCGAACGGAAAACAAGACCGCATGTGACATCATCTTTACTATAACGGCGATCAAAGAAACCTGGTGCATATACAAAAAATGGCCGCCATGATGGACGCCATCTTGTCTGGAGTCTCTGCGGCCACTTTTTTTTCTTGTTAACAAGTGAAATAAATTAGAGGAGACCTTAAGGAAGAAAATTAGTGGGGTGAAGTTAAGTCCTGGGGGGGGGGGTGCAGAGGTCTACCAATATCTCCTGGACTATAGTATGGGAGGCCAAATTCACATTTAATAATTAATTGCGTTTAAGCGCAATTTATTGCGCTTAAGTGTAATTAATTGCGCTTAAGTGTAATTATTTTCGTTTAAGCTCAATCAATTGCGCTTAAACGCAATTAATTGCGCTTAAGCGCAATTCATGGTTATATGTAACTAAACACCCCTGGTGAATAAATAGGTTTATCCATAACTTAACCTTAACTCCTATTGACATATCGCCTCTTGGTTTCATTGATTTGTATGGGTAGGGAGCTAGCCCAACTTCTTTATCAAAATGGCTGACTCGCAATAGTATCACCTTCTGTTTTAGTTGGAGCGACTCGACGTGATAGCATTATATTATCTTTGGTATATATTAGTTGGGGGTACTTGCAATAGCATTTCTTTCTGTATTAGTCGTGGCGACTTTGATTTTCTTCAATTTTCGATTATACAGGCACACCATATACGGGAAATAAGCCCTCGGTGACCATGGAAATAGATTTGTGCAAGAGATGCTGATTTAATAAAAAAAAACTAGAGCTCGAGGACTGAGACACCAAAGCTCCAGGAATGAGACACCAATTTTTTTGGGCAGGGATGCTGATAATATGAAAATAGGGTTTTTTCCCCTGATTTAAGTCAATAAGTAAACCATATGAGGTAAGTATATGACCATAGTAAGGGCCCACATCTGTGCAAAAATACATTAAAAAACATCGTACAAAAAATTACAAGAATTCCGGGAAGGATACATCAATTCTTTGGATATAGGGATTCTGATAATATGTAATTAGGGATTATTATTGTTGAACACATACTCACAGTTGACTGTTGAGTACTCAGGCTAATTAAAACAGGTTAAAATTAACCGAATTCTCCTCTTGTGTTGCTATGTGATACACCAGGTCATGCCAATAGTTTATGGGTAGGTTAGATAGTAGTCACAATTACGCTTAAGCGCAATTGATTGCGCTTAAGCACAAATACCACATATTGTGCTAAAGCACAAATAGGGCATTTACGCTTAAGCGCAATCAATTGCGCTTAAGCGTAATTGTGACTACTATCTAACCTACCCATAAACTATTGGCATGACCTGGTGTATCACATAGCAACACAAGAGGAGAATTCGGTTAATTTTAACCTGTTTTAATTAGCCTGAGTACTCAACAGTCAACTGTGAGTATGTGTTCAACAATAATAATCCCTAATTACATATTATCAGAATCCCTATATCCAAAGAATTGATGTATCCTTCCCGGAATTCTTGTAATTTTTTGTACGATGTTTTTTAATGTATTTTTGCACAGATGTGGGCCCTTACTATGGTCATATACTTACCTCATATGGTTTACTTATTGACTTAAATCAGGGGAAAAAACCCTATTTTCATATTATCAGCATCCCTGTCCAAAAAAATTGGTGTCTCATTCCTGGAGCTTTGGTGTCTCAGTCCTCGAGCTCTAGTTTTTTTTTATTAAATCAGCATCTCTTGCACAAATCTATTTCCATGGTCACCGAGGGCTTATTTCCCGCATATGGTGTGCCTGTATAATCGAAAATTGAAGAAAATCAAAGTCGCCACGACTAATACAGAAAGAAATGCTATTGCAAGTACCCCCAACTAATATATACCAAAGATAATATAATGCTATCACGTCGAGTCGCTCCAACTAAAACAGAAGGTGATACTATTGCGAGTCAGCCATTTTGATAAAGAAGTTGGGCTAGCTCCCTACCCATACAAATCAATGAAACCAAGAGGCGATATGTCAATAGGAGTTAAGGTTAAGTTATGGATAAACCTATTTATTCACCAGGGGTGTTTAGTTACATATAACCATGAATTGCGCTTAAGCGCAATTAATTGCGTTTAAGCGCAATTGATTGAGCTTAAACGAAAATAATTACACTTAAGCGCAATTAATTACACTTAAGCGCAATAAATTGCGCTTAAACGCAATTAATTATTAAATGTGAATTTGGCCTCCCATACTATAGTCCAGGAGATATTGGTAGACCTCTGCACCCCCCCCCCCAGGACTTAACTTCACCCCACTAATTTTCTTCCTTAAGGTCTCCTCTAATTTATTTCACTTGTTAACAAGAAAAAAAAGTGGCCGCAGAGACTCCAGACAAGATGGCGTCCATCATGGCGGCCATTTTTTGTATATGCACCAGGTTTCTTTGATCGCCGTTATAGTAAAGATGATGTCACATGCGGTCTTGTTTTCCGTTCGATTCGTTATGGTAATATACAACCCTTACAAATTAGCCAAAAATCCGACACAAAAATCCAATATGGCGGCCAAGATGGCCGCCGAAATGTGTAAAATTTCTATTTTTCGGACATTTCACCACCTTTCGTTTGTCTCCGTGGGAAAATGTTGGCACCTTAACGCGATTTTATACATTTATCGTCTAGAAGAGTCATTGGCGAACACACAGGGACCATAATATATATTCCTTGACGGATATTTTTGTCCGATATCACGTTTTCCGAAATGCCGGTATAATCCGACTCTAATAACGCAATGTCTGTTTCGAATCAATGAGTGTTATTGCTATTATTACTCCAGCCATGATTATATATGTACAGGAGATACTCGGGCTAGGATTCCTCTTATACCTGAGTTGAGGAATATTCACCCAAATCCAAGATGGCGGCCAAAATGGCCACCAGAAATAGAAAAATCGCCGAAAATCGCTGATTTTAACATCAGTGAAAGTTATTGTCACGACAACTCCACACCTGCTTACTATTGTGAGTTGGGAACACTTAAGTCGAATAACTGTCCTTATATTGCATCCAAATAAAAGTCCCCCAAATCCAAAATGGCGCCCACAATGGCCGACAAATTTTGAAAAATTCCCGAAATTCCCTCATGTTCACATCATTGGGCATTATTGTCGAGAAAACTCCACCTCAGATGCCTACATATTCACTACAGGTTTCGTGTTTCTAGTGCAATTACTTTTTGAGTATTTCCAAATAAACGGAAAAAACGGCACCAGTACAAAAACAATATACTTCCTTGGTTACACCATGGAAGTATAATAATAGAGAAAATATTGAGATGAAAGAATCGCAGTTTAGGAACACAAAATGTTAAGTTATGTCACTATATGTTATCCTGGCTTGTGTATTTCATGTGAAGTGTACGGGAGTGACCCCACCCCTGCCTCGAAACTGGGTGACGGGATTAGCACATCGTCAATCCCGGCTCAAAATGCGAACTTTGAGGGCCCGTAATTTCGTTATTTTCCAATGGATTTTAAAACTGTTTTCAGTTTTGTGATCTGCTGCTCTCAGATATGGTATACTATATATTTCATCTGATTCAGAGACGAATAACATTTTCGAAATTGACAAACATATGTGCCGAATTTGAAACTTTGACGGACCAAATCTCGGACAATTTCCAACGGATTAACGATCTGCTTTCAGTTTCGTAATCAGCTTGTATGGTAGATGCTATATTCCAAGGTTCATCTGATTCTGAGACCAAAAATAATTGGTACCTGGGACCACCCCCTCCCCAGACCCACAATACTGAACCGAACCTGGCAGATTTTGGCGCACCACTTGCGCTCTTTATTCCGGTCACTCCAGCGTGTGATACGGCTTTCAATGTCTGACACTTTCAGAGGAGTTGCGGTCGTTAGCAGATCAGCCCAAAAATGCGAATTTCCAGGACCAATAACTCTGGTGTTTCTAATCGGATTTCAAAATTTCGTTTTGCTGTATGATCAACTTCAATTATAGAATGTGCATACCTTAATTGACTATTTTCGTTTTAAAAAAAAATTCGAATATTTTTGCCCCCACCCCAATGTAAAAATATAAGACCGACCCTGTCCAGTTTTCGTTTTCGCACTCATCTCACAACTACCAAGAGGACTGCGAAAACCGAATTCAGTTATCTACAATGATACGAATGAACAGCTGAGTACAACGAATTTGAGGTTTGCCTACTTATGGGCGGTAACTCCTCAGGGAAAGCGCGGACACAAGTTTTGATACCCGTGGGCAGTAGGGCATATTGAGGTGTGCATTTGGTCCAATTTTCGATGCTCTGCTCCTTATAACTTCCGAGATAATAAAATGACATATTTTCAGATAAAGGGAGATAACTCCGCAGGGGAAACGCGGACAATATTCATTATACGACGATTAGTTAGAACTCATTGACCCCAACATACGTACCAAATTTTAGTTTGCTACTCCTCATACTTTCAGAGAATAAGGAGTTGCAAAATGGTTAAGTATAATAATAATAACAAAAATAATCGTTTTTTTCTTTTTTTCTCCGCCATTAAATGTTTTGCCGAAATCGCGATATTACCATTTTGAGTGTCCCTTAAATGCCTACATTCCCTGAAAATTTCGCGTTCCTACTGCAATTAGTTTCTGAGTATTTCCAATTAAACGGAAAACTGCCTCAATAGAAAAACAATATACTTCCTTGGTTACACCATGGAAGTATAATAATAGAGAAAATATTGAGATGAAAGAATCGCAGTTTAGGAGCACAAAATGTTAAGTTATGTCACTATATGTTATCCTGGCTTGTGTATTTCATGTGAAGTGTACGGGAGTGACCCCACCCCTGCCTCGAAACTGGGTGACGGGATTAGCACATCGTCAATCCCGGCTCAAAATGCGAACTTTGAGGGCCCGTAATTTCGTTATTTTCCAATGGATTTTAAAACTGTTTTCAGTTTTGTGATCTGCTGCTCTCAGATATGGTATACTATATATTTCATCTGATTCAGAGACTAATAACATTTTCGAAATTGACAAACATATGTGCCGAATTTGAAACTTTGACGGACCAAATCTCGGACAATTTCCAACGAATTAACGATCTGTTTTCAGTTTCGTAATCAGCTTGTATGGTAGATGCTATATTCCAAGGTTCATCTGATTCTGAGACCAAAAATAATTGGTACCTGGGACCACCCCCTCCCCAGACCCACAATACTGAACCGAACCTGGCAGATTTTGGCGCACCACTTGCGCTCTTTATTCCGGTCACTCCAGCGTGTGATACGGCTTTCAATGTCTGACACTTTCAGAGGAGTTGCGGTCGTTAGCAGATCAGCCCAAAAATGCGAATTTCCAGGACCAATAACTCTGGTGTTTCTAATCGGATTTCAAAATTTCGTTTTGCTGTATGATCAACTTCAATTATAGAATGTGCATACCTTAATTGACTATTTTCGTTTAAAAAAAAAATTCGAATATTTTTGCCCCCACCCCAATGTAAAAATATAAGACCGACCCTGTCCAGTTTTCGTTTTCGCACTCATCTCACAACTACCAAGAGGACTGCGAAAACCTAATTCAGTTATCTACAATGATACGAATGAACAGCTGAGTACAACGAATTTGAGGTTTACCTACTTATGGGCGGTAACTCCTCATGGAAAGCGCGGACACAAGTTTTGATACCCGTGGGCAGTAGGGCATATCGAGGTGTGCATTTGGTCTAATTTTCGATGCTCTGCTCCTTATAACTTCCGAGATAATAAAATGACATATTTTCAGATAAAGGGAGATAACTCCGCAGGGGAAACGCGGACAATATTCATTATACGACGATTAGTTAGAACTCATTGACCCCAACATACGTACCAAATTTTAGTTTGCTACTCCTCATACTTTCAGAGAATAAGGAGTTGCAAAATGGTTAAGTATAATAATAATAACAAAAATAATCGTTTTTTTCTTTTTTCTCCGCCATTAAATGTTTTGCCGAAATCGCGATATTACCATTTTGAGTGTCCCTTAAATGCATACATTCCCTGAAAATTTCGCGTTCCTACTGCAATTAGTTTCTGAGTATTTCCAATTAAACCGAAAACTGCCTCAATAGAAAAACAATATACTTCTTTGGTTACACCATGGAAGTATAATAATAGAGAAAATATTGAGATGAAAGAATCGCAGTTTAGGAACACAAAATGTTAAGTTATGTCACTATATGTTATCCTGGCTTGTGTATTTCATGTGAAGTGTACGGGAGTGACCCCACCCCTGCCTCGAAACTGGGTGACGGGATTAGCACATCGTCAATCCCGGCTCAAAATGCGAACTTTGAGGGCCCGTAATTTCGTTATTTTCCAATGGATTTTAAAACTGTTTTCAGTTTTGTGATCTGCTGCTCTCAGATATGGTATACTATATATTTCATCTGATTCAGAGACTAATAACATTTTCGAAATTGACAAACATTTGTGCCGAATTTGAAACTTTGACGGACCAAATCTCGGACAATTTCCAACGAATTAACGATCTGTTTTCAGTTTCGTAATCAGCTTGTATGGTAGATGCTATATTCCAAGGTTCATCTGATGCTGAGACCAAAAATAATTGGTACCTGGGACCACCCCCTCCCCAGACCCACAATACTGAACCGAACCTGGCAGATTTTGGCGCACCACTTGCGCTCTTTATTCCGGTCACTCCAGCGTGTGATACGGCTTTCAATGTCTGACACTTTCAGAGGAGTTGCGGTCGTTAGCAGATCAGCCCAAAAATGCGAATTTCCAGGACCAATAACTCTGGTGTTTCTAATCGGATTTCAAAATTTCGTTTTGCTGTATGATCAACTTCAATTATAGAATGTGCATACCTTAATTGACTATTTTCGTTTAAAAAAAAAATTCGAATATTTTTGCCCCCACCCCAATGTAAAAATATAAGACCGACCCTGTCCAGTTTTCGTTTTCGCACTCATCTCACAACTACCAAGAGGACTGCGAAAACCTAATTCAGTTATCTACAATGATACGAATGAACAGCTGAGTACAACGAATTTGAGGTTTACCTACTTATGGGCGGTAACTCCTCATGGAAAGCGCGGACACAAGTTTTGATACCCGTGGGCAGTAGGGCATATCGAGGTGTGCATTTGGTCTAATTTTCGATGCTCTGCTCCTTATAACTTCCGAGATAATAAAATGACATATTTTCAGATAAAGGGAGATAACTCCGCAGGGGAAACGCGGACAATATTCATTATACGACGATTAGTTAGAACTCATTGACCCCAACATACGTACCAAATATTAGTTTGCTACTCCTCATACTTTCAGAGAATAAGGAGTTGCAAAATGGTTAAGTATAATAATAATAACAAAAATAATCGTTTTTTTTCTTTTTTCTCCGCCATTAAATGTTTTGCCGAAATCGCGATATTACCATTTTGAGTGTCCCTTAAATGCATACATTCCCTGAAAATTTCGCGTTCCTACTGCAATTAGTTTCTGAGTATTTCCAATTAAACGGAAAACTGCCTCAATAGAAAAACAATATACTGCCTTGGTTACACCATGGAAGTATAATAATAGAGAAAATATTGAGATGAAAGAATCGCAGTTTAGGAACACAAAATGTTAAGTTATGTCACTATATGTTATCCTGGCTTGTGTATTTCATGTGAAGTGTACGGGAGTGACCCCACCCCTGCCTCGAAACTGGGTGACGGGATTAGCACATCGTCAATCCCGGCTCAAAATGCGAACTTTGAGGGCCCGTAATTTCGTTATTTTCCAATGGATTTTAAAACTGTTTTCAGTTTTGTGATCTGCTGCTCTCAGATATGGTATACTATATATTTCATCTGATTCAGAGACTAATAACATTTTCGAAATTGACAAACATATGTGCCGAATTTGAAACTTTGACGGACCAAATCTCGGACAATTTCCAACGAATTAACGATCTGTTTTCAGTTTCGTAATCAGCTTGTATGGTAGATGCTATATTCCAAGGTTCATCTGATTCTGAGACCAAAAATAATTGGTACCTGGGACCACCCCCTCCCCAGACCCACAATACTGAACCGAACCTGGCAGATTTTGGCGCACCACTTGCGCTCTTTATTCCGGTCACTCCAGCGTGTGATACGGCTTTCAATGTCTGACACTTTCAGAGGAGTTGCGGTCGTTAGCAGATCAGCCCAAAAATGCGAATTTCCAGGACCAATAACTCTGGTGTTTCTAATCGGATTTCAAAATTTCGTTTTGCTGTATGATCAACTTCAATTATAGAATGTGCATACCTTAATTGACTATTTTCGTTTAAAAAAAAAATTCGAATATTTTTGCCCCCACCCCAATGTAAAAATATAAGACCGACCCTGTCCAGTTTTCGTTTTCGCACTCATCTCACAACTACCAAGAGGACTGCGAAAACCTAATTCAGTTATCTACAATGATACGAATGAACAGCTGAGTACAACGAATTTGAGGTTTACCTACTTATGGGCGGTAACTCCTCATGGAAAGCGCGGACACAAGTTTTGATACCCGTGGGCAGTAGGGCATATCGAGGTGTGCATTTGGTCTAATTTTCGATGCTCTGCTCCTTATAACTTCCGAGATAATAAAATGACATATTTTCAGATAAAGGGAGATAACTCCGCAGGGGAAACGCGGACAATATTCATTATACGACGATTAGTTAGAACTCATTGACCCCAACATACGTACCAAATTTTAGTTTGCTACTCCTCATACTTTCAGAGAATAAGGAGTTGCAAAATGGTTAAGTATAATAATAATAACAAAAATAATCGTTTTTTTCTTTTTTCTCCGCCATTAAATGTTTTGCCGAAATCGCGATATTACCATTTTGAGTGTCCCTTAAATGCATACATTCCCTGAAAATTTCGCGTTCCTACTGCAATTAGTTTCTGAGTATTTCCAATTAAACCGAAAACTGCCTCAATAGAAAAACAATATACTTCTTTGGTTACACCATGGAAGTATAATAATAGAGAAAATATTGAGATGAAAGAATCGCAGTTTAGGAACACAAAATGTTAAGTTATGTCACTATATGTTATCCTGGCTTGTGTATTTCATGTGAAGTGTACGGGAGTGACCCCACCCCTGCCTCGAAACTGGGTGACGGGATTAGCACATCGTCAATCCCGGCTCAAAATGCGAACTTTGAGGGCCCGTAATTTCGTTATTTTCCAATGGATTTTAAAACTGTTTTCAGTTTTGTGATCTGCTGCTCTCAGATATGGTATACTATATATTTCATCTGATTCAGAGACTAATAACATTTTCGAAATTGACAAACATTTGTGCCGAATTTGAAACTTTGACGGACCAAATCTCGGACAATTTCCAACGAATTAACGATCTGTTTTCAGTTTCGTAATCAGCTTGTATGGTAGATGCTATATTCCAAGGTTCATCTGATGCTGAGACCAAAAATAATTGGTACCTGGGACCACCCCCTCCCCAGACCCACAATACTGAACCGAACCTGGCAGATTTTGGCGCACCACTTGCGCTCTTTATTCCGGTCACTCCAGCGTGTGATACGGCTTTCAATGTCTGACACTTTCAGAGGAGTTGCGGTCGTTAGCAGATCAGCCCAAAAATGCGACAAAAGTGGTCGGAATGTTTAGTTTTTCATCAGGATTTTATTTCCTATCGTCCAATGTGGATTTATGCTGTGGAAACTCGACATTTGTGTTAATTGCTATACGGAGAACGTTCAACTTATATTTTACTTCCGAAGTTCCGTCAATAATAATAAATCAAATTCAATTGTTACCGGTATTAAATTCAATATGTTCGCACATTCGGATATATATTGAAACATGGTAGTATTGATACATTGTGTCAGATTCAGCTCAGTTAACACCGCAGTGCTTTTTAATGGCAATTAGTCACAAGGGAATTCATGATAGATTGAAGGACTAATATCTATGCTGCTCAAAGGGTGAGTATAGTCCACTTGATACTAGTGGTACGGTTTACAAGTATGCTCTACAGTTTCCAGACACTTGTTAATGATTTATTCACAAAAGTATATGCAGATTCCTTAATTTTAAATAATAAATTATATTATAGATTACACTGGAATATACCTAACTCATCCACAAATGGCACAATCGGCCATTAAATACAATTTCAGCCCAAGTGTCAAGGAACTTCGTTTAACACCTCTCACTCTGTTCCACCATTCTCAGCAACTAATTAATGGTACACTTTTTATCTATATAGTTACATGGTTAGCCTTTTGCTACTTAGGAGCTGCTGACAGCTGTCCATCTGAATTTATGATATTTATGATGTTTAATACCGGTACCTACATGGAAAGTGCGGTACATCAAAATCATTGGAATTGGCTGTCTCATTTAAGTGTCAGATGTAAATTGTAACATCTTAAATTAAAGTCATATGTAGATTTTAACATTTATAGTCTGAGAGAAAGCAGCAATTTATTTGTGCAAGTGCTTACCCATTACTATCAGTATTACTAATGTAGTTGAGCCAGAGTGAGAGGTTTTATGTTCAGACATGATGATTATTATTTATCAAATTTATGATTAAACATCATATACATTGTTATACAAATCAAATAATAATTATTTTGGATTTGATTTGTAATTTATAATGAAAATATATACACAATTTATACAATTAAGTATACACTCCATATGAGAGGTCAATTCAGTCTGGTGCTAGTCTTACATGGCCGACATGCCATCACGGTTAGCTATAATTCCATCAATATCGATGGTGTTGCCATATGCAGCAACATGTATAGTCGGGTTTGTAATGTTTAGTGCCTGAAGCACTAGTACATATAGTGGGCCTTAATTCCCGGGTTATGTCATTCTCACTTCATATAAGTGGGTATTGTGTATGCGGTAAATTCAGATTTCATTTGATAGGGGTTGGGGCTGCTAAATTGTAAATCATTAGTGTTTCTAAGCACATAAAATCTTAGGTATTTCTCTGATAAGTCTTACAATTGGCTTTAATTTATCAGTGTTCAAATTAAATAACTCATTTAGTTTGAACACACTTGGTCTTTCATAGAAGTACTTATCCATACATTTCATTCGGAGTGTTTTGTATTAATAGTATAGATGATAAAAAATGTCATCACCCCATGCCCTCAGTTGATGAATTCTATTCCCATTTTTCAAATGTTACAGGATGTGTTGATACTCCGCTCCCAGAGTCTGTAAAACCAAACTACGATACATCATTACTGAATCGAGATATTAATATCGAAGAGGTCGAAAAGGCAGTACAAGGTCTAAAAACAGGGAAAGCACCTGGAATCGATAAAGTTACAAATGAGTATACCAATCGGAAAGCTTGATTTCAATAACAAAGTCACGTGAGATACAATATTGCTCAATATTGCATATACATGGTGTCAGGAGTATAGGACTGGAGCTACAGCTATGTCCAAATATATGGACAAGCTGAGGGCCACAGAGCCACTGAAGTTAACAGGCAATGTTGCTTATCACTGACGAAGATGGAATCAGCAATGGACAATATTTTGGAACGATATTAAGATTTCTTCTATTAATCTATTTTCATCCTTAATAATTACTTTTCTGGGACCTACTGATAGGATGAAAAGCTGAGAAATTGAACATAACATGATAATTATTACAAAACAAGTATTCATCTTTGTGAGGATTTGATTTCGGGATTACCATTTCTGCCACAGTGGCGTCTAAGTAATGCGCTCCATTGCCCCCTCCCCTCCAAACATGCACTTCCGTTATGCGACGTCCCTATATATATGTGTGTGCCTGCTTTACATGATGGTTGTATATATACCCCAACCTTTTTGGATGGGGGTAAAATGAGTCATGTATACTGCCATGAAGTCAGAGACGTGCGCGACAGGGGGGGGGGGGGGTTGGAAATTTCATACCTGACACAACATTAGTTGGAAATTTCACACCAACAATAGGTTGAAAATGTTCTTGTAGTTTGATTTTCAATCAATATTTTATTGTTTTTGGACCAATATTTACATATTTTCCTTCTTTTGGTAAAAATGTTGGACTGAAATGGCCATCAGTTAGAAATTTTCCAACCTTAGGGGGTGTCAGGTTGGAAATTTCCAACACTTGGAAAGCTTGAGGCTAGTCTAGATGCTAGGATTTTGCGATTTTCTTGTTCAGATTTCAACATTTTCGCACACCGGGCCGAACCATGGTCCGCCCGGTGTGTCCTGGTCCCTCCCCGTGGCCAATAAAAAAAATGCTAATGAGTTTAAGAAAACAATATTGTACAACATTTGGTTAAAATTGTTGACTGAAATGAATGAAATTACCAACACTAGGAAAGCTTGAGGGCAGTCTAGATGCTAGGATTTTGCGATTTTCTTGTTTAGTTTTCATACTTTTCTCACACCGGGCCGAACAACCATGGACGGTCGGGTGTGTCCTGATCTATTGCCCGTAGTCGTGTGCATTTGTCTGGAGTTAGACCACTAAATTTTAGGATTTGTGCAATTTTCAGGTTCAAAATATATTAATATTATCATACCGGGTAGCTACAACCATGGTTTATAAATAGGCTATTAGGCCTGTGAACACTTAGGTGCAAGGAGGGAATGAAATTATGCAAACCTTTGGTCTGATTCAAGGGGTGTTATTTGATTCAGGGGGGGTGCAAATGGAATTATGAATTATGCAAAATCTTGTCTCTGGTCTGATTCAAGGGGGGGGGGTGCAGTTGTGGAATTATCAAGGTGGACACCCCCAACGGAGACCCTCTAGCCACGTCCCTGTTTATTTGATAGGAATCTGCTGAAGGGTTTGTCCGGTTTTGAAAATTTGCACCTATTTATATATATCGTTGTAAACTACAAAATATATTTAATAGATTAGATAGCGATATATTTAATCGATTAGAGATAGCGAAATATAATATATAATGTGTGTTGTAGGAGAAGAGAGGGCTGAAGCCCTTTCAAATCTTCATCCCCAAACACTAAAACTGCGTGGGTGGGCTTCAGAGAGTTTTGGCTCCGATGCACGTACGTTAAAAGCTCTGCTAAAATAAAAACTCCGTTATTTCGTCAATAATCCTAATCTCGCGTGGCTTGTATTATTGCGATTTAATACCAATCTCTATCTAACCGTGAGCCCAGATTAAAGGTACTCAACCCGTAAAGATGGTCCCCATCTCAACAGATTCCAACAACAACAATCCGATCAGAGGGTCCTATATTACTATTTCTTTGGCTTTGGGGGTAAAAAATATTTGATTCGAGTCGAGGAACCCATCAAACAAATCTCAGAGTTATTAGATATTGATTTTTCAAATTTGTTATGTTCTCGAGATGAGTACTAATAACTGCCGTAATCTGCTCTGGATGTGTACTCCAAATCTATTCAAACAGACAAGGATGAATAACTCTAAAATCAAGTGGTAATTTTCACGCAATTTTGACTGAGTTCTGGGCCAGATAGTATTCCCGATAATGAAAAATAATAGATTTCTAAAATCGATATCTAACAAATCTGAGCTTTGATGGGTGACTTCCTCGACTCGAATCAAATATTTTTGACCCCCGAAGCCATTGAAATATTCTCAAATTCGCAGAAAGTTGTGGCACTAAAATTATAACAAAAATCTTTAAAATCAAAATTACGTTTTCACACTTGAAATGTGATTTTTTTTTCCTTATATGGCCGTATGTACACGTACCTGCTGAATTTGATATGGAGCGTTCATGGAATGTTGAACAATCAGGAATTCATCACTTCGTTATCGAAATTTTACTGAAACCTTCGGTGATGAAGTGTGTTTGAGCAATCACTATCAAACCATGGTGCTTTAGATTTATTTTTTGGAAACCCACCGTTCCTCTTCTTTTTGGAACCCAATACATCTGTTGCATTTTGTAACAAGTTACTTGTCAAAATTTCTGAGAATTCAGATAATTCTTTATCACTCAATTCACTATTATCTTGCATTTGATTCAAAATTTCTACAAGATTCTGTACTGAATCATCTGTGAAAGTTTCGGAGAACTGCACACCTTTTTCGCTTGTCCATGGTTTAATAGTGATTGTTTCATTCAGATTTGTACAATTTACTGAAGGAATTTCTTCTTCATTGCATGATATTGAAATTTTCACAGTTAAGGGACAATGTGCATCAGATAAAAGACTATCTTGGTCATGTACATGCAAATCATTAATTAATTTGCATGCAAATGGTGAGCAAATTACATAGTCAATTAGGCTGATGTCTTTGAATGTAGTTGTGCCAATTGCTCTGTCTGTTCCAACTCTACCATTGCATATAAGTAGTTTTGCAGTCTTACATATATCAATTAATTTGAAACCATAATTATTTGTCTTTCTATCTTGTGAGACTCTTGTTAGTGAAAACTGATCCAAGCCACCACCATAATCAATTAATTCTATCATTTCTTCCTCATCTTCATAATCAATCAATTGAGCTGTTCGAGCATTAAAATCACCAATAAGGATAATTTTGTCGGTTATAAGTAGCTTTTCAATAATCATTGCATAAAGCTTATTTGCCCATTCCGGGGAGGCACACCTGCTATTCTCTAGGGGTACGTAAATATTACCAATTACAATTGGGGGATTCCCATTGTCACTGTTAATTTTGAACCATTGAGCGATGTCATTAGTGTCGCTAGTTTCAAACAACTCTACCACATGTACAAGCTCGTCCTTAACCAGTAGGCCTATACCACCCGACCTAAAGACAGCAATATCAGCTCTGTTTTTCATTGAGACTGTATGGTAGCCAGGAACCCGGACCACATCAGTGCTGTCTGTTTTTGTTTCTTGAAAGCATAATATATCATAAGCACTGATGTATTCCAGAAACTCTGGCTCACATACTTTTGAATTGATCCCACACACATTCAAAGATAGAATTTGCAGGTAGGTCCTCCCCACGTACCCTCATTGCATACTAGCCTGTTGCCCACTTCCCTTATTGGCCTTATTCTTATATGGTGGGGGCTTGGGTGGGTTCACTAACGTGTTATTTATATAAAGTTTATCATAGACAATTCTTGCATAATCGCCCTTATCTCTGGCAGTCTTCACCATGGGATAGAGAACTTCTTTCCTGTACTTTTGTACTTCTTTAGGGAATTGTTCATTCACATAGACTTTGTCTTGAGAATTGAGGTTCTTTGCCATTTTCTTCACTAATTCCTTCTGCTTATAGAATGTAAATTTTGCAACAATTGGTCTACACTGGGAGCGGTCATTACTCTTCTCACCAATTCGGTGTGCCCGGTCTATTAGTATACGGTCTTTTATCTTCAGTTTTTCCTTGAAGAACTCCTGTAGAATATCCTCTATTGTGGTTTTGTTATCCCCACCATGCATGTTTCCCTGGGTTTCTTCTATGCCAGTAAATATTAAATTCTCCCTCATACTTCTCCCTTGCAAATCCACCACAGTAGCTGATATTTCATCAATCTTTATAGAGCAAGAGTTCATTGTGGTTTTCAATTCATCATTTTCAGTTTCCAGTTTTGCCAGTCTTCTCTTTATTTGTTCATTATCCAATATAATGTTGTGAATACTCTGTGGGTCGCTTCGTGTATCTGGTTTAACACTTTCTATAACTTTAACTCTAGAATCCAAGTCACCCACATCTGTCTCTACTTTGGTCATTCTTGTTTTCAGCCCATCAATATCAGCTCTCAGTAATCCTATATTCCCTAATCGATTGGTAATTTCTTTCAGGGAGACTTTAATGTCTTTCAAATCACTTTGTCTACATATAGGATCGTTAAAGTTCTCTGTATTATTTGAAAAAGTTGCATCACTGTCCGCCATTTTTGTGTATATTGCAGGTACAGTTGTGTTCAAAATATCACCTAAGTCCGTTTCAACAGCATTTTGCGTATTTTTCTCAGCAATTTCACATTCTATACCTATTGGAATTTCATTTACCATAGCTAGACTATCTGTAATGACTGAGGATATATCTGCTAACGATGTTTCAGTTCGAAAGTCTGGCTTACCGCAGAATTCCCGTGATGGCTGACATGGCGGCGCCGGTGGTGACAACTCAGTGGACGCTTTCCGCTTGTTATCGACATCCTTTTCATCCATTTAGGCTTTTATCGGCGTATATACACTCTTGATGTAGTTTAAATCATCATCCGTCGCTATTCTTTGACAATACTTCGTTTTTAACGTGAATTTTCCAGAAAAATCGTCGGACAAGTCGCAGAGTGTGATCAGCTAAACCCTCTGATGACGGGAGCTGCACTGGTACTGCATTGCAGATCATGTGTCAGTGCATTTTCTTATATATGCGAGTCTCCCATATGGAGCCTCGCATATATATAAGATAATGAACTGGCTTACATAGTCAAGGTTTAAGAGACTTGGATATATAAGAGAATGCATTGGCACAGTGTTTTCACAAATTTTCATGAAGCTCCAGTCATGGAAGGGTTAATAATTAGAGAACTTATCAAAACCCCACTCCCCTGACGTTCAGCTGATAATGATGATGCTAATTATGAAATGCACGAGGATATGGTCTCGCGATATTTATGATTTATGTGAACCGACCGATGGTTGACTTGTTCAATGTGTCACTGTATAGTATGACTGTATGGGATGCCAACAGAGACGTGGCGACAGGGGGGGGGGGGGTTGGGGGGGGGGGGTGTCTCACCTCCCAACATTGGTCTAAATTTTCAACAGTTGGAAATTTCATACCTGACACAACATTAGTTGGAAATTTCACACCAACAATAGGTTGAAAATGTGCTTGTAGTTTGATTTTCAAACAATTTAATGCGGGGAATTTATTGTTTTTGGACCAATATTTGCATATTTTCCTTCTTTTGGTAAATTTTTTGGACTGAAATGGCCATCAGTTAGAAATTTTCCAACCTTATAGGGGGTGTCAGGTTGGAAATTTCCAACACATTGAAAGCTTGTGTCCTGGTCCCTACCCCGTGGCTAGTTAAAAACTTCTAGTTAATTTAAGAAAACAAAATTGTCCTACATTTGGTCAAAATTGTCACTGGAATTGTCATCAGTTGGAAATTTTCCAACCTAAGTCAGTTGAAATTTCCAACTCTATGAATGCTTGAGGCTAGTCTAGATGCTAGGATTTTGCGATTTTCTTGTTCAGATTTCAAAATTTTCTCACACCGGGCCGAACCATGGTCGTCCCGGTGTGTCCTGGGGTCCCTACCCGTGGCCAATACAAAACTGCTAATGAGTTTCTAGATGCTAGGATTTTGCGATTTTTCTTGTTTAGTTTTCAAAATGTTCTCACACTGGGCCGAAAAACCATGGTCGGCCCGGTGTGTCCTGGTCTATTGCCCATAGTCGTGTGCATTTGTCTGGAGTTAGACCACTAGATGTTACGATTTTTGGAATTTTCAGGTTAAAAAAATATGAATATTATCATACCGGGTAGATAGAACCATGGTTTATAAATAGGCTATTAGGCCTGTGAATACTTAGGTGCAAAGAGGGAGGGAATGAAATTATGCAAAACCTTTGGTCTGATTCAAGGGGTGTTATGGTTTGATTCAAGGGGGAGGGTGTGCAAATGGAATTATGCAAAACCTTGTGTGCTCTGATTCAAGGGGGGGGGGGGGGTGCAGTTGGAATTATCAAGCAAGGTTGACACCCCCGAACGGAGACCCTCTAGCCAGGTCCCTGCATGAAGTAACGCAGACGCGTATATAGGTAAGGCACACAAGGGTATAGTTCTGTTATGGCGTGGCAGGAAGCAAGCATGTAATAGATACAACACCTTGTATAAAAGCGACCGAAAAATCGCCCACGCAGGAAATACCCATACAGAATAGAATGACCTAATTTGCACTATATATGATTAACAATGTGTATGATTATTAGCAATAGCCTCATCCCCACCCAACCCCACCACACCCGAGAACCCAAAAGAACTAATAAGACAATTATACTGAGATATATACTCGGAACATGTCACATTCATTTATTTTGTTATCGTCGCGTATGTGCATAACTTATATGTTTAATTCCTTTTGTTCGTGGTCTTGTCGATGAATAGAGTAATAAATAAATATATCTGATCTATATAATCTAAACGATTAAATTACCACTAATAGGTAATAATTAAGGCCATATGGCGATCACAATTTAAAGACATATTATGTACTTGTTCGGGTGCGTGAAACGGATACGTTAGTATCAAGGTGTTTTGCCAACTGGAGGAATGTACCATTCCACTAACATCGTCGAAAAACCTGAAGCAAATCGACTCCGCAGAAAACATCGTCTGAACTACGCTCAAATGTAAATATTTACTATACGATTCGGGACGCATCTATCGGCGATAAACAAACGAAATAGATTTCGCCATCGAGAGTCACTGCATTTAATTAATATATAAGAATGACGGTGTGTGTAGTCAATTTGGATATAATATTTGTAAAAATTACCACTTTGAACAAGATTATTCTTACCTGAGTGTTTCATATCACTTTAAGGAGAAATGATCGCGAACTTATTACTATATGATGTAATTGTAAGTTTTGTTGAAAATCAGAAACCGTAATCGTAACAACGAATAGGGAAAAACGATAACGAATAGAAAGAACACAAATTCTAGTGACGTAGGACCTATTCGTAATAATTATTTGTCGTATTTCATTGTGCGAAAGATGTCTAATTATATTTCAACGCGTTGAACAGATGACACCTATATGCACTGCCTATATTTACATAAGTAAAACGGAAAACAAAGTGAAAGATTATTTGGGAAAACAGAAAACTAACATCCAATAATTTGACAGCATAACTTACTAGCATAACAAAATGCCATAGCAGAGAAAACAAGATAACACCTCCAATATAAAATCTACAAACTAAGCGAAGAAATGAAAGCCGTTGCTTTAAAAATCAAAAATAAAAGATGATGATCGATGCTCCTTTTGTAAATCCGAAACAGAAACAATTCTACATTTATTATTATATAATTGCCCAATCATAAACAAACTATTGGGTGAGGTTACTGACTGGATATTCGAAAGAAAAAAAACATCTTAAATCTACAAATATCGCCCCCACTTGTTTTAGTTGGCAGATCAGTTTGGCGGGAGAGAACACTACCTAATACAGTAAATGCCTTCTCATATTTGTAAAATACGCTGCTCAAAATTGAGGAATGAAGTCCCCGATATACGAGATATTCAGAACGACTTTCAATTCAACTACAATGTGGACAAATTAGCGTATACTAAGAAATGTCAATACTTAAAATTTAGCCAACGGTGGGCCGACTGGAAAAATCTCATTAAATTAAGTAAAACAAGAAATATTATTTCAATTGAATTAAAAAAAATAAAAAAGTAATAAGACAATCCACACAACAACAAAAAATGAATCTAAAGATATAGTTACACTTGATAGAATCCGGAAAAATATGTGAATAAGAACAGACCCATACAAATTACTACAAACTCCATTAGAACATGAAAAAACATGATTCCATAAACTATGACAAGAAAAACAAAGCAACAACAAGCAAGCCCAATATATATTTCAACAGAGAAATGACAAAAGCAGAATTATTAGAGCATTTCAGACTTCGGGCTCAATAAAAGTCGCCAAGTGAACATAACTACACATACATACCTTTGTGAAAACATTTTATGATTATGACATATGTAACATAATAATATGTAACAGGGGACTACAAGTTTAATTGACTTGTTCCTGAATAAAGATAATGATACATATAAGCGCATGCTTATATATGGGCAGTGCAGTTATAGGTGTCACTGCACTTATAGCGCCCGCTCTCCCGCGGCGAAGCCGCGGAAGCGAAGCGACCTGAGCCGTAATTTCGCTAAAATCCGGATTGAGAATCCAAAGCCGATTACGGGGGGCGGAGCTAATTTCGGATTCTAGGTCAGATTTTGAAATCCACGTGGTCTCCGAAACTACGTTTAATGTTCTCCCAGCGTCAAACATGGCTCTTGTATTTGACACAAGTATCATTTGTATCTTATATTTATAAAGTTCATGTTTGTTGTGAAAGTCATGCTTTTCTTCTATGTGTATATACACGGCACATAATTTGCTGCCAATCCGACTTAATCGTATCTTATTTTTCAAGTTAAAGTGCGTTTATTGATGAGGGCAAGCATATCTAAACATGACAGCTCTAGGCCCCCTGAATCAAATTCCGAAGATGTTGTGAAGAACACAGGAAACTTGTCAGTTGAACAGGGGTTGCTTGTGTGTCTCGACCCCCACCACGAACTTTGGTACAATTTGCTTAGCTGTGCAGTCATTCATACGTGAGGAAAATCAGGATTATTTTGACTAACTGTTTCAAATAATGATACGTACTAACCAACATACGCAACAAACAAACCCGATTTTAAATAAATACATATACAAACTTATGACTAACTCGGGAGAGGGGGTGTCCAGTGATCTGTATATATGTTCAACTTGTTTTGGTATTCATGTTGCTTTAAATTGCCATTACTAATTATTTATTTTTTCAGTGTAATAACATATGGGAGAGTACCCTTAAGTGAGTCAGTACTTGTCCCACAATTCCTTTGTATGTATAAACAAATGTATGTGTTATATATCATGTGTTATCTAAATTTGACATATATATTTGAAATAAATATATCTAAACTAAACTTTGGTACATTCCAGCAGTCGGAAATTTCATGCATGACACAACATTAGTTGGACATTAATTTGACACCATATATAGGTTGGCATTGTTCTCATTGTTTTATTTTTTTCAACCAGTAAAAGTTGGTAATTTTCCAATCTTAGTGTTTGTCAGATTGGATATTTCCATGGGGAGCAAATTGAATTCTGCGAACCTGTGAGATTGATGTTTGGCTCAATGGGGGGGGGGGGGGGTGTGCAGTTGTCGGAAATTTGAGGAAACTTCTAGCCACGTCCCTAGAACATGTGTCTGTTGTCTATACAGAGGCTATTGTGCAAAACGACTGCATTTAACGAAACAAAACATGTTAAACATGAAATTGCTATAACTTTAAGACTAGATGATAGTACATACGTGTATCTGATAATCCATCGATACCATATAATCCTACTATTTCTTGAATAAGAAGAAACATTATAATAACACAGCGCAGAAGACATATCCACGAATTCCGTCAATGGTGACGTATCCGCCGAATTCGAAATCGACATGCGTTCGGGCGGTATTTTAAGGATGGAATTATGAAATGGACTTATGAAAGTGACAATCAACAATGATTTGCAATTTCTTCGCCATCAACCGAAGTGCTCCCCCAGCGTTACTATCAATAGCGTTATTATTTGGCTAATTTCAGTAATATTCTCCCAGTTTACATTCAATAAAACAAATTTGTCTCCGCATTTAAAATTCTTTGATATAGATCGTTTATATTCTGCAATAATTTGTACACAAGAGACGGATTCTTATGTTTTATTGTGTTTTTAAACTCTGAGGTGGCGAAATCTCGGTTTGTTTACATTACGAACATTTGAGTCCGTAATCGGAATCCGAATCCCAATCGGATTACCACCAAATTAGGATTACGGTCTGTTCGTTTACTGATTCTGCAAATTTGTGGTCTGTTCTTTTGCCGAACCAAGTCGTACGGGGACCAATCTGTAATCTGGATCCAGAATCTGAAACGGATTTTAGCGAAATAACGCCTCAGGGTATACGTATGCGAATATGAGATATACTAATCGACTTTTTCGGCCCAATCTAAACATAGATAAAATTACCTAAAATGGATAATTTATTCATAACTGAAGGGTCAGCCAGGGTCAGCGGAGTCCAAAATTCTATTGTTGGCAACGGCCGCCATTTTGTTTTGATTAATTCCCACCTCGATCAGCCTCGATCGGCAGCGAAGTTAGTGTAATTTATCAAAATGACCAAGAGCGAAAACTTTGATAAATAATTCTTGTCGGCACACGTTAGTTATACATGTACTTCATTATATATGGGCAAATAATGTCTTTAATACAAGCCAAAGATATTAAAAATTGTGAATCTGAGCACTGAAGTTTAACAAAAAGTTAAATAATCAAATTGCATGAACAAATTTTGTTTACATATTTTATAAAAATATTAAAAATATTTGCCCCGAAAGAGGATTTTAGAGGCCCCACTGGGTGTTTAGATATTTTCTTCAATTTTCTATCGGTGTTTCCGCCTAAAAGTTGGATGGAATATTCTCAAAGTGCAAAGCCGACAAACGAAAACTATAAGTTCCGATAGATTGATAGATCGCAGAGTCCTTTTAAATAAATCGAATTCATCATAGATTCATACAACTTTAGTGTGTCCCAAATCAAATATTGGGTGATGAGGCATGGGTCGAGACATAATATAGTTCCAAAGATATTAACTATTTTAAGCCATTTGATTCATTGATGGTGTGAACCAATCCAATCATGATATTGATAATGGCTTGTATATCATGTATTTCTATTCACAACGAGCGAAAGAAATATGAGTTTGTTGCTTGATAAGTTTGTATCAGTACGCACACATAAAACAAAACATGTCTGCGTGCACAGACATGTTTCGCCGCTCAACATTCACACTGAAAACATGTTAAATAACTCAACACCTACGATTATGAACACAACTGATGTAAGCAATGTGTACATATTTATGAAATCCATTCTAAGAATAGATTTCTTAAAGCCAAAGTCGACACTGACTGGCGAAATATTGCAGACAAAACCAAATAAAAACAAAACGCACACTGACACTGACAGTGACAGTGACTTCGAGCTTGAATTGAAAAAAAAAAAAAATGAATTTACCACAAGTTGTGCCATCTGGCCATGGTTATTTCACAAATGACCGCAAAAAATTGCTATTTCAAATATAATTTAATGTTTCGCTTGCTGAATTACATAACAGATACATGTATGAATCAAGTATTATTTAAAAACATGCAAAATAGCAAGGCAGCGGCTATTCGCCATCGGATGGCAAATAGCGATTCTACCGATATGCGCTATTTGCCATCCGATGGTATTTTAAATAAAAGAAAACATATCATATCATCACAATACGCTATTATAACGAGGATTCCTACCGCCTTCGTGATCATTAGGCCCAGTTGACCGTCGGTTGACCACCCACATATATCCTGGGGGGATGGCAAATAAGGAATCGACAAATTTTGATGGAAATTTCGTATAGTTTGAACATTTAGTGGCACAAGCTGTCGCTATATGGCCACATAATCACCATTTGTACCCGCCTTACTGAAAACCCGGACCAGTTGGCCGTCGGTTGACCACCCACAGATATCCTGGGGGGATGATGGCAAATAAGGAATCGACAAATTTTGAAGGAAATTTCGTATAGTTTGAACATTTAGTGGCACAATCTGTCGCTATATGGCCACATAATCACCATTTGTACCCGCCTTACTGAAAACCCGGACCAGTTGACCGTCGGTTGACCACCCACAGATATCCTGGGGGGATGGCAAATAAGAAATCGACAAATTTTGAAGGAAATTTCGTATAGTTTGAACATTTAGTGGCACAAGCTGTCGCTATATGGCCACATAATCACCATTTGTACCCGCCTTACTGAAAAACCCGGACCAGTTGACCGTCGGTTGACCACCCACAGATATCCTGGGGGGATGGCAAATAAGAAATCGACAAATTTTGAAGGAAATTTCGTATAGTTTGAACATTTAGTGGCACAAGCTGTCGCCATATGGCCACATAATCACCATTTGTACCCGCCTTACTGAAAACCCGGACCAGTTGACCGTCGGTTGACCACCTACAGATATCATGGGGGGATGGCAAATAAGAAATCGACAAATTTTGAAGGAAATTTCGTATAGTTTGAACATTTAGTGGCACAAGCTGTCGCTATATGGCCACATAATCACCATTTGTACCCGACTTACTGAAAACCCGGACCAGTTGACCGTCGGTTGACCACCCACAGATATCCTGGGGGATGGCAAATATGAAATCGACATATTTTGAAGGAAATTTCGTATATTTTGAACATTTAGTGGCACAAGCTGTCGCTATGTGGCCACATAATCATCATTTGTACCCGCCTCAATGAAAACCCGGACCAGTTGACCGTCGGTTGACCACCTACAGATATCATGCGGGGATGGCAAATAAGAAATCGACAAATTTTGAAGGAAATTTCGTATAGTTTGAACATTTAGTGGCACAAGCTGTCGCCATATGGCCACATAATCACCATTTGTACCCGCCTTACTGAAAACCCGGACCAGTTAACCGTCGGTTGACCACCTACAGATATCATGGGGGGGGGGGGTGGCAAATAAGGAATCGACAAATTTTGAAGCTTGTGCCACTAAATGTTCAAACTATACGAAATTTCCTTCAAAATTTGTCGATTTCTTATTTGCCATCCCCCCATGATATCTGTAGGTGGTCAACCGACGGTCAACTGGTCCGGGTTTTCAGTAAAGCGGGTACAAATGGTGATTATGTGGCCTTATGGCGACAGCTTGTGCCACTAAATGTTCAAACTATACGAAATTTCCTTCAAAATTTGTCGATTTCTTATTTGCCATCCCCCATGATATCTGTAGGTGGTCAACCGACGGTCAACTGGTCCGGGTTTTCAGTAAAGCGGGTACAAATGGTGATTATGTGGCCTTATGGCGACAGCTTGTGCCACTAAATGTTCAAACTATACGAAATTTCCTTCAAAATTTGTCGATTTCTTATTTGCCATCGCCCCATGATATCTGTGGGTGGTCAACCGACGGTCAACTGGTCCGGGTTTTCAGTAAGGCGGGTACAAATGATGATTATGTGGCCATATAGCGACAGCTTGTGCCACTAAATGTTCAAACTATACGAAATTTCCTTCAAAATTTGTCGATTTCTTATTTGCCATCCCCCCAGGATATCTGTGGGTGGTCAACCGACGGTCAACTGGTCCGGGTTTTCAGTAAGGCGGGTACAAATGATGATTATGTTGCCATATAGCGACAGCTTGTGCCACTAAATGTTCAAACTATACGAAATTTCCTTCAAAATTTGTCGATTTCTTATTTGCCATCCCCCCAGGATATCTGTGGGTGGTCAACCGACGGTCACTGGTCCGGGTTTTCAGTAAGGCGGGTACAAATGATGATTATGTGGCCATATAGCGACAGCTTGTGCCACTAAATGTTCAAACTATACGAAATTTCCTTCAAAATTTATCGATTTCTTATTTGCCACCCCCTAGGATATATGTGGGTGGTCAACCGACGGTCAACTGGGCCTAATGATCACGAAGGCGGTAGGAATCCTCGTTATAATAGCGTATTGTGATGATATGATATGTTTTCTTTTATTTAAAATACCATCGGATGGCAAATAGCGCATATCGGTAGAATCGCTATTTGCCATCCGATGGCGAATAGACACTTCCAAATAGGCAATAGCAAATTAGCATGACGATTGTACAGTATAATTAACACTACCGTAACAGAATGAGACTGAGAGCAAGAAGTGATGGAGTCGCACCGAAATGTAGCAGCACCATAATTCCAAGCCGGTCACCCATCCAAGGACTAACCGAGCTTGACGTTACTTAACCTCGGTGATCAGACAAAGCATCTAATGGCTGAGACCTGGAGGTTGTATCATGACAGTCCTCTAATGGCCAGACGAGCCCCCAGTGTAACAGGACGAGAGAGTGAGAAGTGCGTAAGTTGCACCGAACATTGGCATCACCCGGAAACCCAACCCAGTCAACCATCCAAAGACTAACCGAGCTTGACGTTGCGTCTAACGACCGTGTCCAAGAAATCTAGACCTCTCGGGTAGAAGAGCCATCTGCCTTCTATATTTACAACCATATTATTCCTTTTCATGAAAATAAATTAAATTTAAAGCAAGTCGAAGATGTTAAATAAGTTATGTTTAAAAATATTATGCAATAATGCTTGAAATTGATAAGTTTACGTTCAGACGACCACGATACAATCGTAAGCGGAAAGATTTCCGTCGCAGGAAGTAACCGGTAGCTCGATTGCGCATGCTAACATCAAAATCGTTGGTCATAAATTGATATCAAGCGCTGTTTGATTCTAGATGCGAAATGTGGATATCCTTGGTTACCTCCACCTGCGATGTAATCGCAGCTGTATAGGCCTGTAACGATTCATCGTGATTTCGATTCATCGCGATTCGTCATTCATGATTCTATACGCGATTCATTTGTCTGTAATTTCGATACACTACGATACAGTTCCGCTTCCGTATTATGCAGTTACCATCCGAAGTAAATCGGGACCCGCGGCTGAGCGCCAAGTACACCGCAGCCAAACGTCAAGTACACATGTACACCATGGCCGAAAAGCAACTACAACGGGGCCGCATGGGATGTACACCGTGGTTAGATTTCTGGTTTGTATTGTCTTTTTTCAGTTTAATGAATGTACACAGCGGTGACAGCGGTAACTACACCATGGCCGAATGGCAAATACACCGCGGCCCAACTGTAGTTAGCCGGTGGAGACGCGATGTACCGGTAGTTGCATTTCGGCCGCGGTGGCAATGATAACCGCACCGTGGTTAAGTGGGACACTTGTTTTACCCAGCAGGGTAAAAAGCTTGGTGAGAAAGCTTATGGTACATAAACCCGAGGCATCTGGGAGTCTAGTGCTGTATGGTATTTTCGTTAATCATCAACACCAAGATACCATATGCAAACAAACGCTGCCTTACACCGCCCACATTATTAGGTCAACTTTACTTTGTAAAGTTTGAGCTATTGCCATGGCTTTGTCGTCTGTGTGTACATGTATGCGTGTGTGCGTAATTCGTCAACAATACAGGCTACAGGTCGTACCTTTGGTCAGATCATTATGAAATTTCACATAGCTGTTGACATCAACATTTAGACCGGAACGATTCATTTGGATAAAAAAACATGGCCACCAGCGGCCATCTTGGATTTCAATATTCAATCCATTAGAACGGTCTACAGGTCGTACTGTTCGTCTGATCATCATGAAATTTGTCATGGATGTTAATATTGACATGTAGATGGGAACGAGTAATTTTGGGGTCATTCGACCAAAAAACATGGCCGTCGACAGCCATCATGGATTTTACTCTTTGCGTGACTAAATTCTTTGGCACGCCCTACAGGTTGTACCTTTGGTCGGATCATCATGAAATTTGTCATGAATGTTAATATTTACATGTAGATGGGAAACGAGTACTTTTGGGGTCATGCGGCCAAAAAACATGGCCGCTGGCAGCTATCTCAGCTGACTATCTTGGATTTTACTCTTTGCGTGACTAAATCCTTTGGCACGGGCTACAGGTCGTACCTTTGGTCAGATCATCATAAAATTTGTCATGAATGTTGACAATGACATGTAGATGGGATCGAGTCATTTTGGGGTCATTTGGCCAAACTACATGGCCGCCAGCAGCCATCTTGGATTTTACTCTTTGGATGACTAAATCCTTTAGCACGGGCTACAGATCGTAGCTTTAGTCTGATCATCATGAAATTTGTCATGGCTGTTTAAATCGGAATGTAGATGGGAATGATTCATTTTGGGGTCATTCGGACAAAAAAACATGGCTGCCCGCGGCCATCTTTGATTTCAAAATTCAATCCATTAGCACAGGCTACTGTTCGTCTGGTCATCATTAAATTTGTCATGGGTGTTAATATTGACATGTAGATGGGAACGAGTAATTTTGGGGTCGTTCGGCCAAAAAACATGGCCGCTGGCAGCCATCTTGGATTTTACTCTTTGCATGACTAAATCCTTTCACACAGGCCACAAGTCTAACCTTTGGTCAGATCATCATGAAATTTGTCATGGTTGTTAAATATGACATGTAGATGGAAACGAGTCATTGTCCAGTCATTCGACCAAAAAACATGGCCGCCAGCAGCCATCTTGGATTTTACACTTTGCATGACTAAATCCTTTGGCACGTGCTACAAAACGCACCTTTTGTCAGATCATTGTGAAATTTGTCATGGATGTTGACATTGACATGTAGATGAGATCGAGTAATTTTTAGGTTATTCGGCCAAAATCATGGCCGCCAGCAGCCATCTTGGATTTTACTCTTTGCATGACTAAATCCTTTGGCATGGGCTACAGGTCGTACCTTTAATCAGATCATCATGAAATTTGTCATGGCTGTTGACACAGGCATGTAGATAACAAGTCATTTTAGGTTCATTTGGTCTTAAAATGTGTCCACTGGCAGCCATCTTGGATTTTACTCTTTGCATGACAAAATCCTTTGGCACACCCTACAGTCCACTTCCCTCATCCGATCATCTCCAGACTTCATATTAATCTTGATATTGATCTTACTAGATGGAAGCTATCAAATGTTTTTAAATTTTATTGGAATAGCCACCTGGATTTTACATCTGTAACCATCTTGGATTTAACTTTTTTATATACCGGTATACATTGCATGTACCGGTATATGTATCTCTTCATGTTGATAATCTAGTATTACTTAGACATTTCAACTTTCCGCACCCCTAATCGCTCCACATTAAATTATTCCCTTTCCAAGTTGAGGTACAGTGTCATTGACACTTTCATTATATGAAGTACAGCTATGCTCTAATTAATCGACCCTCCTTAACGAGGTTGACATGCGGTATGACTGCGGTGTATTACCGCGGTCGGGCGGTGTAATACCACCTGACCGCGGTGTAATAACGCCTGACCGCGGTGTAATAACGCGGTCAGCCGCGGTATTGAAAACGCGGGCAACCGCGTGGTCGCGGTTGAGTTTTTGGTGCCACTACCGCTGTGTAAGTTTAAACCACAGTAAAACCTAGCGTCCGTATCGCAACTGAGCATTGTAAATTATCTGAAAATAGACTGACATATTGCGCATGGAAAATATTAATCTGAAATTGAAAATAAATCGGTTCTAATTTACCACGGTCCCGATTTCCTTAAGCGTGCCAAATAAAGAGCGTCTGTTTATTCGTGATATGGTATATGGATAAGGCGTGTGCGATTAAGAATTAAAATGGCTTTTCGGTTCGAGCAAGATAATTATGCGATCGCCATGTGCACATTTCACCGACACAAAAATCACTTGGTTCAAGGAATTACGTGGGGACGTCAACTATTGAAGACGTCAGTACTCTAAAATAAATTTAGTTTGGCGCGAGGAATGAATGTAAGGTCAGTTTCTTAATATATTGACGCAAATTATGGGCCAACCTGAACAAGACAGATCGAAATTCTTACATTGAGTCTTCCAAAAGAAAAAGAAAAAGCAGATTTTTATCGCGGCAGATTATTTGAACGCGGTTGACACGGGGAATGACCATGGTGTAAGGCGGTCGCGGAAAATACTACCGCGGTGTACGCCGGTAACGGTCTAGATTACCGCGGTGGACTTCCAACATGACCGCGGTCAGATACCGCGTGTCACCGCGCATTACTACTGTATGACCGCGGTGTATGGCCGCAGTGTACTACCGCATGACCGCGGTGTAGTGGCGGTATGACCGCGGTCATGACCGGCCCAAAACCTCGTTAAATGGGTCGATTAATTAGAGCATAGCTGTACTTGACTTAATTATTTTAAGTTATTATTGCTGGAAATGATAATCTGTAACTGCAAACTTGATACTACCCTGCTGGACAAAACAAGTGTCCACTTAACCGCGGTGCTGTTAGCGTTGCCACCGCGGCTGAAATGCAACTACACCGGGGCTCCACCGGCTAACTACAGTTGGGCCGCGGTGTACTTGCCATTCGGCCATGGTGTAGTTGCCGCAGTGTACGTTCATTAAACTGAAAAAAGACGATACAAACCAGAAATCTAACCACGGTGTACATGCCGTTCGGCCGCGCTGTAAGTTGCCTTTCGGTCGCAGTGTACTTGCTGTTCGCCGCGGTGTACTTCCTGTTCGGCCGCGGTGCTCAACTGCAGTTACAAACTCTTGACACCGCGGCCGAACGGCAAATACACCGCGGTGCCAATGGACACTTGTTTTGTCCAGCGGGGTAGTAATAGTATTAACTATTTTTGCGCATACACATATATATACTTAGAAATATTTTACTTGAGTTAATAAAACTGAATTGAAATGTATATATAACTAAAACAACAGGATAAGGAGAATTGCAGATGTGATGCTATTTTCTGCCAACAAATTAGGCCTAAAATAGTACATGTACGTGTATGGTACACTGAAATTTCCCAAGGCAGTATAATAATAAAATCTGGACTGACTGGTTGCTATTCATGTTGACATAGGCAGCCCGATTGGATATCGGATTCCGATTTTTTGTAGTAAATTGCCAATTTGTAGAGCCCTAATTGCACTCGAGATATGTACTAATAATTTCCCCAGAAAAACTTATTCAAACAGACAAAGATGGATAACTCTAAAATCAAGTGTATTAATATTGCAATTTTGACTGAGACCATCCTTTTGACGGCGTGTTTCTGGACCAGAACATATAGAAATAACAAAACTTCAAAAATGTATATCTGATCACTCTGAGCGTTGATAGGTTGGTTCCTCGACTCGAATGATCGAATCAATTATTTTTATCCCCGAAGCCAAAGAAATAGTAATTGATGAGGGCCTGATCGGATTGAGTACCTTTAATTAAATGTCCATACCCCGCTGGACAAAACAAGTGTCCATTGGCACCGCGGTGTATTTGCCGTTCGGCCGCGGTGTCAGAGTTTGTAACTGCAGTTTAGCCGAACGGCAAGTACACTGTGGCCCAACAACAAGTACCCTGCGGCCGAAAGGCAACTACACTGTGCACCATGGTTAGATTTCCGGTTTGTATCGTCTTTTTTCAGTTTAATGAACGTACAGTGTACACCGCGGCAACTACACCATGGCTGAACGGCAAGTACATGTACAACGCGGCCCAACTGTAGTTAGCCGATGGAGCTGCGGTGTAGTTGCATTTCAGCCGCGGTGGCAACGCTAACTGCACAGCGGTTAGGTGGACACTTGTTTTGTCAAGCAGGGTATGTATGCCATATACTAGAATATGTACATGCATAAAGTTATAAGCTCATCATTTTGATATCAGAATCATAGAAATCTTGACTTTGTGCTCTTTTCAATTTTCATAGCCTCAAAATTAATGATTGTGCAGACCCAAATAAGCACTGTGTGTGGGGGAAATTTCGCACAAAAATAATAAAGGTGCATTCATGTTTATTTGGAGCCCAAGAGTATGGGTTATGTCGTCAAAACACTATATAACACCAGGTGCCTCGGTTGGGGGTCATTTAATGTTAAGGATGTCAGGGTTAAGTGAAGGGTAGGCCTATGTATTTAAAAATGTGCTAAGGCCCGTTCCAAACGACGGATTTTTGTCGACTCGAATCTAATTGTATTAAATCCGTCGGTGATGCGTCTGCGGCCAATTTTGTTTCAGACGGACGCATCTTTGTCGTGTCGAATCTAATACATCGGTCGATTTATTTAAAGGTGTACTCCATGTTACCTTCACAAAATGGTCACGCGTAGATATAGAGGCCTATATATACCGGTATGTTATACATATATATACTAAAATACAGTATATAAATTATGTATAAATATATGCGTGCTTGCAGCGCGAATATATGTGCATATGTATATGAGGATGTTTATAGTACATATAGTTATATAATATAATATAATATAATATAAAAGGCGCTACAAATAAATGTTAGATCGTGCATCCAATTGCCATATATGTGTATACCATGCATGTAAATACAGGTATACAAGAATTATTATAAATCAGAGACTACCACCCCTACCCTTATAATAAGGAATACCGGAATATATGAATTAGTATAAATAAGAAGTTACCACCCCTATACCCCTCATAATAAGTAATACCGGTATATATGAATTATTATAAATAAGATCAGCGGTACCACCCCTACCCCTTATAATGAGGAATACCGGAATATATTAATTATAAATTATAAATCATAGGCTACCACCTATATATCCTTTATAATAAGGAATACCGGTATCTATGAATTATTATAAATCATAGGCTACCATCCCTACCCCTCATACTAAGTAATACCGGTTTTTATGAATTATTATTAATCTGAGGCTACCACCCCTACCCCTTATAATAAGGAATACCGGTATATATAAATTATTATAAATCATAGGCTACCACTCTGCCCCTTATAACAAGTAATACCTGAATATATGAATTATTATAAATAAGAGGTTACCACCCCTTTACCCCTCATAATAAGTAATATCGGTATATATGAATTATTATAAATCAGAAGTACCACCTCTGCCCCTTATAATAAGTAATACCGGTAAATATATTAATTATTATAGATCAGAGACTACCACCCCTATTCCTTACAATAAGGAATATCGGTTTATATGAATTATTATAAATCAGTTGCTACAACCCCTACCCCTTATACCGGTATATATGGATTATTCTAAAACATTGATACTATATCCATTATAAGATGTGAGTCAGTGCCATGCCATGTTCGTTGAGGAATCAAACTACCAAAATAATTACAATTTGCACAATGTTACCTAAGCTATGCTTATAGATATATCTTTCTTTATGACAAAGAGAGCGTGCGACAAATGACGTCATGTGGGTATTTCCTCAGATAAGGGGAGCCCCCTCATTATTATACCATTATCATATCATTATCATATCATTTGCATTCGTTCTTCGGCAACTTTCGGCTCTTCTCGTCACATGTATTAGATTCGAGTCGTCAAAAATCCGTCGTTTGAAACCAAGACGGATTTCAGACGCATCACCGACGAAGATTCGTCTGAATTGGACGGAGATTCGTCTGTGATGCGTCTGACACGGATCTAATTGTTTCAAACGTCGCATTTTTGACGCATTTAATACAATTGTGGGTCTGGTATTAGATTCGAGTCGACAAAAATCCGTCGTTTGGAACGGGCCTAATGGGTACACAGGGTTTGCTATCGGTTGCGACGCAGTTACTTCAACTGTGTTCCAGAATGTATGGGGGCAATTGGCAATTTGTTTTCAGTTCATTTTCATTGTAAATGTGAACAGTTATTCTGTAGCATAAATTGCAGCCCTCTTAATTTACGTTGTTTGGCTTTGGCAATGTGCTACTGCAACCCTTTGTCTTGGCCCAGTTTGCTTCAGCATGCCTGATTACCGTAGCAAATTATGAGAACCGGTACTGAAATTGTGACAAAAAGTCATTTGGAATGATAATTCAAAACTTGTGGGTAAAATATGCCCCGGCTCCTAGCACAAGATTTAGCCAAACTTTTGTTTTCAATTTTCTGGTAAAAATACCTGTACATGGCTGCTAACAGCAACAGGCAACATCTCTCATCCGATCATCACCAAACATAATATGGATTCACCATAGTGACATCTAAATGAGAGATTACCCCATCGAAATTCTGGTAAAAAAACATGGCTGCCAACGGCCATCTTGTTTTTACTCTTTGTTTGACTAAATCCTTTAGCACACCCTACATGTAACATCTCTCATCTGATCGTCACCAAACTTCATATCGGTATGGATCTTCAGGGTCACATCTTGATGGCAGCTATCCCATTTTTTCCGAATTTTGTTTAAAAAACATGGCTACCAGCAGCCATACTGGATTTCAAATTTGAATCAATCGGCACACCATGAAGCTCACAATTATTGGTGAAATGTTTTGAAAATTTAAGGGTACATTACTACATGTATGTTTGGGATCACCTCTAGATGGGAACGATTGAATTTGAACATTTTTCGATGAAATACATGGCCACTAGCAGGTATCTTGTGTTTTACTCTTTGCATCACTAAATTCTTTGGCACACCCTACAGGCCACAACCCTTCATCGAACTTAATATGGATCCTCGAGGTGACCTCTAGATAGGAATTACCATTTTAGTTTTCATTGTGGCATACAAACATCCCCGTGGTTGTGGGATTCCACACAGAGGTACAGTGTACCACTATAATCAAAATCAAAGTAATTGACTTGAAAAACAGGGTGATAGTACCGTGATACCCCGGTGAAGACCATTGTATTGCTGGTAGTATACGGTATCCACAGTGGTATCAAGATGGTCACTGCAGTGGAGTTACGGTACCGTTTGGTCAGGGACGTGGCCAGAGGGTCTCCACTGTTGGGGGGGGGGGGCGGTGGGTGTCCACTTCGGGAAATTTCAACACTGCACCCCCTCCCCATTGAATCTGACCAAAAACACAATTTTGCATAATTCCATTCGCACTTTGCACCCCCCCCCCCACCCCCTTGCCCCTCAATGCTCAGGCCTAATAACCTAGATATATTCATAAACCATGGTTCTATATACCGGTATCCGGTATCTGAACCTGAAAATTCCATAAATACACAGAACGACATGATGTGTAAATGGGTTTGTCGATATGAGAGGGGATGGGTTCACATCAGAAGATTGTTTGCAAGATTGTCGGGATAACTTGGTTACTGGGTACAACTTGGGAATGTGAAAGCGAGTCATCACAGCAGAAAACCTGGAACATAACACGATTCGTTCTGTGTCCAGTAAATATTTAGTAACACATGTTTCCTATAAGAGATCTGAATACCAACTAACTTAAAGGTACTCAATCCGAACAGAGGGTCCCCATCTCAACAGATTCCAACAATCTGATCAGATGGTCCTATATTACTATTTCTTTGGCTATGGGGATACAAAATATTTGATTCGAGTCGAGGAACCCATCAAACAAAGCTCAGAGTTATTAAATATTGATTTTAGAAATTTGTTATTTACTCGAGATGAGTACCAATAATTGCCTTAAACTGCCGTAATCTGCTCTGGATGTGTACTCAAATCTATTCAAACAGACAAGGATGGATAACTCTAAAATCAAGTGGTAATAACAGCGCAATTTTGACTGAGTTCTGGGCCAGATAATATTCCCGATAATGAAAAATAATAGATTTCTAAAATCGATATCTAACAAATCTGAGCTTTGATGGGTGACTTCCTCGACTCGAATCAAAAATTTTTGACCCCCGAAGCCATTGAAATAGTAATTGAGAGGAGTTTTATCGGATTGAGTACCTTTAATGTTACCAGTCAATGTGATTATGTCCCAAACCATGTGAACTCAGGATTAGATGCATGGCCAAGTTTGTGCCACACTCAGGAAGATTATAATCCCCACTCTATGCTAAACCAGGTCATACATGTGTATTATACCAGCGCCGAAGCCGACCGACCCAAACTCAGTTGCGGTAGTTTATGACAAAAAATTTGCTTTAGTATATCTGGGATAAATCGCAACCATCTTTCATACGGTACTTTGCGATAATTACTTTGCGATATTATCTTTGACTGATAAATCACAAACAAATTTGCGACACTTACCTTTGCCATTGCAAAGGTATGTTAATTTGTTTGCAAAGTAATTAACAGTTTTATCGCAAAGATGATTGCTATTCTGTTATATAAAATTGCGAAGTATTTTACGATCTATCGTAAAGATGTTTGCAATTTATCGCAAAGTTTTGCGATTTATCAACATGTATTTTTAAATAGATATTTGGAAAGTGACAGGAGGGTTTTCAAAACTTGAACCCAAATTTGTTTGTGATTTATCATCAGTCAAAGATATCGCAAAGTAATTATCGCAAAGTATGAAAGATGGTTGCGATTTATCCCAGATATACTAAAGCAAATTTTTTGTCAGAAACTGCCGCAACTGAGTTTGGGTGGGTCGGCTTCGGTGCTAGTATTCCAGTCCCTATGTTGTTAGTTTGATTTAAAATTTGGGAAAGTCGAAAAATTATTAAAACAAAAAAACAGCGGTGTTTGAACAGGATGTCAATACATTAGCTGACAGTGACACTCGAAAATCTTGGCGCAAATGCTGAGCTGCTTTTTTGTCCATAGTAGTTAGCACCGTGTATAATATTGTTACTTCATTTTCAGGATTTCCAAATTAAACCAATGGAACTTTGGGAGCGCTTTGTTGGGTTTGAGTTTCTGGGTCAATAACAATGGCTGCATAATTAAGGATACACACGTCTATGTATTTCATGTTTAAATAGTAGTTGTATCAGTGTATACTATATGTACATTGTTGTTTATTATTGGGGGGGGTGGTGTCTGGGTTGGTCAGTGGTCCAATGAGCACGGTACCGGTCACCAAGCTGTAGGACCTGAGCTAGTGACTGACATGGGTTCGATTCCTATGTGGCGACCTCTGTCCAACTTCTTGCCTGAAGAAAACTTTCCGATCGGCGGAGTACATATGATATGTGCAGACGGTCCATCGTGACTACCTATTGTAGGTGACTAACCATAGATCACATGGTTTCCATCAACAACAAATGATCTGGCCTCATTGTTATATCGCCTTAGTTGTGGAAAGCAACAAAACCCCAAAGAATTTACTCAATGTTGCTACTGCCTTTCATTTATTTATTTTATATTTGTGGTTTTACGTGGCTTCCTACAATTAAGCGATATCACAGCAAAGGCAGATTAATTGTTGGTAGAGGAAAACATGTATGCTACACTTAGTTGTGTACAATTCAGTACTTAAAAAAAAATTAAGTGATTTATGCACCATCTGCTCTCATGTTACAAATCACTGACCACTGTGAAGGTAGCCCATGTTTCCTCTGTTAATATTCCCATGTTATTATACTAGTAATTAGATGAAAGTAGCCTGTGTTTCCTCTGTTAATATTCCCATGTTATTATACTAGTAATTAGATGAAGGTAGCCGGTGTTTCCTGTCCTTCCCATGTTATTATCATTAGATGTAGGTACACCGGTAGTCCATGTTCCCTCTGTTCCTCCCATGTTATTATCATATGCCTATGGGGGTCGGGCAGGGGGGGGGGTATTTTTACGGGCACTTATGCGGGGGTGGGTCACTGGGTGGGTGGTTTGGTCGATGGGACTAACAAACAATTTTTTCCGCAACTCAGAACTTTTTTTCCTGCAAGTTTTTTGACTTTTTTTCAATGAATTTGGCTTAAAACACCTTAGAATAAGAGAAATAATGTCATTCTAACTGCTAAACTGACTGCAGGCAGTTATTGTGTTGTATTTTGTTGCAAATTTTGAAATCCAAGATGGCCGCTGGCAGCCATGTTTTTTTGGCCGAATGACCCCAAAATGACCCGTTCCTATTTACATGCCAATGTTAACATCCATGACAAATAGTATGCACAGAAATTCATATACAGCTGTTTACAGTGAATTCCCCCCCTGCAAATCTGCTTTAGTGTTAAAAGGGGGTGGGTGTCCAAAAATGGTCGGAAAAATTTGGACGCATGGTGGGTGGGGGTCCCAACAAGGGTCGAAAGTGAAAAATCAGCATACGTGCCTGAAAATGTTTTCTGACCCCCCCCCCGGAGGGCATTTACCAGTACAGGTAGTCAAACTCGGGTGTTGATTATCAGAGTTTGTTATCTTTTGTCATGGTGAAAGCACAGGTTGGTACCTACATTAGTTAGGCTAATTATTCAAAGTACCGGTATGTAACTTTGTTCCAAAATGTTGTTGTACGAGAAATGTCGATTTCATGACAATTAGGTGTTGCACATTGATTTTTGATTTTTATCTATAATTGTAAATGTATAGTGCAGACATTTAGCACCCATGGACCTGGTTGAATTTTTCTGTGGTTCGATGGATCACATCCATCCTCAAGCTACTTATGTCATTTACTGGCATTTGTTTATAATGTGTAGGGGTAGATCGCTTGAGACCCCACCACGGTTCAATTCACACCAGGTTCTCAGCTTCAGATTACGTTGGCCATGTAATTTTACGATTAAACCGCAAATTCACATTACGATGATGTTGTAATTTTACGATAGTTTTTCTGTCATAATATTACGATCATTTTGTAAATATACGATCAAATTTGTAAATGTCAGATTACGTTGATCTCGTAATTTTACGACAGTTACTGATGGTCCAATTCCTGCCAACAGTTTCTGTCGTAATATTACAATGAAATTTTTTTGAGTGTATGATCATTTACATATACCGGTATGCTTTTTGTAATTATGGTTAATTAATCATCAAATCCTACGAAAGATTAACAAGCGGGCGCAAATTACGCTTACGTATCATCATATTATTATTGATGAAAGAAGTGCAATGAAGGGGGCATACTATATATAGAAGTTCACCTACTATGGAGTCTGGGTTCACCGAATCTAGGTGAAATATTTTAATTACTATTAAATATGGGTCACAGTCACTTGATGAAATAGATGTTTTATAGCGGCCAAACGTGGGATCAATAGACCACGTTACAAAGGAGTCCTTAAGTTTAGATACAATGCAATGCAGTTCAATAGCTATAGGGCAATTACGATCCCTCCAGTTATATACAAACTGTTTGAGTGCTTAGAGTTCATCAATTGCAGCATGGATTCTAGAGAGGGGTCAGTTTCACTCTTACAAGAGTGTACCAACTACACTGCCAAAAAACATAGCAAGCTTTTTTGCAAGCTTCCTTGATGTACAGAAGGCCTTCGATTCAGTCTGGATCGATGGGCTTCTGTACAAACTAGCTTTGAGGGGGTTTGCTCAGCCCCAACTCAGGCCGACGCCATGCTGTACTGCTCTCATTCACCGAGGCGGGGAATAAAAGAATGTATGAAATATGTGACCCGCCATATCAAATCCAGTCGTAAGTCGGGATTTTTTTTACCCTGTGCCAATGCATTCTCTTATATATGCGAGTCGACCATAGGTCGCCTCGCATATATAAGAGAATGCATTGGCCTAACAATATTTTACAATTTTAATAATTTTTTCTTGTATTCTTTAACAATGTTATAATTTCACCCATACAGAGCCCCAGACAAACATGAGCAGACGGCACTCTTATATATGCTTCTATATATGTGTGGGGATCCCTGCAGGGTAATGGATGTTTTTTATTTTATGTCCTAAAAATTGTAAGAAACATTTATTTAAAAAAAATGATAAACAATTGTTAGGCCAATGCATTCTCTAATATATACGAGGGGACCTATGGTCGACTCGCATATATAAGAGAATGCATTGGCACAGGGTAAAAAAAATCCCGACTTACGACTGGATTTGATATGGCGGGTCACATATGTTATAACTATAGCAAAATGTGGCGTTTTACATACAACGAATCCAAGACAATGATAATCGCATTCAGTGAATCGAAACACCAAAATTACCAAAAATCATCCAGAACCTGGCCTATGGCTAATTCAGAGATAAGCGAAGTTATTTCGACATCCCACCTTAGAATACCTGTCTCGAAATTTAATTTCAACAAAGAGCTCACATAACACATTGTGAGTAAAACTAGGAGCACGTACTTCCAATTAACAAAATGCGGCCTATATGCTCTTTGGTTGTGAACTTTTGTGGGGCATTTCTGACTACACATACCTTTGTGAAAACATTTTATGATTATGACAGATGTAACATAATAATATGTAACAGGGGACTACAAGTTTAATTGACTTGTTCCTGAATAAAGATAATGATACATATAAGCGCATGCTTATATATGGGCAGTGCAGTTATAGGTGTCACTGCACTTATATTATTGATGAAAGAAGTAATCCATATACTAAATTTGGAATCAGTTAGATAAATAAAACTAAAGTTATTAATCGGAATCCTAAATAATCGGCAAGGCCTATAATTCCGGTAAAATGGGTGGCGGACCTCACCCATATTCGAACTTGACCTCTATATTTCACGTGAGCAATGTATATAACCAATTCTGAAACAAAACAATTATTATTATTATTAATGCTTTATTTCAGACAAGTATGTCCATATTGATGTAAATAATATGTATTCCATATAATTCAAAAAACAATGCATGGTACAAAATATGATGTACGGATATTGGATATTTCTTGTTTCAAGACTAAAATCTATCTTATTTGAGATAACTATATTTGTCTGGTGGGATTTTCTTTAATTTTCTTGATGTAGCAGACTTGAGGGGTATATTTCTCAAAATAAGATATATTTTCTTAATATTTCTTGTTTCAGGTAATTGTTTTTCTTGTTTCAAGTAATTATTTCTTATTGAGAAATTATTTTTGGCAGTGCGGGTGCCAACCTACCTCGATGAGCGGTGTGTTTCGCTATATTTTCGTACTAATTTGGTTTCAGTGTCGTGTATAGTTCTCTCGTAAATAAAGATTGAACCTCCTATTTTCGTGCTAAAACACACCACGTTTGCGATCAAAAGTATTTTCCCCAAACTATACGATGTCCCATGGCACATAGTATAAGAGAATGTACTGGCTTGTAAACATGGTCAATGTAAATATATAAGAGAATACATTGGCCAATGTATTAATTCTCTTATATATGTGAAGCTACCTCGATGGCAAAATCATTTGTGTTAGTTTATATCGACGATATATAGTTGCGTCCCGAATCGAGATGTAAATATTTACAATTGAGCGTAGTTCAGGCGATGTTTTCTCTGGAGTGGTATGGTCGATGTTTTTGAAATTTTCGGCAATGTTAGCAGAATGCTATATCCCTTAGGTTGGCGTTCTGATCAATTCACACAAGTCCATAATATGTCTTTAAAGTGCTGTGAAACCCTCCGATAGAGTGATCAAAAAGAAATGGAGAATAATCATGCTCAATGTTCTTAATTTTGCGAATATTAATCCAAATTGACGAACACACCGTCATTCTTATATATTATAATCAAGTGCAATTATTCTCGATGGCGAAATCATTTGTGTTGGTTTATCGCCGAAGGTTTCGTCCCGAATCCAGATGTAAATATTTACAATTAAGCGTAATTCAAACAAAGATTTCTATGGAGTGGTATGGCCGATTTATTTGAACAGTTCGGCGATGTTAGTTGAATGATACATTCCCCAGGTTGGCATTATAGCGCCTGAGTACTAACTTATCAGTTCCACGCACTCGAACAAGTCCATAAATGTCTTTAACCACTCGCGGATTTTTTTAACTGCATGGCAGACCCGGGTTGGAAATTACCCCTCAATTAGTAGATTTATATCTATACACAACAATATTCGTATGTCAAATATGTGGACAGTCTGTCAAAAATATATCCCGAAGAGAAATCAACATTTTATTTGGTCGCTCAGCTGATTTGCTCACCGTCTGATATTTGTGATGCAATTTGTTCAAAATGTCACCGTATAGTTACACAACACAAATAGAGACATTTCGCACCCTTACAATTACGACTACGAATACGGATAGCTATTGCTAGTCGTAAGTCTATTGGTATGGTCAAAAAGTCCTTTCGCAAAACGAGCTACGGATAACAGTTTTGACAAAGACGCACCATCGTTATTTCGTACCACTTTTACAACTCAAAGCGCGTGTTTGGTATACAGTCCCTTAAAACTTCACTTGTCTCATTTGCAACAATGCGATAATCATGGCATGTTTGTAAAACGACCAGTCACAACGTACGACACGGGACTCGTGATATATTGTGACAATTCAGATATAAATGCCGGGTCATATGTGGTGGAAATTCAGTTCGGTAATTGTTATCATGGATGACCTGATATACGTATGATGTTGATTGGGAAGAGGGGTTCCTAGATTTGGATCTGACATCAACCACGACGCAAGGCCTATCACCTCTTTGTGTTTACGAAATGCGACATATATATACGGTTGATGTGCTCGCAGATGCATGGGCATCACTTCTGATTTGGTCCCATCAAAGCTAACCAAAGTCAACGCGATATGCACCATGCTGAGACGTGTTCGCTACCCAAATATATATATATTTTTTGCGACTGGATTTCTTCATTGTGTAGTTCTAGCTTGACTACTGCGAGGCTTTGTGTCGTCTGCAGCCAGAGATGGCTATCGGTTGTGAATAGCGATCTTATTTCGCGGGAAGCTCGCGATTCACGACGACGAGTACAGTGATTGCCAACCTGAACAGCACCCCGAGAATTTTGGAAACCATGAAATCGTAACCGTTCTTACGGATAGTAAAATACGAGAACGATCAGAAAGTACACAAATATTGGTGACGTATACAGTACCCGATCCGTATCCGTAATGATATCGTAAACGTGAGTTTTGCGAAAGGTCTCTAATATTACAGAACATGTTATTTGCGACTGTTCCGTCTTAGATGAGCATAGAAGTGCATTTTGGTTTACTTGCTTATAGATCACTTTGGAGTCAACATGTTTCTTGAGCTAGAGAGCTTATCCAAAAATGAAAAAATCACTCTTTTATTGGGAAAGAGTCCCGACGTCATCAGAAATAAAATTGGAGGTGGCGTTGAATTGATACATTTTTTTCATAAGTCATATAGGCCATCTTTGGAATATTTGGGTATCTGATAGTTTAGTCTAGATATTAAGTAACCCTTATGATTATAATCCAACAAATTTGTAACAGTGTCCACCCCCACCTTTCGTGGATGATGTCTATAGCAGGTGTACGTGCATGTGCGCCTGTGTTAATAAGTATTAATCAGAAATATATAGAAGGGATTGGTTGTGGTGCTCATTTGTTTTCACGATAATTCGCGCATGTGGTATGCTATTTTAACAGTTAACTTAGTTGACAATTCTCATGCGTTGCCCGAAGTAAAGTAAGTCAAGAAGTAAGTTAAAGTAAATAGTATTGTATTATCCTGTTCTTGTTGTATGCCAAAACAATTCTAGCGGGAGACAATGGCTGCGGACACACGTACCACAGTAGCGATGGCATAGTAGGTGTGACAATTAATTATGGTGCAATTTTGTTGACAATTGGTCGTCATATTCCTGTGCCATAGCGAGACATGTCGCCCGCCGCACATTCACACAATGAGTCTTTTCCAAGCTCTATCAGCGTCGAGATCGACATCTCAATGATTTATCAAACCGAATGTCTTGTCGCTGTTGATCGTTACTCAACACGCAATGTTATATTTTTAATGCAAACACACAAGACAATTCTGGACGATCGGTCGTGCAATTTTATGTATCGTAGAGAATACAATGTGGCTAAACGTAATGAGCAGAGATCAACCTTGAGATCAACTCAATGGGTTAATTGGTCAGTCGACTCACTGTGCGAATATGCGGCGCGCGACACGAATATTATGATGATGTTATCAGCACCATGCGAGCCAAACAAGCCGAAACCGACAACCTCTTTAAAACACTAGCTGCCGATAATCTGAAGCTGACAAACACACTTACATGCAGACTTGCGTTGCCACTCTATGAAGTATAATCTAATATTTCGGGGATTACACGAGCATAGAGCTGAAAACACTGAGCAACTTTTATACGGCTTCATGCGAGATGAGCTTGGCATCGAAGATAGCGAGCAGATTCCCTTGCGCAATGTCCATCGACTAGGAAGAAAGGCACGTGATGGACATAGACCAATCATTGCACAGTTCCTGTTCTTTCCCGACAAATCAAAGGTGTTATGGGAATCGTTCCGATTGAAATTCTCGGCATTCTCGATTAACGAACAATTCCAGGATGTTATCAACGAAGAGCGAAAGTTACTACTACCGGTAATGAAGGATGCCAAAAGGGCGGGGAAAATGGCGAAGCTAGTCCGAAACAAACTATACATCGACAATAAACTATACGAAGCTCCGAAAACGGGTGACAGTGAACATCAAAGTGAATTTGTGACCATGTCAACACCAAAATCCACGAGTTTCAGCGAGCACCATCGAGGCAAACGACAGCGTGTGAATTCTTCCCCTCACTAGGACGGGCAAGGAGAGCAACACCTAAGCACTGACAAAAACTAAAGTACTAATATTTGGAAGAAACTGCAAGAAAAAACATAATAATATTTTTTAAATCGGCAACAATAACATTGAAACAGTGAAAGATTATACATATTTAGGAACTACCTTCCATAGAAATGGCTCCTTCTCTCTTGATAGAAACATGCGCTGCGAAAGAGCTAAAAAAGCGATGTACGCATTACTTAATAAGAAGAGATCCAATAGCTTAACTGTAGAGAGCACACTCGAAGTTTACGAAAAATCAATTGTCCCGATTCTAACATACGGAGCAGAGATTTGGTCATTCGAAAACCAATCCTGCTTCCAGAAAATAGAACTATGGTTTCTAAAATTTTTGCTCAATCTGAAAAAATCTACACCTTCAGCATTCGTGTATGGGGAACTGGGAATATTCCCCATCACTATGAAAATCAAATTAAGAAATTTAACGTACTGGGGAAAACTTATACAAATGAACTGCAATAGGCTACCATTTATACTGTATTATATATTACTCACTTATAACAACTCATCTAACGTTAACAACCCATGGATTGCAAATGTGCATAAACTGTTAAATGAACTTGGAATGGGGGGTATATGGATCAACCACACATTATCTAGTCTCGACAGATTTAAGAAGTCGGTCAAGTGTAGGCTGGAAGACCAATTCATTCAAGAATGGAGAGGTACAATGGGTAATTCAAATAAGTATGCCTTTTACCGAATTATAAAACACGACTTCACCAAAGAGAAATTCCTCTCTTTCGTGAAAAACGACACCGTCCAAATACTTCTGAAATTTCGTACCCGCAACCACCACTTACCAATCGAATCTGGTTCATGGATTAACTCAGATTATTCCGATAGACTATGTACTCTATGCGGTACAAATATAGGGGACGAATTCCACGTAATATTTCAATGCCCGTGTTTAAAAGACCTGCGAGTCAAATACATACACAAATATTATTATTGTCGACCAAATACCATCAAATTAAGTGAACTTTTTAACTGTAAACGACATAAAACCTTGAAAAACCTATCTCTTTTCATTAGACGGGTCCTGATTTTATTCAAAAACTCCTGAGGCATACTATATACGTAATACATTAAAATCCGACATTTGCACAACCATGGGCTGTTCTCAATCAACTGTATTATTATAATATGTGTAATTTTCAACGCGCACCACTTTTGTAATTTGCACAGAAATTATATGCACTATATTCCACCGAGCTCTATTGTGTCATATTTGACGATTTGAGTGAATAAATAATTGAATTGACGTTCCGACAGCTACAAACGATAAATCACCAAAGCCGTCGGGAGTGAAAAATAAGACTCATTTTTCTGAGTTAAATGTTTTAACCCTAAATGTGTGTGGATTACGCCGACGGTTACAGTGCCCGGAATTCATTACTATGTGCAATAATTTCGACATATTATGTTTTTCTGAGACAAAAACAGATGATTGCGATGAGATAGTTATCCCGGGGTTCACTGTATCGTTAAAAAACCGCAACAAATTTAGATTACGGAAATCAGGCGGAATAGCTATCGTTTTTAAAACATCATTAGCCAATAGTTCTGAGATAATACAAACACAAAGTCGATATATTCACTGGCTTAAAATTTCAAAAGACTCGCTAGGGTTAAATTCAGATCTGGTAGTAGGGTCGATATACATTCCACCGGAAAGTTCGAAATTTGTAAGCAAGGAAGTCTTTAATGATATTGAATGTGAATACCTTAGTATGGCAATTGCTTATCCTAACATTATACTAACAGGAGATCTAAATTCAAGAACTGCTGAACTTGATGATTTTTATTCTCTATGAGACCCCACTGGCGACGGGGATGTTGACGAAATAAGACCAAATATTGGAATATTAGAAGATATGGGGTTATTGCTATCAAGAAAAAGTGAAGATAATATTGTTAACACATTTGGTAGAAGATTGTTAGAGGTGTGTCGAAATAACGAGCTTTTTGTCTTAAATGGACGCACCGGTGCCGATAAAAATATCGGTCAATTGACATGTAAAGATGCCTCAGTCGTAGACTATACCATTTCATCATTGAATTGCCTAAAATTTATAAAAAAACTTTAATATTCTAGAATTTTCACTCTTATTTTCAGATGCACACAAGGCACTATCCCTGTCCCTTAACTTCAAATCTAAAATGATTCCAAAACGAATGCAGTGATGCTTGTGGTGGACCAAAAACACTAGTGAATAAATGGGATAAAAACTTGACCTCACATTTTATAAACAATCTTGACGAAACGTGCATAAACGAAGTAAGCGAAATGTTTGATAAAATACCTAATGCCCCAAATAAAGATGACATTACACTCGTTACTACCAAGATATCTGATATTTTAATTAATTCCGCAACGAAAACATTTGGTAACAAAATAATACGTCCACGAAGCAATGAAGATTCAAGATCGAAGCGAATTGATAAACCATGGTTTAATGATATCTGTCGAGAATACCGCAAACGATTTCGTGTGGCTAAAGGTAAACATGAGCGAACACCAAATAACGAAACAAAACAAGCCCTACGAAGTTCAGAACGCGAATACAAAACGGCCCTTAATAAAGCGAGCAATGATTATGAAATCAAAATCCGGAGCGAAATGGACTTATGTATTAAAAATGACCCCCGAAAGTTCTGGCAAGACATTAGAGGTAACAAATCGAAAAAAAGGTACGACACATGTGTATCAATAGACACATTAACTGAACATTTTAAAACTATGAATTGTTCAATCCCAAACTGCCCACCCATCAATACAGCAACTGAGAATGAACAACCGGATGGTGTCAACGAATTAAACCAGTTAAATTCTCAAATATCTGAAACTGAAATATCTCGTTGCATTCACAAATTAAAGACATGTAAAGCCTCATCAGATGACGGAATAATAAATGAATATTTAAAAGCATCAGCGAGTAAACTAATGCCACTATATGTTTCACTATTTAATGCTGTCTTTGACAGCGGCATTATCCCTGATTCGTGGAAAACAGGCTCGATTGTGCCAATATACAAAAATAAAGGGTCCACTGGTGACCTAAATAATTACAGGGGAATAACTATCCTCAGTTGTATGGGCAAGTTATTCACGTCAATTTTAAATACGAGATTAAATAAATACTCTGATAAATGTAACATAATTCACGAAAACCAAAGTGGATTTCGACAAAACCACTCTACAGTCGACAACGTCTTCATACTACAGTCTCTAATAGAATTAACACAATTTAAAAAAAAAGAAATTATATTGCGCTTTTATAGATTTCGAAAAGGCATTCGATACTGTATGTAGAGAGGCGATGTGGCACAAACTTATTTTGAATAACATTAATGGTAAAATGCATAGAATTATTTTTGACATATACACCAGTATCAAGTCAAAAGTTGTCCACAACGCAACGGTCAATCGTCAGAGTATTTCCCTCCATATACGGGCCTAAAACAAGGAGACAATGTATCACCATTTTTATTTTGTTTATACCTTAACGACCTGCAAGATTTTCTAGGGAGTACTGACATCAAAGGTGTAGCATCAATATCTCAAGAGTGTGAAGATAGACTCGATCGATACTTGAAACTTTTCGCGCTACTATATGCTGATGACACGGTGCTATTCTCATAATCTGAAGCAGATTTGCAATTACAAATTAATTATTTTGAAGATTACTGTACAACCTGGATGCTTAGGGTTAATATACCAAATAATATACCGAATTTTCGCTCTTTGTGGTGAGGAATTCATACGGAATGTGGTCCCAGTATACAAAGGAGATCAATCTCGTCGTAGATAGCAATCTGCTTGTCAATCCTTAACTGGACTCCCTTTACATGTGCCCTTTTATTATCCATATAGTTGTAACGCTAATTTGCTTGGCACATTCTGTAAATAACAACCTTCAAGCATATAATTTTATATTTGTTGACAATCAATTTGCGAGACACTCTACAGCCACAATTTTTGCATTACCTGTTCAACTTCTTAGTGATACATTAGCTGATGTGCAAATAAAGTGGCCCCACACCTTGGGGGACCTTCGTTTGTCACATCGGGTAAGTACCTCGCTCCAAAGTTGGATCATTGATATCGTCTCCAGATAGACTCAGGCATATTCGTGTCAATACCAACTGAAATTAAACACAAGCTAGGAAAACTTGTGATTAAATGAAAGTTTGCACCCGAGTGTGAATACTCGTATGTACGGCCTTATACATGCAGTGAATTATTATATGATCGTATGCGTGCATGTTTGCTTTTGTGTGCTTGCCCTGTCCACATTTATATATGTGTATATATGTGTATGTGTATTGTATGTGTATGTGTGTATGTATATGTATGTGTGTGTGTATGTATGTATGTATATGTATATATATATATGTATATGTATATGTATGTATGTGTATATATGTATATATATGTGTATATGGCTATATATATATATATATATGTATATGGGTGAATATCTGAAAACTGTACAATTTGATGTTACTGCCATTGGCCCTATAATTACAGAATTGTGTGCAACGGGAGTAAACCAAATAATATTTTTTCCAGGTGACATCATATTTATAATGAATTTCAGGCAAAAACCTGGATCAATTTTGAGCTGTTGGATTTTTACAGAGCCAACTTGGGGCCATGTCATGAAATTGCTCAATGTTACTTTTCAAAATTCAACACTATATAGATCATTTTTTTCCTCAAAATATAAGATAAATTCAACATATTCAATCTTATTTGAGTCCATGAAACATGAACATAACAACTGTAGCTGGAAGATGGACTCTCTTCTTTCAAACTTTAAAATATAGACCACATTGCACCTGTTACCAATTTTTGTGTCACTCCTGTTACCAAGAGTATAACAAGGCATTACACTAGGGTGTAGAGTAGCCTTCTTGAGAAACCTGCCACCAGAGAGAAGTACATTAAATATGTAATCCCAACAAAAGTTCAAAAGGCGGTGATTTGAAATCATTTCTGCAGACCGGAGCACATTGCTGAACAAATGAAGAGAGTAGGTTAATTATTTGTCACTCCTGTTACCGCAATATCATTTCTTTCCATCATTTCCCATTTATCAGGAATTTATGTTTTATATACTATATTGAGTCTTTTGTGCAAATCATAAGTCATTAGTTATCAAATCCTGGAACATTTTTCGAAATTTTCTATAAACTACCATATATGTCACTCCTGTTACTGTCACTCCTGTTACTTTTTTGGTAACAGGAGTGACAGTAACAGGAGTGACAGATATGTGCAACAAACAGTTATTGCCACCACCCCTTTTTCTGGGCTGTGTTTGTCCATGTAGATCAAGAAGATAGGAATTCAATATAAACCATTTAAAAAAAAAAACTTATAACAACATTGTAAAAACCAGGTGTGTCACTCCTGTTACCAAAATGTCACTCCTGTTACCAATGTCACTCCTGTTACCAGCGCATATTTCCATTTTGCTAAAAAAAATACTCATCCAAAGAAAACATTTATTATTATAATGGGATTGATACAAAGTGTAGACACTTATGCAAATGTGATCAACTGGGAACTCTTGCACTTTTATGCAAGAAATATGCGAATTCACCCAGAGTATAGGGATTTTAAACATATTTACTACGATGAGCTTATTCAAGCTTAATTATTTCCTGGAAGTAACAAAAGGTAATAACAATAAATACATTTTAGTTGGGTGAAATGGCCGCAATTGGTGTAAGCTGATTGTTGTCTGTTAGTAACAGGAGTGACATGTTTTACTACCTACCTTGAGTGAGTCATGTTGCCATGGCAATGGGAATAAAATTCCAGCATGCCGAAGCAAATCCTAATTCATGGTAAGTCATCAGGTTCAACATGGAAATGTTTTTTTATGTGAATTCGAACTATGAATTTCGAGCAATGCAATCCTCCAAATTGTACAGTTTTCAGATATTCACCCATATATATGTATGTATATGTATGTGTATGTATGTGTGTGTATGTATATATGTATGTATATGTGTGTGTGGGTGCGCGTGTGTGTCTATGACTGCGTACATGTCTGTACACCCGTCCGCTCGTCAGTGTATGTATGTATATCTGTTCGCCTGCATGTGTCCGCATTCCTGCCAATCGGCATAGCTGTCTGCGTATATGTACATTGTATGTCTGTCGCTCTGACTTTGATTTCTGTCTGAATTTGTATTCATTTGTATATGTCTTCTTCACCTGTTCATCCCACTTGTGTAAATATTTGTATTATGATGTTTAATGTTTGATAAGCTCTTCGTGTAACGGAGGAAAATAAAGGATATATATATATACAGGATCTTTCGCCGAAATGAAAAAGCAAGTATCGACCAAAGCCACCAAAGCGATGTCCGAAGTAATAAAAATTGGGCGAACAAACAAACTTTCAATTTCGACACAGCTAAAATTATTCGATTCATTAGTTGTACCGATTCTTTTATACGGCTGTGAGGTATGGGGTACGGGTGATAACTCTATGATTGAACGAGTACATCTTAAATTCTGCAAACTGATTCTACATCTGAAACCCTCAACGCCCAGGTATATGGTGTATGGGGAATTGGGAAGACAACCCTTACATGTGAAAATCAAATTTCGAATAGTGAAATTCTGGATGAAATTATTAGCAGGTAAATGTAACCGATTGAGTAGTCAATTATACGATTTAATGTATTCACTTTCAGATGAAAAAATACATGAATTTTCATGGCTTAAATCGCTCCGAGCCATTTTAGATAATACTGGTTTATCATATGTATGGTTATACCAAAGAAACGGTTTAGACGATAAACACGTAGAATCCACATTAAAGCGAAAGCTGAGCGACCAATTTAGACAAGAATGGTACGCCTCGATGGAATCATCGTCAAAGGGTCGTGCCTATAAACTTATAAAAGATAAATTTACAATGGAAAATTATCTAGGCTCATTGAACCACAAAGATATTTATACATTAGCAAGGTTTAGAACGGCGAATCATTTCCTGCCAGTGGAAATTGGTCGTTGGAACAACACATCGTACGTTAATCGGAAATGCACTTTTTGTACGAAGAAAGTCACTGGGAATGAATACCATGTTATTTTTGAATGCGAGTTTTTTGCCCGTGAAAGACATCTTTATTTACCAAAATCATATGTCAGAAATCACAATGAAAAGAAATTCAAAATTCTGTAAGCTAATAGTAAGACACATATTATGAGAAAGTTATGTAAGTTTATCCGACTTATTAATGAAACTGCAAACTGCTCTCCTGGATAACTTAATCATTGCACTCCACGTCACTTTCTTTTCTATTTCAAAACTATTGTTGTGTACTGACCGTTATACTTATGATTATATATATTCTAATACCATTACATGTATATATCACTTATGTATGTACAATGGTGAATGAATAAAGACTTATATGATACTTATATGATACTCACTATGGCAAATAAATTATGTTGACCAATTGTCACCAAACTCTACCATAATTAATTGTCACACCTACTATGCCATCGCTACTGTGGTACGTGTGTCCGCAGCCATTAGCTCATTCGTACACAATACATATGATTACTACATTTCGTTGACTGCCATCATAACTGGATACCATTCACAGTCGAATTCGTGACACGGTCGTTGTTAAGAGCTATAATCCGTTCAATTCAATATCTAGTCTTAATTTCCAAAATAAGTAATGGTTAGAGCACAAGAATAGTTCTTTACCAGAATAAATCGAGTCGGAGACGAGATTTATTCTGGTAAAGAACTATTCGCGTGCTCTGACCTACTTAGAGCACAATTGACCGCACATAATGCGATTATCTCGAAATACGCTGGCCGAGATGAACACAATGACCCGTTAGCCACACCAATCATCGAGATTACCCATGCAGTGATCGCCGTTGAATGTGAATAAATATGTCCGAAGCGACACGGATTAACGTGTGACGCGTTTTCACAAACCAAGTCACTCGCAGATGTGTTTGGAAAGTCAAATGTGGAAGTCGCATGATTGTGTCTTACTATTATTATATACATTGTATAAGTGGATCATGAATTCCGAAGAAGTCTGTCTCCCAGAATGATGACATGGAATTTGGACCTGTAACCAACAACCAACTACTTTTTGCCAAAGGTAATGCTGCACATCATTATTATGTGACAAACGTGTCGCCTTTTCAAGAAACTGTTTCGAAATTACTACCATAATAGTCCATTGGTTCCTCCAGATTCTCCAGATACAAGTTCTATTGTTAGTTATATCGGATATGTGGAGCGCTATATAGTGAAGTGGTGATTCTGTTGGATTATTGGATATATCACTATTTAGTGGTTCTAAATGTAAATGTTAATTCGTCTACTTTCATCGTTGGATTAGTGGTCCTGAGAATATTTCGGAACTGGATTAGTTTTGTGGAATAATTATAATAAATGTAATTATTCTACTAGTTAATAAATAATTCAACCAATGCATGTGTTACTATTGCCACCCCCTGCGTTCGTCCTGTTGATGTATGTATATATATTGTATTTTTGGTAAATCACACCCAATTCCCAAGGCTGGCAAACTAATATTTCAGTGATATCCCATTGTTCGAGACGCGCCACTCTTAACAAACAAATCGCGCGGTCGTTTCAATGTAGCTTCAGTTATTATACAAGAGAACGTGCATCCCCCCCCCCACCCGCACTCCCCTTATACGCCGTCCCTATATATGTGCCTGCTTAGTATATTAGAGGTGCATACATAGTAACGGCGTATAATGGCAGTGTGTTTGGGGGAAGCAGAGCGCTGTTCGTGCCACTGGTAATTGAAGCTACTTCGAAGCGACCGTGCGATTTGTCTGTTGTGAGTTGAGTGTGCCTAACAATGGGGTAATCATTGAACTATTCATTCGCCAGCCTTGGGAATCGGTGTGCTTTACCAAAAATCAGGGAACGATTGCAACAATGGGATTGTGCTCTAAGTAACTTTAAAGACATGACATCCGGGTGAACTTTGTTTTATAAATATAGCGTGATCAATGTTGCAGTTATTTTGGTTTGCATGATCTGGGGCCTGTTTCATGAAGCAATGTCATAAGATTATCTTAAGATGGACTTAATCTAAGATCTAAGGTGGATCTTATGATGTAACTTTTCCGTTTCAAGAACGCGTTTCACAAAACAAGAATAAGTCCTACTTAAGTAGCAATTTAAGTTCGCGCGCTTTAGACTGGCTCTCGACAATTTATTACAGCTATGCACAGAACATGTTTGTTATGTGTATGTTATATGCCTAGGTACAGTGTCTGGTGACAGATACTAGGGCGTGTCTACGAATAATTATGATATTTTAATGCAATGACTGGTGCATACTTAAGGGGATGGCAAAGTCTGTTTCATAAAAAATGTCTGGAAACGGGCTGACAAAATTGGTATTTTTCACATAAAAGCAGACAGAAATAGATATAACAACATAGAGATAATATATAGAGCATATATCGTTAAAGGAGGTGCCAGAGTATATCTGCAATATTATGGCATTGTTTTGGCATTCAAATGTGAAAAACTATAACAGTATCATTAGGCAGCCCATTATGATAAGCGACATACCGTTAAGAGCCAAGGAGCTATGCTTTAGATTAATGTTCACTGTATCGTTTGAAAAACGTCCGCTAAAACGTGTCAGTTTTTCTTGGGAGCCAGTCGCCATATTTCTATTGTAAACACATGTTCATGATGTTGTTGTCATTTTTTAATTCGCGGCAGGTACATGAAAATCGACCAGAAAAGCAATTCGATCCTGCAATCGGGCAAGTTTATGATATGAAATCGATGCTTTCAGTTTATTTAAGTTGTTGGAATTAATTTAGTTGCTTGATTACCCACGATTTATGAAGTTTTGTGCTGTTTACAGATGGAAATGTTGATATTTTATTTTTAGAATTACCAGTCTATAGTCGAAAGCGAGATTACAAGATGTCGTATTATTACGCAAATCACATAAATAGAAAACTTACATGTTTCAGAATATTGTATTATTCTAAAATCAAATAGCCTATATAAAAACATATTTATGAATAGGAAAGTACCGTATTCCGACGAAATATGTCATATTTTACGACGGACTCCTTGTGCGAGTTCACTTCCGGTCAATTCTATTTTGGTGCACTGGGATAAAAAAAATTGTGGAGAAAAATACGTTTAATAACATTTGAATGTAAATTAATCGAGAAATTGTCGGTTATCAGGTACAATCATATAGCTTATAACCCATATATATTGATGGGCATAATCAAAAGCTTGATCCCATGCGCGATTGTCTATACTGATCGATTTCCATTCGTAATCGTATTCTAGTATTGACGGATGGGTTTGTTTGTAATCATGGCCGCCCCGCCCCCATGGCATGTGTATCGGCTATCGCAAAATACTGTTAGGATATTATGGTCTCCCATACCAAGAAAAATAGTTCCTAAGAATGTAAACAATGCAAATGGAGGACATTTTGCCATTATTCAGGATGACAGTACTATTTTCACAGGCAGGGTATTTGGGAAAGTTCTTGTTTTTCCTCAAAATGATGTCTCCTTGTCTCTAGCCAGATTCTTATAGGACCATTTTGACTGTTCAGTTTGTACAAAAAGTTAACCATTGGAACTGGAGAAACGCCGTTTGGGGACATGATTTTTTGTCACTCTACCGCGAGTAAATTCTAACAGCTAAAATTTCTCTACTAATGACAAGATCTTTGTTTATTATTGATTATTATGTGTGAAAAATATGAAGTTTATCCATTCTATGGCCGTTGAGTAATTATTGATCATCTGGAGGTAGGGTGCAATCCGCGGTGGCCATCTTGACCAAACTTTACCATCACCTTAACTGCACGAGCGCGCTTTTTAACTGTGTTTTCGCGTCAGACCACATCCACACATAGCTGCATGCTTCCAATGCCTATTTTATACAAACGTAACGAGCTCAAATATATTATTTCAGTTATTAAAGGGACTTATACATCGTAACTCAGAATGTGAACCTTCACCCATATAACATGCCACAACGGCGACGCGAGACATATGTTCGCTCCTTTCAATGCTGATATTAGGTTCTAACGCATTATACGTCTTTGAAGCATCTATAATACCAGGAAACCGAATATGTCGCCACGACGGCATACACATACAATACACCACAATGGAAGCACTGAGCTAAACGCTCTTTATTGATTGCCAACATTCATGGAATACTAACACAAAACGCTCTTTTTTATATTGCTATAATGTGAATAGGACTTCATATCGTGCTCCAAATAGACTTATTTCCAGTCTGAGACATACTTGTAGAAGCCATATATAAATGATGTTAATGCCATTTGCTCTGGTTCTGTTGACAAATGTGCTAAACGTCTGTTATAATTAACACACTGCGTCTTCGAAAGTACGTTACGTTGAACGACATTCTGCATGTATGTTTTAATAAAAAACAAATCAACGACTTCTAATAAAGAGCGTTTATAATTAACAACACGTGAACAGACGGCCGGTTCACAGGCCCCTGTGGAAAATTAATAAAATACCAATATAGACTATACCACTGGTATAATCTATATTGGTATTTTAATAATTCCCCCAGGGGTCTGTGGGCCGGTTCACAGTGATATTATATGTTCTTCCGCGGATGCCGGTGTGCCCGCGCGGTCCGTATACTATATACATGCTATATACCTTTTTATTTCATAGTTAATAGATTATGATAATATACATAATAATAATAAAATAACATATAATATATTATGTATTATTATCTTGCCGATATATATACGGGGTACATATACAATACATTTTACAATCAAATTATGACATAATAATATAGAAAGGCAAGTAAATAATAATAATACTAATAATAATAATAATAGCTGACATAAGCATTTATAAAATAAAAAAAATGAGTATAAATCATTCACTATTATCCTCGATGTGAAAATGTTCGGACTAATTGTCTCAACATGATTATTGTCTACAGTGCGATTGGGTGATTTGAATCGCAAATGATGTTCAACTCTATGTAAATATATTCTTTTTGTTACAGCAATTAGAAATGTATAATATAGTCCGGTCTTGGCGGTTTACAGTTCGTAGCGGACACCCCGCCAATCTTGCAACCACTGGCCATGTCACTGCTATAGCTTACCAGTTGGTTATTAATTACTACCATTTCTGAAACAACCCTCCGTGCTAGCAAGGTGTTAATCAGTTAAATGTGTTTATAATAATATATACATGAACTGGATCCCATCCACATTTCGGACCAACTGCGGATCACAACGTAGGTCTTAACATTAAGATTATCTTATGACACCTCACACCAGTCTTAAAGTTAAGATCAAGGTTAAGACCATCTTAGGTTAAGACTTTGTTCGTGAAACGCACTTATGACTGAAGTTTGAACTTATGACCATCTTAAGTCCCAACTATGTCATAAGTTGCCTTCATGAAACAGGGCCCTGGGTGGTAGGAGCAAACTTTCCTTTGATGTAGATATATGTAGCGGATTTTTCGAACAAAGCTTCAACATCTTTTAAAAAAGACTTTACCGTGGGACAATCATAGAAAATGTGAATAATAGTTTCGTCTTTTGTATGACATCTTTTGCGTGATCCATCTGTTACTATGCACATGTTTTTTAGTAGTTTATTCGTTCCGATGAGCCAAGTTATTATACGGTATTGGAACCAGCGGAACTTAGTATCTGGTATTAGTTTGAAAGGGTTCGATAGTATTTGCTTCCATGTGAGGTTCATGCTTAAATCGTTGTTTCATTTACGAACAGGGTTCGCGCTGGACCAAAATTTACTTTTGCCAAATAATTTACCATATGAAATTATTTTTTGCCAAATTCGTTTAGAATTTGCCAAATTCGTTTAGAATTTGCCAAATATTATGCCCGATAGTGTCATTTTCTGCAACCTCGATTGTGTCTTATGTTTCGACACTTGCGGTTTAATATCGATAGAAAATCATCTCTATTGTGGTTTATCATACAACAATAAACCAATCACCGAACAATACAATGGTAGAAGCGTTGCTTCATCAGAAGAGAACATCACAAGAGGATTAGCTATGTAAACCCCACCATCACAATAAATACGGATAATCCCTCCACCCATTGATACTAATGCTATCAGATTAACTGCATCTCAACCATATAAAACACAACTAATATAATTCCATTGTAATAATTTCCTAAAATGAATGGTATTGATTGACCGCTATTTTTCAACTTTATTGAGGAATTAAAAAGTGACTTGCCAAAACTTTTGCCAAATGAAAATTTGTTTGCCAAATGTGGATTATTTTCGCCATTGGCAAATTTGGCAAGTGGCAGCGCGAACCCTGTTTACGAATGAATGAGACGAGGGGTTTATATTTTCCATGATGAATGCGTACCTTCCTCTCCAGATTGTAATTTGTTGGTAATATATACTTCTTCTGGCTTAACTCCTTCAGATATATTCATTTCACATTAAAATATGGCTTTAAACTTAAGTGAGTTTTCGATGACATTTCATACTACGTTCTTTTAAAAAGATTTTGTATGGATTGGAAGTAGATGAAACAAAGGAACAACAATGTTTGCTACTCAAATAGTCATAGGACGTGAATAATAGGAAAACAATACAATTTACCTCCAATTCCAAACATTAGAAACGGATATAAAAGATATGAGTGAAATATTGTGTTCATTATTTCCAATTCAGGTCACCATTTTGGCAGCCATCTTGCTATTGGTGAACCAATTTTTCATGTATTATGTAGTACAATGTAAGAGCATCCCAATAATGTATACATTGTATTCAATTTATATGATATTCTCTCCAACAAACGGATGATGAGTAAGTTCATATTTTTTAACACGTCGGCCATGTTGGACGCCATCTTGGATTCAAGGAAATTCCCAAGGGTGTGAGCTCCACGCCAAACCATAAATTGGAGCACATATAAGGCCCGTTCCAAACGACGGATTTTTGTCGACTCGAATCTAATACAAGACCCATAATTGTATTAAATGCGTCAAAAATGCGAAGTTTTAAACAATTAGATCCGTGTCAGACGCATCAAAGACGAATCTCCGTCCATTTCAGACGAATCTACGTAATACATGTGACGAGAAGAGTCGAAAGTTGCCGAAGTAACGAATGCAAATTATATAATAATGATATGACAATCAGGGGGGGGGGTCGCACAAAAGTTTTATCATACAGGGCCGTGTGGGTTGGTCCGAAGAGGCCCGAAAAAATGAGTTTGTGTCAATTTTTTTCTTTTCACATTTTTGCCCTTGTTTTAAGTTGTTTTCAAATATATTCATTAATAATTGTGTTCTAATGCAGGTTATGGCCTTTGCAGACACTTAGGAACAGGGTAGGTATAAGATGTAAGTAATACAGGGGAGATCTTCCAAAAGCATACCTATATCGGGCGGGGTGGGTGCATCTGAGAGACCTGAAAAAAATTGTTTGTGCAAATATTTTTCAACCCACATTATGGACATTGTTTTAAGTTGTTTTCACTAATAAATGTGTTCTAACATAGATTATGACCTTAACCAACACTTAAGAACATATGTAGGTATAAGATAAAGCACTCTCTGGTGCCAAATAAAAGTGATGACTGAATAGGAGTGCTGGTTTGCATTTCACCTCAAATTAATATTGAATAGTGCTTGATAGTGCTGGCATTTTCACTCTGGCATGTCTAATGACCAAATAATACTAGTGCTGCAGAGTGCTGGCTAACAAAATACCTCAAATTAAAAAATAAACATGCCAGCCTGTTTATTTGGCTCCAAAGAGTGATACTTATATACTATATAACTGTCATTGCAGGTATGGCTATAAGGTGTTCTGATATGATGGTTGGTGGCACCTTTTTGGGAACAACAGTGAAGAAGTCATTAATTAGTAACTGGACTATTTATGTAAAAATTAAACACAATGTTGGCTTATTGGCACTATAAATATTACCTCACAATATCTGTGCATACTGTAGAATAAAACACTTTTTATTTCAAAATGTATTTTTCAATGTCGAAAACAACATCATAACCGTTGATAGTTTTTCAATTGTTTGAACACTTGGAATCTGCCAGAAACGGACCAATTTAAAACTTACCTTTTATTCTGTTTGATTTGGTCTTGAATATATTTAAAATGATTTTTTTTGTTATTTTAGGGGGTGGGTCCAAAAAAATCAGGCGGAAAAAAAATATTATTTTGCACAAAAAGGGTGGGTGGGTAGCAAAAGGGCTGTAAAAACAATTTTGGGCCCTGTATGTGTAAATTTTCTCACGACCCCCCCCCCCCTGTGACAATGGTATAATAATGAGGGGGTTCCCCTTATCTGCGGAAGTACCCACATGACGTCATTTGTCACACGCTCTCTTTGTTATAAAGAAAGATATATCTATAAGCATTGCTTAGGTAACATTTTGCAAATTGTAACTATTTTGGTAGTTTGATTTCTCAACGAACACGGCATGTCACTGACATTTTATAATGGATATAGTATCAATGATTTATAATAATTCATATATACCGGTATAAGGGGTAGGTGTTGTAGCAACTGATTTATAATAATTCATATATACTGATATTCCTTATTGTAAGGAATAGGGGTGTAGTCCATGATATCGGGAGGTAGTGTTGCTCATATTGACGGACAAGCTGCGACCATGTTATTTTTAATGTTTTAGGTAGGGTAATGAAGAAAAATCATGATAGCAAGAACAAATTTGTAGCCTTCTTTGTTTTTTTTCGATTTTTTGTACATTTTAAGCCCAAAATTTTCATTTTTTTTTCAATGTGTAAAGATTTCATTTTAGTATGATTTTGGTGATTAAGTTGAATAGTAATTGTGTTAATAATGTTAAATAACTAATTGTGCTAATTTTCTTTTTTTTACCCTTTTTTTTTATTACTTTTTTACGCAAAATCGTCCAAATTGCAACCATTTCATCTTAGTATGATTTTAAGGTTAAATTCACCATAATTATTTTAATATTGTTAAATAATTTACAATTGGCTTCTACAATGTTTTTAAATGGATTTAAGAAGGTTTCTACTTGTTTTCTAAGTTGAGGGGTGGTCTAATTCAAATCCAATTAAACATTGTACTGTTCAAAATTAGATAAATTCCTTAAGGCGTATGGTAGATATACGTAACTAGTTTTCAAAACGTATACATATGCCTTTCTATCCTGTGCGTTATGCACGCGAGTCGGATTTTACTAATTAAATTATGATGAAAAACCCTGAATTTTGGGTGTGGTCACATTTGTGGTCATAATATTCCGATTAGAGAGTGGATGGACATGGGGCATGCGACACTGTGCAGTATATATGTATATAACAAGCATGACATGAGACATTAGTATCTTTCTACTAAACTGTGCTTCCAGAGTTATCAGGAATCGAGTATCGGTGTTATTTCTTACCCCCAAAAAATGGTCAATTTTAAAATGGGGTATGTGTGTCAAAGGACCACTGGGGAGATAATAGGATGTCCAATGACTCCTATATTTCTATCGTATCACAGTAAAGCTTTTTTTGTAAAATTGGCGCGGTTTACACGATCAAAGTTCGATTTTCTTTACAATTATATGTTACAAGCAACTAATTATATAGAGTTACGCTTCTTGAAACTCGAGTCAGCATAACAAAAAAATCTGGCTGCTGATTGGTTGATTATCATTGAGGGAAATATCCCTAATCGGGAACAGAAAATCATAGCCTACGTAAATATGGCGATCGTGTATGTTTAGATGTCCAGGAAGAGTCTGGTGGTGTCCAGAAGTTACGGAAGGAGTCTGGATATGTTTATGCTGCTGATTTTTGTGCAGTAAATGGGGTAGTTGTGGAAATGCAAGATTATCGTTTGAAAAAAATACCGAAAAGGGCACGTTTGTTGTAACACACTTGTGCAGCGGATGACGTTCTAATGGAAAATTGACCACTTGAAGTTCAAATAGGCTTAACCCATAGCCGGCGGGACATTTAGTTAACACTGTTAGTCCAGGAGATATTGGTAGACCTCTGCACCCCCCCAGGACTTAACTTCACCCCACTAATTTTCTTCCTTAAGGTCTCCTCTAATTGTTTTTACTTGTTAACAAGAAAAAAAAGTGGCCGCAGAGACTCCAGACAAGATGGCGTCCATCATGGCGGCCATTTTTTATAAATGCACCAGGTCTCTTTGATCGCCATTATAGTAAAGATGATAGCACATGCGGTCTTTTTTTCCGCTCGATTCGTTATGCTAATATATAATCCTTACAAATTAGCCAAAAATCCGACACCAGAATCCAATATGGCGGCCAAGATGGCCGCCGAAATGTGAAAATATGCTATTTTTCTGACATGTTACCACCTTTCGTTTGTCTCTGTGGGAAAATGTTAGAATTTTTGCGTCATGTTATACATTTGTCATATAGAGGAGTCATTGGCGAACAAATGGGGACCATAATATGCATTCATTGCGGAATATATTTATCCGATATCACGTTTTCCCAAATGCCGGTATCATAGGCCAAAGCCGAATCTCCGTTAATAACGCGATGTTATGTTTCGAATCAATGAATGTTATTGCTATTATAACAACACCCATGCATATATATTTGCAGGAGATACTCGAGCTAGGATTCCTCTTATACCTGAGTTGAGGAATATTTACCCAAATCCAAGATGGCGGCCAAAATGGCCACCAGAAATAAAAAATCGCCGAAAATCGCTGATTTTAACATCAGTGAGCATTATTGTCATGACAACTCCACACCTGCTTACTATTGTAATTTGGGAACACTTAGGCGAAGAACTTTCCTTGTACCATATCCAAATAAAAGTCCCCCAAATCCAAAATGGCGCCCACAATGGCGGACATATTTTGAAAAATCACCGAAATTCCCTCATATTCACATCATTGGGCATTATTGTCGAGACAACTCCACCCATGCTTACAATTGAGTTGTAAATACTGAGGTGAAGTAATTATATTACATCTCATGCAAGAAATTGTTTTCCAAATCGAAGATGGCGACCAAAATGGCGACCGAAATTTGAAAACAAGTCTACATTACTTTACTTTCTTACGATGGGCGTTATTGTTTCGCGATTTCTATCCACCATTACATGTTGATATGGAATAGTGACATGAAGTATTCATTAGGGTTTGGCAATTGATACTCACAGCCAAGATCGCTGCTATATTGGCGGCTAGAAATTGAAAAGAAATCGATATTTTCACATATTAATTTCAACTTTTTGTCATAATATCGGTATGTATGGACGAAACTGTACATAAACCATCTACTAGTTCAACTTAAAGGTATCAAAACGAATAACATAGCTCGTATCCTTCTGGAAAGATGAAACACCACAATTAATATCGCGATGTGGCATTTCGAAATCCAGTCTCCACTTAGCGCCGATAGTGGCCGTAAGCGTAGGTGCGCCGAATAGTTATATCAGAACAATTACATGATAACAGATTCTGATATGCCACGTCACGTCCATAATTATCTGGACCAGCTTCCATTTCTTTGTCTGAAAAATCTAGGTCGCTCACACCGACAAAGTATTCACCACTTCCTGGGAGTAGGGTCCCTCTAATCATACAGAAGGTCATCTCTATATATGTGTCTCATACCCCATGGGATAACGACATGTACACCTGGCGAACCAGTTAGCTAGTCACTTCTCAATAGATGGTTCGTCAACTCACAAACTCAGCTAACGCATTGGCATATGTGGACAACTTCGACAGTGTTTCGAATGTTGCTAGCTGTCTCATTCCCTTGGACAGATGTCTATCTGCTAAGGAGAAGACCCTAGTGTACAGACTACCCACACTTCTTGACCATTATCCGAAGCAAACTGTGTGACGCCCCGCAGTTGTCTCGTCGAATATCTCCCAGCAGAGAAGAACAATGCTCGCGGTGCTAGTTTGTGGACATGCGCCATGATAGTGGGAATGAAATGGGCCACTGTATACACCACCCCTACACCTGGTGCATGTTTAAGATATCGAATGTCGTGCGTGTCGGTTTTATTTGGTGTGGTAAGATTGTATTTCCACATCCGTTTCGAAGCCTTTCTGATTCAACTACGTACACTTTTGTCTGGATAATAATATGCTAGCCTCCCTCAGAACAGTCGGATGGACTAAAGGATAATGTCTTTATAGCATGAATGTATGCGTGTTTCGTTATCCTCTCTCGGGGTTAGTGTCAGTATGTGGGCGGTATTATTCAAGAAAATGTCAGGAACTGTGGTGCATTTATTTCACTATGTATTTAAAGAACAATTTACATTCTCGATGGCAATGGCTGTGGCCGTTGGGGAACGCGACCTTTATGATCATACAGCTTTATATATATATAACTTTAGAATATAGTAGTTAATGTCTCATGCAGGAAAATGGTCGCATTGGTGATGTTACCAAGAAATCACTTGGTGTTCCAACGTTTGTTGAACTGAATGCAAGAGCTCATCAACGTAACATTCCTCTGGATGTTCTTCGCGTTGAACATTTCACCCTTTTGTTGATGGCATTTGAACTTTCTTGAACCATACCACCCAGCGTGAGTATGACATATCAACCAACTACCAAAGGTATCGCCTTTAAGACTACACCCCAGTCTTGGTGGGGCTTATACAGCAGTAGCCAATGGCATACTCCTGGTCCAGTATTTTAAGAACGGCTTCCGAACGGATGGGGACATACAATCTTAGCATACAAGGAAAGCAAAGCCACACATGAGATCCTGTCTGAATCTAAAACATAACAAAATAAGGGGCGGTGCAGTCATGGTCCAATTTCATATCCACTATCATGACACATACCCACAAACTAGCACCGTGTGTATTGTTATCATATGCTTGGATCTGTTCGGTGAGACGATTGCTGGACGCCAACAAGCTTGTTCTTATGATCATGTTCAAGGAGTTTGGGTATATTATGCATTATGGTCTTCTACGTCTTAGCAGAAATGCATCCGTCAAATGTCGGGCTTTCAACATTCGAAGCCATATACAGAAGTTGTCCGGGTACGTCAGTGCATTAGATGAGTATGTGAATTGATGAACCATATATTGAGAAGTGGCTCAGTGGGAAGATCACCAGGTGTCCACGTTGTTAACCCCACTAGGTCACCAAAGCTGACAATACGCAGATAGATAGGTCCTTCTGAAAGCTAGTATACGCATCGACCGAATACCTGTATAGTGTATCGCAAAAGATGACGCATATACCCCATATGTAGCATCTGAATTATACCATAAGCTATACCACGAATGAAGCTCGCTAAGAATTCCAAGCTTTCGAAACCAACACGTGAGCTGGACACCGGCATATGTATTGTTTGAAACATTCCGATTAGTGGCACACTCCTACAAAGAAGAGTAGTGAACTGTTGTTGTGAGTGAGATAGATTAATCTGACGAAGAGACGGAAACGAGTCTAGATAATGCTGAATGTTGCAATTCAGAATAAGCTCAGGTACTGTTGTTTTGATTCTTGGAAGTCATAATATGACTATTCGGCGCACCTATATACGGTTACGGCCAGTATGAGCCCTTAGTGGAGAATGGATTTTGAAATGCCACATTGCGATTGTGGGTTTTCATCCTTCCAAAAGGCTACGACTTACATTGGAACTAATATATGGCTTATATTATGTACCGTTTCGTTTATACAAATCAATATTATGACAAAAAGTTGAAATTACTATGTGATAATATCGGCTTCTTTTCAATTTCTGCCCGCCAGTTGGCCGCCATATTGACTGTGAGTATCACTTACCAAACCCTAATGAATAATTCATACATATCAACATGTAATGGTGGGTAGAAATCGCGAAACAATAACGTCCATCCTAAGAAAGTAAAGTAATGTAGACTTGTTTTCAAATTTCGGTCGCCATTTTGGCCGCCATCTTCGCTTTGGAAAACAATTTCTTGCATGAGATGTAAGGTAATTACTTCACCTCAGTATTTACAACTCAACTGTACGCATGGATGGAGTTGTCTCGACAATAATGCCCAATGATGTGAATATGAGGGAATTTCGGTGATTTTTCAAAATCTGTCCGTCATTGTGGGCGCCATTTTGGATTTGGGGGACTTTTATTTGGATATGGTACAAGGAAAGTTCTTCACCTAAGTGTTCCCAACTTACAATAGTAAGCAGGTGTGGAGTTGTCATGCCAATAATGCTCACTGATGTTAAAATCAGCGATTTTCGGCGATTTTTTTATTTCTGGTGGCCATTTTGGCCGCCATCTTGGATTTGGGTAAATATTCCTCAACTCAGGTATAAGAGGAATCCTAGCTCGAGTATCTCCTGCAAATATATATGCATGGGTGTTGTTATAATAGCAATAACATTCATTGATTCGAAACATAACATCGCGTTATTAACGGAGATTCGGCTTTGACCTATGATACCGGCATTTGGGAAAACGTGATATCGGACAAATATATCCTAGTAGGGCGGCTAAGTGTAAAATTATGGTCAAATCGTTCAGTTGGTGATACAAGCATGAAATTTGGTATGCATGGTCAATATATATTACTAAAACAAATTGCTCGACAAACCAATCAAAATGGCAACCGGATTCAAGATGGCCACCATTTTTCAAAATGGCCTCCGCATTGAACTTCTACCCAATATATAAGATACATTAACCACTTTTCGGTTCTTTCTTTGTTACGATATATAAGTAAATCATCCGTTTAAAGGTTTCGTTATCATAAGTATGCAAAATTATTATTATTTTTCGGAATTTATTGATTATTTTCATATTTTTACAGGTTTTTTTCGTCAAAATTCTTCAAAACATATCTAGATGACGACTTTTTCAGCAACTGCAACTATTGTATAGGTGTATATGTGGTATAACATAGATACTTAGTTCATATATCTGCAATTTCTTTGGTAGTTCTCTTCTTGAGTTATTGAATGTTGTTAAATGATATGTGTAAATAGGCTGTTAACATACATGTGCGAATTGGTATAGTGTGAGTTAAAATGTTTAAGCTATGCTTGGTGTTGATATTATTGACAACACAATTGCTAATATTAATAGTGTAATCAATTGTATGCATGTCATATTTGAAGTCATTAAATACTGTTGACATGTCATTCCATATTTTGTACAAATGGGTCTTCCATAATGTATTGATTATTTTCTTAAGCAGATGACAAATTTCTCTGAAGGAGGAGCACAAACATGGTCGCGATATGCTTATGATTTTCTCAGACACAGTTAGTTCAGTACTATCTCAAGCTTGTAAATATTATGAAGCGCTACAAGTTCTGTACCACAAAGCCTTCTGCAATGTGTATGTATGATCGAGCATGGTGCTGACATCACATCAAGTAACAGCTTACAAATGGTGCAACAAAGTCTGATTTAACAATCACGCAGTTATTACAATTCAACTGTTTCTCCTCTAGATATAAGAACAAATAATTTTATCATCGCCACTGTCAAGACCGTGAAAAAACCATTCCCTATATACACTGGCATCACTCTGTACGCAAAAAACAAGGAAACGAAACCTAATTTTACATGTTCTATGAAAAGTGACTGAGTATATCTTATGATCGTGTCATGGACATCTCAAACCAGCTTGGAAATGTTGTTGTTAAACATTATCAAACAGATGGAGTTATGTGTCCACCTATATTGAGAAAAGGCTTGTTCACCACATCTGCTTTGGACCATGTTGACCACAACCCTATATCAACTACCAGCACATCATCTTTCCATGGGACAAATATTTCCATGTTTCAGCATCCGCATCCAGATAATCAAGGCGAGCAGCAAGCTATTGACTTCAGTTCTGGAAAAACTGGAAAAACGAAACAAATCCCACATCTTCCGGACTCGTATACAAATGGTCCACCTGTCTACTAGTATTTAAAAGATGTAAAGCCAAACACACCAACCAACACTGGCTTTGGTCTATCTGGTTCAACTGTTTTTCAAAAACATCTTCGGTTGGATTATGAGTGGTTGCAAAAGGCCTCGTCAACAGAAGTCATTGATGGTAGTACATCAATACTGTTGTCAGCTCATCATGCAACTCAAAAGAGACGTTATTGATGTAGCAATAACCTCAATGTTATCTATGTTGCGTGATCAGGCTCACTCATTAACCACAATAAAACATTGCATGCGCAAAATTAATGAATCGGTTCAACTTCTAAAATCAGAACGGACACCTGTCATTACTGCAGACCAGCCTCTGTATGCATTGGCTAAGCAGATACAGTGGCAGTGGCCAGACTTATATGGTGAGGACAGATATGTTGTTATGCTTGGAGGGTTACATATGGAATTGGATGCTCTAACGATGGTTGGTTCGGTGCTTCAGGATAGCGACTGGGCGAGTGCTCTCGCAGAAGCAGGTATAGCAAGCCAGGCGCAGCAGATTCATTCATCAAAGCTTCGTGTATTACAAAAACCCGACAAGCATATCAGATAACAGCGTGTAGTCTTTTCAAACTCATGAAATTTGCATACTCAGAATACTGCAGTCGGGATTTATCCGATGTTGATAGTATGCACTCAAATTTCAATGACTGGTATAAAAGTAAATGTGCTGTTATATAGTCCACAGTTCCAATTCTGGAGTTTGGTGCTTGACATTGAATTGACAAATTTACTGCTGGTTAGATCATTTCGAGGAGCAAATTTCACTCTGTATCGTGAAGTGGTATCTGAAATAATTACTTATTTCTTTGCCAATGATAACACTCACTATCCACGTTGGCTACTTATTCACCTCAGAGACATGATGACAATAGATAATAAACATCCCAGCATAGCAAATGAATTTCACAGAGGAAACTTTGTTGTACACAAGACTGAAAGAAACTTCTCAAGTATGGCAATAAACCAGGCCCATGAACAGCACAATATAGTCTTGAAAGGGGATGGAGGAGCAATTGGGATAACTGAGGATGAAGCACACTCAATAGATGGATGGTCGCTAGTCCAGAATTATGTTGCGTTATTTCTGATTATGATAATAATGCTTGTACAAAGGATATCACATAAGAAACCAACCATCACGAGGAGACAATTGGATATCAAAAAACGTTTTTCAATAATGTGAACAACCTCACAGATGTGATACAAGGAATGGGAAATCCGTGTCCTGATGACTCCACAGACCTGTTGGCATTGGACACCAGAAACATTGTAGACCCAGTTAATGCTGAACTGATTCACGTCGTCTATAACAAAGGCAAGGAATTGTCTGCGTCATTCACAAAACGAGTGGGAAATCAAAATAAATGTACTTTCTATGATCTAATCAAAAGACATTCTATTTCAATTTTTCGGTCTTCTCCAGCTGAAATAAAATCAAAGAAAACAAGTACGAAAGATGATTGTCAACTCTTCTCTCGATTGTTCATATCTTGTCAGACCTTTGTGACATTTTTGCACATGAAAACCAGATTTCTCCAGCATCAATCAGTAACGATGGAAAACTCATATGTGCCAGAAATCTCAATAGATGGATATATTTGAAGCAGAGTTAACACTGCCCGAGGAAGCACCCACTGCAGATGCTGTACTGCTAATAGATGGTTCTGACATAAAAAATGTTCTTCAACCTAATAGTGTGAAACAAATTGATGAATATGCACAAGACGATGACATTCCTAAAATACAGACATATTGCCATATATATAAGAGAACTGACAGCATGTTTGACATGTACAAGACAGGTAGCCGCAAACAGGAAACTAAGTCAAAGCACGGAAAAGGAATCAGGAGAAGGGTATCAGGATCTAGCAAAACTCTAGCAGACTGGTATAGCTTTCTTCGCGATGACAACAACAAAACAGAGCTATCAGTAGTTCACTTCCTTGCTGACAAGATCATAACTGTTAATACGGACAATGGCATTGTTGTTACCAAAGGTGAACATGTACAAAGTAACCATGAACTTGATTTGGATATTCTTGCACCATGTACATATGAAGAGGCCGATACAGGGAGTCTTGTGCATGCAAAACACGCAGTTATCAACCAACACAACAGCATCATAATCCAAGCCACCGACACGGATATAGTGATTATAGATTTAATTGTATACTCAAGTTTGAAAGCATTCGGTCATAGAAAAAATTCAGATGGATTCCGATACATGAGATTGTTTCATCAATAGGTACAACAAAATGTTATAGAATTCTCTTTTTCCTTGCAATTAGTGGATGCGATGTGGTTCTGCATTTCGCAGGAAAGGAAAAAAGTATGCATGGCAGACATGGAATGTATTTCCAGAAGCTTTATCAATTTTCTCCAGACTCAGCAATTCTCGAGTGTCCATCACAGAACATAACATTGCAGTAATCGAAAGATTCGTTATAATAATGTACGACCTTTCAAATACATCAATGACATTAACGAAGCCAGACTAGACCTTTTTTTGCACGGAAACAGACCATACAATTTGCAATGCTATTACACCTACAAGGTCTGCTCTGTTGCAGCATGTCAAGCGAGCCGCACACGAGGCAGGGCATATATGGGGACGTTCATTGGCACGTACACCAGCCAACCCGAGTCCTACATATTTGGAATGGGCAGAAAATGGCAGTCACTGGGAATCATTTTGGACGGAGCTTCCACCAATTGCCAAATTTTGCAGTCAGTTGACCAAATGCGGCTGCAAGAAGGCAAATAGTGGGCGATGCACATGCTACCATATTGGGCTTCCATGTACCACTTTATGCAGTTGTTGCTGATAAGTTTAAAAGACTCTAAGAACTGATAGTAATGCATGTGTGTATATATCCCAGTACTAACATCATATATAGTGTGACGATAAATTGTTTGAAATTGAATTTTATTTCACAATTTGAAAGTTAAGTGATATAAAAATGCCAAAATTTGAAACGATACAGCTAATTTGTTACAATATATTGTTTTAACATACTCAGGTTGTGTTTAGATCTCTTGTTTGAGTGATACATCGATAAAATCGGTTAACTTTTCAAAATTCCAAAACTGACGTAGCTGAAAATGGTGGCCATCTTGAAAATGGCGGCCATCTTGGATTTTCGCGTGGTCTGTCGAACAATATTGTTTAGTGACCCATACTGATCATTCGTGCCAATTTTCATGCTTGTATCACCAAGTGAACGATTTTACACTTAGCCGCCCTACTATCCCGCAATGAATGCATATTGTGGTCCCCATGTATTCGCCAATGACTCCTCTATATGATAAATGTATAATATGACGCAAAAATTCTAACATTTTCCCACAGAGACAAACGAAAGGTGGTAACATGTCAGAAAAATAGCATATTTTCACATTTCGGCGGCCATCTTGGCCGCCATATTGGATTCTGGGATCGGATTTTTGGCTAATTTGTAAGGGTTGAATATTAGCATAACGAATCGAGCGGAAAACAAGACCGCATGTGCTATCATCTTTACTATAATGGCGATCAAAGAGACCTGGTGCATTTATAAAAAATGGCCGCCATGATGGACGCCATCTTGTCTGGAGTCTCTGCGGCCACTTTTTTTTCTTGTTAACAAGTGAAAAAAATTAGAGGAGACCTTAAGGAAGAAAATTAGTGGGGTGAAGTTAAGTCCTGGGGGGGGGGGTGCAGAGGTCTACCAATATCTCCTGGACTATGTCGCCTATGGAAAATAATTAGGTGTCTGTAACCTATAGATACGAAGCTTCGGTACATTAATTATTATTCATATATTACTATATTTAAATCATATTTATGCATACAGTCGGCGTCGAAACAAAAACATGAATGTACCGATTATTCGTGACATTCAAGTTAAATGTTCAATAATAGAAAATTATACTGTGAACGGTTCATTCAACATGAAGTTAATCAAGGTGTATCTTTATTAATAACAGTATACAGTACTATCAAAATCAGAAGAAACATGTGTCCCTGTGTACTTATCTCCTAGCGCTGCGGCAAAAAAAAAATTGACAATGCATTCTTAAACCCAAACCTGTGGCGGTTTTTCATCCAATGCACCGAAGCTTCGTGCCATGTACCAAAGCTTCGTGACGTGTCAGAACTCCAGGAATATACCACCATAGGACATCATATGGTACCGGTAACAAACGTTGAATGGTCACCAGAAACCCGGATATTAATAATTTCAGATCATAATTAGCATCGCATTATATATTAACCCATCGAGGAATATGTCATAATGACACACTATATTACACCTACTATATAACTACTCCCTCCCTGACACAGGGCTACATATAAGAAGTTTATCGATGTCTACTTAATGAGAGTATACAGTTCTGTCAAAATCTGACCTCGCATCGTTAACCCCAAATCTGTGGCGATTTTTCATCCAATTTACCGAAGCTTCGTGACACGTACCGTCAAATGGCATCTAACGTTGAATGGTCACCATAAACTTCGATATCAGTCATTTCAGATCGTAACTATCATGGAATTATATATTAACCCATGGTGTAATTATGTCAAAATGACACACTATATAACTGCTTCCTCCCTGATACAGTGCTACATACAAGAAGTTTATCCATGTCTACTTAATGAGAGCATATAGTTCTGTCGAAATCTGGCGAGAAATGTGACCTTGCATCATTAATCCCAAATCTGTGGCGGTTTTTCATCCTATGTACCGAAGCTTCGTGACATGTACCGAAGCTTCGTGACGTGTCAGAACTTCTAAAATATACCCCATCGGGACATCAAATGGTATCAAACGTTGAATGGTCACCAGAAATCTCGATATTAGTCATTTCAGACCATAATTAGCATAGCATAGCATTATATATTAACCCATCGAGAAATATGTCAAAATGACACACTATATTACACCCAACCCTATATAACTGCATCCTCCCTGACACAGGCTGCATATAAAAAGTTTATCCATGTCTACTTAATGAGAGTATACAGTTCTGTGAAAATCGGGCGAACAATTTGGTCTATAAATCCAATAGTGTGACACATTTAATATAGACCAAAACAATAAACACCTTTCAACCCAAAGATAGTTACATTTTAATTGAAAAAATGGTCCAAACATGAAAAGTAAATTTTTGCCGATATTTAAGTCAAGTTTTTGAGAGAAAAGTCCAATATTTTTGGTGATGTCAGTGGTGACAATAGTAACAATTAACCATTGTACATCAGACATGTTAGTATTCAATGTATAGAAGGCATAATAGCCAATTTTGTACATCATCCACAACTTGTAATTGATTGCAGGATACGCTGGGGCAATATTTACCATTTTCCATATTTTGGCAGCCATTTTGAGCCAAAGTAAGAATTTTGGTTCCAGTGAGTTGGAATATTCATAGGTATAATCATATGCATCAATTACATTACAAAGTTCTGTTCATTTCTTGTTAAAATATGACTATAATCCCAATTGTGATTTTTTGGTGAAATTTTATACCGCGTTCTGTAAATTCAATTTTTGAGGGAACGGAAGGGGCTAGGACCCCAAAAAGTGCATATTTAAATGCCCCTATGTTCAGTTAATATACAAAATAAAGTCGCATTACTCAACCAGTTCCAAACAGCATGAATCGATCTAGAAGATATTTGTAAAAAAAAAGTCATATTTTCAATTTCCGGCGGCCATTTTGGTGGCCATCTTGGATGGTGAGTTTCAATTTTGCCCCAAAAAAGTAACATTATGTCTTAGCTTCACGAAAATATATACATTTGTATACATTTTACAAGATTTTCACCGCTATAATTTGCATAAAACTGACTTAGGGTCTGGTCTGAAAAACGGCGGCCATGATGGACGCCATTTTGTCTGGAGTCTATACAGCCATTTTTTGTCTTGTTAACATTGCTTAAAAGTTGAAGGACATAATAAGGAACAAAATGAGTGCGGAGAAGTTAAGTCCCAGGGGGTGCAAGGGTACCCATATTAGCTCCCGGACTAGTGGTACTATGACGTCGCCGGAAAATTCTTTTCATTTTCGGTCGTCGGGTAGGTCAATAAAAACACGTTTTTCGCCAATTAAGCTACCAATTCACCACTGCTATCATGGATTTTCGTAATCTACATATATTTTACTACAAAATTAGACCGGATAGCACTTGTCCGTCAAAATAAGCAACATTTGTTATTTCTTGGGGTCGATCTCCTGGACTAGTGGTAGTCTCTGATGTATACTAATTAATATATACCGGTATTACTTATTATAAGGGGTAGGGGTGGCACCACTGATTTATAATAAATCATATATACCGGCATTACTTATTATGAGGGGTAGGGGTGGTAACCGCCTATTTATAATAATTCATATATTCCGGTATTACTTATAATATAAGGGGCAGAGTGGTAGCCTATGATTTATAATAATTTATATATACCGGTATTCCTTATTATAAGGGGTAGGGTGGTAGCCTCAGATTTATAATAATTCATATAAACCGGTATTACTTATTATGAGTGGTAGGGATGGTAGCCTATGATTTATAGTAATTCATAGATACCGGTATTCCTTATTATAAAGGATATGAGGTGGTAGCCTATGATTTATAATAATTAATATATTCCGGTATTCCTTATTATAAGTGGTAGGGGTGGTAGTCTTCTTATTTATAATAATTCTTGTATACCTGTATACATGCATGGTATACACATATATGTCAATTGGTTGCACGATATAACATTTATTTGTAGCGCCTGTTATAGTATATTATATAACTATATGTACTATATACATCCTCATATACATGTGCACATATATTCGCGCTGCAATCGCGCATATATATACATAATTTATACTGTATTTTAGTATATATATATATGTATAACATACCGGTATATATAGGCCTCTATATCTACGTGTGACCATTTTATGACGGTAACCGGGAATCCACCTTTAAATAAATCGACCGATGTATCAGATTCGGCGCGACGAAGATGCGTAGTCCGTCTGAAACATAATTGACAGCAGTCGCATCACCGACGGATTTAATACAATTAGATTCGAGTCGTTTGGAACGGGCCTAATCCACAGAGATAAAAACTTTAACAGAGAAGTTGTACACTTACCCCTTACCGCATCATCGTCGTTGGTAATGGCCGGAGCGATTGTGAACTACGATATTTGGACAGTTTCATGGACGAGCGAACAGGAAAGGACAATTATGCATTGAAGTTCATCCTGGTGTGACCCCAAGTGCTCTTGGGCACAGTGGGAGACGCGTCCAGAGTAAAGACCTGAAGACTGGCTGTTTTCATACTTATTGTACAGTCGGAAATAAAGACGTTGAACAGGCGCATGAAAAGAAATTAGTATACGACAATGTACCAATTGATTAGATTTCAACTCTGCCATACAGGAACATATAGCTATAACAACAGTTTCTGTAAAGGATAATGTTCGAAGCAGAGGGAATTCGGTAAAAGAATAGACGAGGGCTTGCCCGAGTCTATTCTTTACCGAATTCCCGACGCTGAGAATATTATCTGACTTAAAACCCACTCATTGAATTGTTGTTGGAGCCACAGTTACTATCAATTGTGTCTGGCACACAGCTCTGCCTTGATTACCTGAGTACACGCCCACAGTTCAGCACGGACAGTTTGTGATGTCCGTGTTGTCCCCGCCGAAAAGCAACACATTTCAATTATTATTTAATTCGAATTAGGACTCGCCAGTTTAGGGACGTTTCTTCCGAAGTTTGTCGTTGCGCTATGGATTCGGACAGTGTATGTGAGCAATATATTACTATATTTCTTTCTTGATTTAAAGATGCCCCATCTAATTCGACATCAAATACGTTAACATTCCATAATAATTTATCAGGCAATAAAACATGAAAACTAATGGGAATGATGTAAAAACGCTCTTTATAAAATGTGATTTTTCGAATATTCTGGCGCCAAACAACACGATACCTGGTAAAACTGTCTTATTATTAATAAGTCGAAAGCACACAAGAATCTTGCATAAATGGGTTTACTGATTATTTCTCATTGTTGTATTGTGTAGAATACGCATGAATAGAAGTATTATAGTGTTCAATCGTATGGGGTATTTTAAATTTTCAATTATTATCAGAAGGAAACCTACATGATGTACATGTACTTGCTTGAATTTTAAGTATCATCCTATGGTTTATACACATGGGCGTGGCTAGACATGACTCAGAACAACATGACAATTTAGTTTCGCACCCCCACCCCCTTCATGATGTTTCAAAAGGTATCATAAGATTTCCAGTTATTGGACAATTCTTACATGACATGGGCCACCCCCGTTGTTAGCAATTTCCCATCGTATATGCATGATTTCCAAATATTCACTCACAACGATGACCTTACATGTACCTTTAAGTGTCACCCACAGAAGTTAACAAATGGTTAGTGCGCAAATGTATAACATGTATTATCTTTTCTTCGAAACGGCATACAATCGCGTAAATAGTGACTATATATATCGTTCCAATATATAATTGATTAGTCATCAGCGACGTGGCTAGAGGGCTCCTGTGATTTCCCGGCAGCATCCCGCCCCTTTTAACAAGACCGAGCTCGCAATGTCGTGTAATTTCATTAGCTTCCCACCCCGTGGTTTCGAATTTCCTAACTGTACCAATTGTGGGGAGGAATCATGAAACAATTTGAAATATGAGCCTGAAACCTGTAAAATCCTAGCATCTATAAAAAAAAAGTCTAACTCCCTGAAAACTCATGCCTCGATTTGTTTGTTTTTTTTAAATTCAGTTAATAATGGAATGTGGTATGCTAGCATTAACCATTGGGTTTTCGCAGTGAGTAAATGTGCACACAATTTTTTTTTCAAACACCAAAACCTCGTTTTAACTGGATCGCTGATGTTCAACAACGACACTTTCAATGCATTTTGCATACTTATGTGAACAGTACTGTAACATTGACAGTCATTTTATCGCCAAATATTGCTTGAATCTCGGTTCTGTTGACCATTTACCCCTTGAGATTTTATCGATTGTAAAACGACTCGTGCTTCAAGAAAAGTTAAAAAAAAACAACGCATGATCGCGTTATCCATGTCTTATCGACAATCAACACAAGAACAAAACCAATCCATTGTTCAACATTTTCTCTTGGTGATAATGATTTTACAGACCAATGCGAACGCCTTACGTACCAATAATGTTCACCCTAAAATGTTCAAGTTCGGCACACGCGTTAGATCATGCCATGAATCTTTACTCTGTCTATATACCCCCGTATACATGTATATCATTTTCCATATGTTCAAGCCCTGGGAACCTTTTCTATTATCTTCTGATGGGGTTGAAGATTGAACAAACCATGCAGGGAATATATTTGTGTGTTAATACTTGTTCCTTGAATATAAATTCCCAGCTCGAGGTTGCAAGATTTGTGTAGCTTTGTGAGCCAACATCAATGAAATTCCAAGCGACGCATAGTACAATCGATTAATTCAAGTCCCCCAAACCATGCAAACTCGAGTTAGGACCTTTACCTGCTATAAAATACAATGTTATTACGGAACAGTTATAACCGAGCATTATATGTTAACTGCATTTGTTTTTCAATGTTATAAAACTTCCCTGTCAGAGCAACAGAAAGTTACCATGTTTTGAACTAGTGGAGTATGATATCTTGGCGAAGCCAGAGTACATATGCATGACATGTCTATACACATGGATATACGCTATTCTGTTTCAATTTGATACTTGAAATGTTATATTTTTTCTATGCTTCACCATTGTATTAAAAATAACCATGTGAGCACTTTCTCGTTCAATAAGTAACGTATAGTTAAAATCTGTGTTAAACGGTTTTGTGTTTATTTGACCGACTTAGGGACGTATTTAGATGTTATCTATATGTGTTTTAGCCTGTCTGCGGACTTTTCTAAATAGTTAGTCCAAATAGCTGTTGGTGTTTTTGTATCAAAGTTTAAAGAAATTTTATTTTATTTTTTGGCTTGGCAATATAAAATTAAAATCAAAATCGCTAAATATTTGTGAGTTTTAATTAGCTCAGCAAATTAAAGGTACTCAATCCGATTAAGCACCCCTAAATTACTATTTCTGTGACTTCAAGGGATAAAAAAAAATTGATTCGAGTCGAGGAACCCACCCATCAAAGCTCAGCCCCTAAGTTTGTAATTTTCTCGAGATGTATAATTTTCACAGAAACACTTATTCAAACAGGCGAAGCTGGATAACTCTGAAATCAAGTGTATTAATAACGCAATTTTGACTGAGACCATCATTTTGACGGCGTGTTTCTGGGCCAGAAACAATAGAAATAACAAAACTTCAAAAAACAATCTGATCACTATGAGCGTTGATAGGTAGGTTACTCGTCTCGAATCAATTAGTGTTTATCCCCGAAGCCAAAGAAATAGTAATTTATGAGGGCCTGGTCGGATTGAGTACCTTTAAGTGTTCAGATATTTAATGCAGCTTGCCGACACGCTATATTGACTCAACTTACATGATTGGGGGAGGAGCCACTCTATGACGTCACTCAGTCGATTTAATCCCTCGTGTATTCGTAAAAAATAATGCCCACGGGCATTCTTAAAAAATAATGCCCACGGGCATTCTTAAAAAAGAATGACTGTTGGCGTTAAAATAATGTTCATGCGATCAAAACGCTTGAGCGTTCTGCCAGATAAGAGCCCTGTCCGGACAAAGGGATAACACGCCGGTGGGTTTTAAATGCACATAGTGCATGCATGGACCTGATGCTGTTTTGCATAAATCCAGCCAAATATGGCGAGAGATTTTCAACAAAGAATTTCACTGGATCTATCTGGCGAAAAATCCTGAATTTCACGTATCACCATCTTCATTGTTTGACGGTGACAAATACAATGGATTATAATACATTTGGGAGGATGAAAATATAATTTTCTTTGTTGTCCATTTCGGTACCAAGAACTGCTAGAATCTATATCTATATTTGCGAATGTCTGTCTGTCTGTCTGTCTGTCTGTTTGTCTGTGTTCTATAGAAATTCACAGGGGACCATCTAGATGATACCAAAGGGGTATACTAGGAGTAACTTTTTACGAGAAAGATAATGGTACGGGTTAGAATTTTCTAAAGTGACGCCGTTGTTGTCAGGCAGAATTGTTTTTGTCGCCGATTGCCACGAAACTTACATATAATCATCCCCATGATAAGAAAAATCTAATGGTGTGGATTAAATATGTCAAAAGTGGCATCGTTCGAGTCAGGGATGCACGGAATGGGAGAGGGGCACCAAAATTTATCAAACTAATTTTAGCACCGATTTCTACCAAATTGATATATATTTTTCATGATACAAGGAATCTAATTGTGCAATTTAAAGAGGCCAAATTGGTATCGTTTGGATGAGAGATTGGGGGGGGGGCACTAAATTTGATAAGAATGGGTTTAGTCGCCGATTGCCACCACACTTATACAAAATCATCCCCATGGTATGAGGAGTCTAATGGTGTGGCATAAATCTGTCAAAAGTTACCTCATTCGAGTCACTAAATTCAAAGTTGCTAAATTAACCCGAAAAGCAGGGGGGGGGGTCGCACAAAAGTTTTATCATACAGTGCCGGGGTGGGTGGGTCCGAAGAGGCCCGAAAAAATGAGTTTGTGCAAACTTTTTTCTATTCACATTTTTGCCCTTGTTTTAAGTTGTTTTCAAATATATTCATTAATAATTGTGTTCTGAGGCAGGTTATGGTCTTTACAGACACTTAGGAACAGGGTAGGTATAAGATATAAGCACTCCCTGGTGCCAAATAAAAGTGATGACTGAATAGGAGTGCTGGTTTGCATTTCACCTCAAATTAATATTGAATAATGCCTGATAGTGCTGAATTTTCACTCTGGCATGTCTAATGACCAAATAATACTAATACTGCAGAGTGCTGGCTAACAAAATACCTCAAATTAAAAAATAAACATGCCAGTCTGTTTATTTGGCTCCAACGAGTTATACTTATATACTATATAACTGTCATTGCAAGTATGGGCTATAAAACACTTTTTATTTCAAAATGTATTTTTCAATATCGAAAACAAAATCATAACCGTTGATAGTTTTTCAATTGTTTGAACACTTGGAATCTGCCAGAAACGGACCAATTTAAAACTTACCTTTGATTCTGTTTGATTTGGTCTTGAATAGATTTAAAATGATTTTTTTACTTATTTTAGGAGGTGGGTCCAAAAATATCAGGCGGAAAAAAATAATTTGTTTGCACAAAAAGGGTGTGTGGGTAGCAAAAGGGCTGTTTTTTTTTTGGGCCCTGTATGTGTAAATTTTCTCACGACCCCCCCCCCCCCCCCCCCTGCGAAACGTAGTAAATTTTTACTACTTTGGGTTGTTCGTATTCATCCCGCTACCTTGGGAGGTTAATTTTACTACCTGATGGGTATTTTAGCTACCCAATGGAGGCTAATTTTTAACTACTTTTGGTAGTAGGATAAATACGAACTACCCAGTAGTTAAATTTACTACCTGCCACTGGTTGGAATGTTTGCTACCTGCGGGTAGCTAATCTGATAACTACAATTGGTGGGAAAGTATTCTACCTCGAGTGGTTATACTAGCTATTTTAATTGGTATTCAAAGGTGTCCGATCTAACCACTCAAAGTAGCTATTTTATCAACTTTTAGTTGATAATTTTGCCTCTAAAGATAGTAATGACATGTGGACCACAAAATATGACAATGGAGAAAATAATTTCAATATTTATTCAAAATAAAAAAAAAACATAAAAATATATATACAGAGAGAGAGTTCATAGCATTTGTGCTTTTAGCTTAAAATAAATTGCAACACAAGGTTTCTTACCAGGAATAAGTACATTAGCCTACAAAAAAAAAAAAAAAAAAAAAAAAAAAACCCATCAAACAAAGCTCAAGAGTTATTAGATATTGATTTTTGAAATTTGTTAATTGCTCGAGATGAGTACTAATAACTGCCGTCAATTTGGTAACCTGCTCGAAATTTTACGCCAAAACTCTATTCAAACAGACAAGGATGGATAACTCTATAATCAAGTGGTAATAATAACTAAATTTTGACTGTCTTCTGGTCCAGAAAGAATTCCCGATAATGAAAAATAATAGATTTCTAAAATCGATATCTAACAAATCTGAGCTTTGATGGGTGACTTCCTCGACTCGAATCAAATATTTTTGACTCCCGAAGCCATTGAAATAGTAATTGAGAGGAGTTTTATCGGATTGAGTACCTTTAAGGGTCAGACGCACGTTTTGCCAAAATTTCCTGGTATTTCAAAATGTATTTTCTCTAAATCTATCAGGAATATCTTTGTGAAATTTTGTACAAGAGATTATTGTGGTACCATACATAAGAACCATTGGACATTTGGTTATTATAATCTCATTTACTTTACTTTTATGGCATGAAAAATCTTTAAAATTTCACTGTGTTCAGGTACCGAGAACTACTGTAAAACAGATTTTTTTCGAAAGTGCATTTCATATATACATGATATCATATCTGAAGATCATGAGAGGAGACTTAATTTTACTTGATTCATGAAATTAAATGATTATTTTCATTCAGAAAGACAACTACCATAAATATTTTTTTATTATTGAGAATTTTCATGCCATGCTTGTTGGTCATTGAAAAATTGGGCTCAGTTGAGTTCTGGGTCATGGGTTCATAACCAAGTTAAATCTGACAACCATATCTCTTAACACTGTGGCCTAATTTCTGTTGATTGCTCCCTGCTTGAGTGGACAGCACCACATTTGAACATTTGTTTTCATTGGGCTGGCATATTTGTGACTGCTTTATTCTTCATTATAATACATGGGGTATGATGCTATAATATGCAATTAAAAAGCTAACTCAACATTATGATACAAATGAAGCCTCCTCTCATGGAGTCAAGACAATAAGCTATTTGATGGTTGACATGTTGTTTGAAATTATAAATTTTTCTGGCAGTTCTCGGTACCTAAAGGGACAGAAACGAAACAAATATTTTCAACCTCGTAAATGTATTAAAATCCATTATAGTTATTGTCTCTTTATAATTGCTCTGATTCTATATATAATGAAAATTATCATAATGTAAAATTCAAGATTTTTCACCAGATAGATCCAGAGAAATTCTTTGTTGAAAATCACTTGCCATTTCTGGCTGGATTTACTGTGATTTATGCAAAACGTGCGTCTCCCCCTTAAGATCGTTTCACAATTTTATAGCGAAAATGTTTGTTCAGGAAAACTTTCCTGTATTAGTATAAGTTTAGTTGTGGTGGATTGGTGGTAACATGGTGTGACATTGACAGCTTCGGGTTTATGTTCAACCGATTTGCAAAGCGATGAGGTTGAACATATGCTCCAATCGGTCAATGTCACGCCATTATACCGTCAATCCACCACAATAGCGTATATGTTCCGCCAACAGTCCTGGCCATTCACATTAATTTGGCACTTATTCCGAAGAATGATCAGCAGAAAATGTCAAAATATCCTGTACCTCTCTCCAACATAAATGACGTCACGAAAAGGCCATCGAGAGAATGTGAAATGGTCTTGGTTTACGTTATGTTGATGGCTCCAGACGTAAACATGGGATATGTTGCGCGACTCTCTGACCAATCAAAGACGTGGTTTCTTGCTGGCAGCGGAACATTGTATGATTTTCATCGTCGTCACCACATTACAGAATTTCCTGCAGTACGTACACATGTACATAGATGCAACATGTGGGTACGATGCTGAACCTTTAATTCTTAGTACGAACATCGAACTGCACTACCTCAAGCTCAGAGATCGGGATCATATTACTAGTATGTGTTTGTGTTGAACTTCCTCTCTGTAGTTCCAAACATGTTTCCGTTATGTTGATGGCTCCAGACGAGGAAAACATTGAAATATCCCTGTGATGGCAAATCAGTTTATTTGAATGAATGATGTAGATATTGAAAGATATACATATTTCCAGTATTATTATAAGTTATTGTGGTGGACTGGCATATGGGCAGCCATTCGGTCGGAAATTACATGAAATAAAAGTTAATAGTGGTTTGTGAAAACAATAGTCTCTATTTTCAAACCAATATACTCCATTTCCAAACCAATAATCGTTCTTGGATTCAATAAGAGACAGTTCCGTTTTAATAGATATAGATTCATAATCAATGTTGACCGATGCAAAATTAATGTTCTATTTTAATTTAATAGTATTCATTGTTCAACTAATATCTAACAACACACAATTAGTAAGATTCGCGCATATTCAATAAACGTACATTCCGTTTCAATAGCCATATTTTCTTAATCAATAAAGATATTTCAAACCAATAGACAATTTCCCACGATCAATGAGTATCGTTATAAAACTAATAGACCTTATTGTCATTCTTATATTTAAAAGATATAAATTATCACCAATGAAAAATTAATGACGTTCTTTCAATTCAATATCTAATTGCGCAATCTACTATTTCCGATCAAACCAATGATTAGGAATTCGAAATCAATGATTAAAACGTGAAAGAACGCTAGGGGTCTCTGATGGCGATGTTTGAAGAAACTGTATTCATGTGACGTCAGAAATATATAAATAAACATGGGAATTCCCAATGTCATGTCGGTGTGACGATTTGCAGTAGTTCACTCGGTGCAAATAAAATGACGATAAATATTCACTATGGTCCACTATATATAACACAGTGGAGTAGATTAAATAAAAATTTCAAGACAATTATTAATTTGTCTGACTAAAGCATGAAACTTTGCACATATGAGGACATATGTACATATTTACATACGTATTGGTATTAGATATGGAGCCACGCTGGAATTTCAATTTAACCCCTCTTTTAAGGGGTTTTCCAAATTTAAAGAGTGTTTCGTGGTTATATAATTTACTAAATGTCGCAAGTAATCTTACCATGAAATATACGATTTAAAATTAGGCATATTCAGTACGTATGACTCTGAGAGATATAATGCCACATTTTTAGGGTAAAATTGGAACTCCCCGCCCAAGATGGTCGTCAAAATGACAACTGAAAGAGGGAATTTGACGTTTTTTCGCTAATATCTTCTAGATCAGGTTCTGCTGTATGGAACTGGTTCGGAAATGTGACTTCATTTTGTATTGCTCATGTTAAGAGATAATTGGAGCAATGAATATATGTCATTCGTATGATCCAAGTCCCTCCCGATCCCTCAATAATTCGATTATACATAACTCGGTATGAAATTTAACCAAATATCACCGTTATGAATCTAGTCATATTTTAACAAGAATTTGACAGAACTTTGCAAATTATGACATACAATTACTTATGAATTTTTGCGCTTAAGTGCAAATATTTTACGTTTAATCACAAATCATTTGCTCTTAAGTGGAAATAGAAATTAATGCATTGATCTCCCTGAATTAATTTTAAATGGCATAGGCCTAACACATCACTCAAGCAAGCCTGCAAATAGAGTGTCTGTCACTTGCAGAATGAGGTCCACAGAGGGTGAATTTAGTGATGCTACCCTGCACAGCGGGCTAGCATAACTAAATTCACCCTCTGGGGACCTCATTCTGCTTAGGTCTCATCTTCTTGGAAGTAACTATGGTATCAAATTAACATTGTTTTTAGATACGTTTTCCCCATCTGGGAAGTTTCTATATCCCCTAATTTGCAGAAGATAAAATCCATAATCGAGGCTCCAAATGGGTGAACATCACCAACTTCAACTGGGGAACTTCAATCTGATCATAGGACTGCCATAGCAGTTGAGGGCCCTAAGCAGAATGAGGCCCACAGAGGGTAAATTTAGTGATGCTAGCCCACTATGCGGTGTAGCGTCACTAAATTCACCCTCTGGGGACCTCATTCTGCAAATGACAGACACGCTATTTGCAGGCTTGCACTCAAGTCTATATAGGCCCATCATATGAGGGAAGCAATCCCCAGTGATCCCTAGATACCGGTACCTTTTATGACCATGGAAATGGTATAGATCTGTACAGGATATGTCTCTTTTATAAAATGTAATAGATCTCTGGGATGGAGACACAAATTTTTAGGGACAGGGATGCTGATAATATGAAAATATGTTTTCCCCCTATTTCTATTCAATAAGTACATGTACACCACGAGGGAAGCAAGCCCCCAGTAATCCATAATTCCCCTTCTATGACCATGGAAATGGTATTTATTTGTGCAGGAGATGTCCCTTTAATAAAATATGCTAGAGCTCTGGGAATGAGGCACCAATTTTTGGGACACCAGAGAAAGAGATGCTTTTGACTTTTCAACTTTCGAGTCTGTATGGGCTACTACTATGGGCCCATAATAATATACTATGAGATGGACTCCATCATTCACAATCAGAGGGAAGTAAAGGAGTGTTAGGTATTTGCGCTTAAGCGCAAATCGTTTACACTTAAGCGTAAATAATTTTCGCTTAAGCGCAAACAAATTAATAGACACATATTTGTGCTTAAGCGCAAATGACATTCGCTTAAGCCCAAATGATTTATGCTTAAGCGCAAATATTTGCGCTTAATATTTGTGCTTGAGCGCAAATAAATAATAAATGTGAAAAGGGCCTCCCATAGTAAGAGGGGACTCTAAATTTCTTGAACATTGAAATTCCCTTTGTTTGAGAATTTGCACATGTTTATATTGAATATTCTCAGTAAATAATTATTCTGTGTGTTTCAAAAGAAATCAGAATAAATTGTTATTGTTTTTAAGTATTGGTTATAGATAACAGTTAATTAGATTGACTCCCCTCTTCCCAGATGCATCCTTACTGTGGAAGACCGATCGCCCGGCGATTCACTCAGGTCTGTTGGATGGTTCAAACGACTTTTCCTACTATGGCCAGTTTGTACCCTTGATTTGAATGACACATTTAATTGTTTCGTACCATGTTTTTGGTCATTTCACACCATATATTGGTATGTTTCGTTGATTCCCAAAAATGATGAATGGTCATTCGTACATGTATGTGAAAAATTATTTTAATCGTGTTAACTTAATGAAAGCGAACATGATCATGACTTAACGTTCGTGATGATGACAACCCGACATTTACATGTTAACATATTTCTTTCTTTTTTTTTCGAAACAAAATGAACAAATTGAAATTGTCGCGACAAAGTTAAAGATGCATAATCCGAATTAACGCTTGAATATTACTATTTCCTTGGCTTCGGGGTAAAACATATTTGATTTGAGTTGAGGAACCCACCCATCAAAGCTGAGAGTGATCAGATATCGATTTTTGAAATCTATTATTTTTCACCATCGTTAATTTTAGTGGCCCAATACAAAGTCGAAAGAGGACGGATGAAGATGGCTAACTCAAAAAGCAAGTGGCCTTTGTTGTGTCAGATATTTGACAAACCCGAAAAATTTCATTGAACAAAATATTGATAAATAATAGGTTTTGGGCAATTGTATACTATATTTGACTGGTTGGCATTATTTTTGGGGCATTAATCGATTCTGGTAAACGAAGTGGCATTTCAAAAAATGGTGTTGTTGTTGTTGAAATATGATGATATGGGAACCATCGAATCGGACTGAGTACCTTTAATGTCATTTAAAAAAAAAAATACCGGTATACTCAAAGGTACGAATAATGGTCGAAATGATACAGGAACTGGTATGAAATGTCCAGAACCCTGGTGCGAAACATATCTATGTCAAACTTCCATGGTATGAAATGCCAGCAACCTATTCATCCATTGCACATTATCATTTATTTCCAATGGGCATGGATACGAGTCTCCCATTGGGGAGGAGGTCCACCTTGATACATGTATGTTCCGACAGCACCCCCTTGGAAGGAAGTTTCCTACAGATGGCTACAGGGTACATGTATATCGGTCCAAAATTTGTTCGAAAATTATTAATTAGATATGACATTTTTGCACGGTATGGCTTGTTATCAAACTCCATTTGTACTTAGGTGAATATCACTTCAATTTGCCCTAAATCGAGTAATATCATTTTACGACATCACTAATTAAGAGTAATACATGTATGATTTTATGCCATCACGATCTGAGTAATACACGGTATGGCTTTGACATGGTGCAAATCTATTTCACTGTTAGAATATGCATAGATACCAATTTGTTGTGATGTCACTCATTAGAAAGAGTTGTCAATATTACACTGTTACTAAGAGGCGAACTACCGTAATTAATAGATACATGTAGGGTATTACTTGGTTGGTTTGATATTATAGGCCTGATTTCAGCCCTCAGTAGCCTCATATCAGCCTTCGACGTCAGGCTGGTTGTGATATGAGGTTACCTCAGGGTGATATAGGGCCTAATATCAAACCAACGATGTTGGCGCTGCTAGTCTACCGGGTCACTGTCTGGTTGTTCCCCTTGCCGAGGAGATATAAATGGGTACAGGACGTTTTGTATCGTCTTAAGTCATTTCGTACCATATTTTTGGTAGTTTCGTACCATATTTTTGGTAGTTTCGTACCTTATTGTTTGGTCGTTTCGTACCATGTATGAAATCAATTGGTCATTTCGTACCATGTTACTACATGTATTTCACACCATATGGAAACAAATAAATGATTTTCTACAAAGTACGAAATAAAAAAAAGCAACCAAACAATCCGGTACCGTACCGGTATGTAAAACCAAAAATTATGGTATGGATGGAACGACCATGGTTATGGTATCGAATACTGAAATAATGAAGAAGTCACTGCAGTTGTATATATCATTTATGTGGTCACAATATATGCATGTATAATGCAACCTGTAAGTTGACATGACCTCTGTTCTAGTTGGCTTATGTTTGAGTTCTGAAGTGCTCTTCGCACTGTCAGGTTTACTTGATCAATACTCCAGCAATGTTCAGAATCCTATTCCACGACGCTCGCATGAAACGTCTAGAAAATAGAATCCATATTTAATAAATCCTTCAGACATTCAGTATTACCGATCGACTGAATCAACATCTGACTGTTCGAAGCTGTTCCACTCAATGGTTGTTTTCAGAAGAAGTCGTCGCAATGTACAGTGCTAGTACGCACTACGCAGTAGATCGAACGATTATCTTACGGTGTTCGAGATGTCGTTGTTGTTGTTGTTGTTATTGTTGACATAATCATATTCATACTGCTGTTGTTAGTACTTGTCACACACATCCTAAGTTCTCCACCGGATTTTGACAGACAATCCCTGCAACTCTGAGAACAGTGATAATCACAGTAATACTGACAGTGAATGAGTTATAGATACTGACAGTGATACATCAACATCATACAGTCCTCAAATTCGGTTGCTTAATTCAGATCTTCGTCGGCATTCTGGGTCAATATTAAAAACAAGCTCTCAAATGCATCTTCTGTATCTGCTACAGGTACAGGATATAGTCCACAGTCCGTATATCATCGCAGTTTTCATGTTCAGGGTAACTTTTTTGGAGAATATGCATTTTTTTTTTGCAGCGGGGATATCCCATGTTGACGTCACGGATTTTGCAGTTAGGTGACTCCAGCGTTCATTGGTTTGTAAACGGAAGCTATTAATTCTGTAGACTCGTCCATTAATTCTGCATTTTTAGTCATTGGTTTCACCGGAAATAGTTGATTCCGCTATTAGATATTGATTCGATACGAACGTTAATTGTGCATTGGTGATAATTTATATCTTTTAAATATAAGAATGACAATAAGGTCTATTAGTTTTATAACGATAATCATTGATCGTGGGAAATTGTCTATTGGTTTGAAATATCTTTATTGATTAAGAAAATATGGCTATTGAAACGGAATGTACGTTTATTGAATATGCGCAAATCTTACTAATTGTGTGTTGTTAGATATTAGTTGAACAGCGAATACTATTAAATTAAAATAGAACATTAATTTTGCATCGGTCAACATTGATTATGAATCTATATCTATTAAAACGGAACTGTCTCTTATTGAATCCAAAAACGATTATTGGTTTGGAAATGGAGTATATTGGTTTGAAAATAGAGACTATTGTTTTCACAACCACTATTAACTTTTATTTCATGTAATTTCCGACCGAATGGCCGCCTATATTGGCAGTAACATGGTGTGACATTGACAGCTTGTGGATTTAGTTCAACTGAGTCGCAAAGCGTCAAGTTTGAACATAGGCTGGAGGCTGTCAACGTCACACCATGTTATCGTCATTCCACCGCAATAACGTAAATGTTTTGACGACAGTCATGGTCATTCACAGCAATTTGACACTTATTCCGAAAAATGATCAACAGAAAATATAAAAAATCTCATATCGCTCTCTCCATAACGTTGTTCAATGTAAATGATGAAAAAAAAGCAGGCCATCTTGAGAAGATGAAACGTTTGTCTTGATTCCCTTATGTTGATGGCTCCAGATGTAAACATGAGATATGTTGCGCGGTTCTGAATTGAATTGTTTATTAGCAAAGTCAACATCTAAGTTGCAACATGCCATACAACTTATTTACACAACAGTATACAAACAATACACAACATACATATACATCAATAAATGAGTTCATCATATTTTATGATATTGATAATAAATACAAATAATGCTAATACATATGGGAATATGTTTTCTGAAATGGTTTAATTCATATAATATTTACATTATATATAGTATAATGTAATACTTGCTTCATGGTAACTTTATAAACGCTAATTTTAAGAAAATCCTCACTCTTTTCAATATACTTATGTTAAGCAGTGACAGCAGTCTGTAGAATTTATTTCTGTTAGGGTTTTCCCAGTAATACTTCGGTATATAGGTTTCTCGCAGATCGTTGAGTTCAGTACACAGTATTCATCACATACATTTTCGCCACATAACGGGAATTTCGTATCTTTACATGTACTTTTATTCCATCTGCATTGCTCTACCGGTAGTCTGTGATTGGCTGTTCTAAATTTCAGTAAATACGTAGCTAGATGAGATGGCATATATACTAAGTATCGGCTCAATCTGACAGAATCCTTTATGTTTCGATAAAATATGGCACGGCTTGAAATGGACATATTTAGATTGCCGAAGAGGCAGCATGTGTGTTGCTCTATTAATTTCGCTTTCATGTGTTTCATGTCTGTCTTGCTTAGTGGTTACTGATTCTGCCACGCACTTTCCATATTTACTTCTCGCAGAGTTTCTTTGATAAACGAAATCCATTTAATCTTGTTTTGTAGTATGGCATCACCATCATTGAGATACCTGAGTAGAAGGAATACATTTTTAGCTAATTCTGATCCTTCGTGCGATACTAGTTTTGACCAATATGATATTGCTCGGCACTTAATTTCGATCATTACGGGGTATCTTCCCAGTTCTGCATATACCATGTAGTTTGGTGTGCTAGACTTCATTGTTGTGATAATTTTGCAGAATTTAAGATGTATGGTCTCCAAAATTTGAGTTTTCTCGAAACACCAAACTTCACCACCATACAGCATAATCGGCATAATCATAGAGTCAAACAATTTAAACATAATATCTAGAGGCAGCTGCAGCTTTCTTGTTCTATTCAAAAGGCCATACATGGCTCTCGTTGCTGTATTCTGGGTCTGCTTAATCGATTGACAGAATCTACCATTGTAAAATAATTTAATACCGAGGTATTTAAATTCTTTTAGAATTTGTATTTCTTGGCCCCTATAAGTGAATATTGGTAAGTTCTTTGACCATTTGTATGTAAAAATTACCATTTTCATTTTCATTGTATTAACTTGCAGATTCCATGCCTCGGCATAATCAGCGAATGCTGAAAGTGCACGATGCATATTGTCCTCCGAGTCTGAGAGGATCACGGTATCATCTGCATATAATAAACACAATATATTTATAAAACAGCCAATATGTTCAAAATATTTCTCATCAAAATAGTTCAAGTTTGAGATTGCACAGTCGCTCAGAAAACTTTGTATATCGTTCACAAACAAAGAAAATAAAAGAGGTGACATTGGTTCACCTTGAAATAAACCAATCTGGCTGATAAAGAAGTCTGATTGCGAATTATTATTTTTCACACATAATTTTATATTGTCGTACATGCTTCGTATTACCTGTAGTATCTTACCGTTTATATCTGCTTGCATAAGTTCAACCATAGAGCATCTCTCCATACAGTATCAAATGCTTTGCGGAAATCAATAAAAGTACAATAAATCTTCCGTCCGCTCTGTAGGTATACGTTTATTAGAGCATGTAGAATAAATATATTATCTACTGTTGAGTGACCCTTACGAAAACCTGTCTGAATTTTATCTACTAGGTCATTGTCTTTTGCAAACGACGACATTCGATTATTAATAACGGATGTAAACAGTTTAGCAATGACCATCAATTAAAGACGCGGCTTCTTCCTGGAGGAAGAACATTGTATGATGATCATCCTTGTCACGATGTTAGAGAATTTCCCTGGACATACACTTAGATACAACTTTGATGCATATACGTTATGCTGGTGGTGTGTGGGTAACCAGTATGTATCATGCTGAACATTTAATTCTTAGTACGAACATCAAACTACGCCACTGAAAGCTCAGAGCCCGGGATCACAATATTAGGTGTTCGTGTTGAACTTCTTCTCTGTAGTTCCAATGTAGTTCCAAACATGTTCCTACGAGACTATATACATTAATAAAAGGTGTTAATGAAAGTGTCAATGACACTAGCTCAACTTGGAAAGGGAATAATTTAATGTATTACAGTCAATGGAGCGATTAGGAATGTGGAAAGTTGATTGTCTAATACTAGTTTATAGACATGAAGAGAAAAGTAAAATCCAAGATGACTGCTGGCGGCCATGTTTTTTGGCCGAATGACCCCAGTGACTCGTTCCCATCTACATGTCAATATTATCATCCATGACAAATTGCATGATGATCAGACGAACAGTACGACCTGTGGCCCGTGCTAATGGATTAAATTTTTTAATCCAAGATGGCCGCTGGCGGCCATGTTTTTTGTCCGAATGACCCCAAAATGACTCGTTCCCATCTACATTCCAATTTCAACAGCCATGACAAATTTTATGATGATCAGACTAAAGGTACGACATGTAGCCCGTGCTAAAGGATTTAGTCATACAAAGAGTAAAATCCAAGATGGCTGCTGGCGGCCATATTATTTGGCCGAATGACCCCATAATGACTCGTTCCCATCTACATGTCATTATTAACATTCTTGACAAATTTTATGATGATCAGACTAAAAGTAGGACATGTAGCACGTGCTAAAGGATTTAGTCATACAAAGAGTAAAATCCAAGATGGCTGCTGGCGGCCATGTTTTTTGGCCGAATGACCCCAAAATGACTCGTTCCCATCTACATGTCATTATTAACATTCTTGACAAATTTGATGATGATCAGACTAAAATTAGGACATGGATCACAGAGCCTGCCATTCCTGCTAGGTAAGACACAAAAACAATGCCCCGACTCCACTTATTAGCACGTTAAATGGACGTGCTTCGTTTCGAACTCAACATTTTATATTTGCTATGCAGGTAAAATATATGATTCGATCTAAATATGTCTACACTCCACGAATTAGAAGTATCTTTTATTGACAATCTGATAACGAATACGAATAAAGGTAACTAGCATGTTTGTCCTATATATGTTTGCCCCTTGGAACCATACTTTAATTTGACAGAGATTAGTATAATCTACGATTCCGAAAATCATTTAAAGGTGCACTGTCTTATATGCCGGTAACATTTCCAACAGCAACAACAACAACACTGTTCAAAGCTTTAAAATACTAACGGGTTATGTCAGTTCTGAACCTCAAAGTTAAGCAATAGCTGATATATATTAGGGAATGACAGGCAGTGTGACCCATGTGACATCGTTAATAGTATTAAAACCGCTGTTGGGTGGTTGATGCTGTCTCATGACACAATCGTCAACTGGAATGAATGTATTATTTATTTTCGTTTTGTTAATTTGTTTTCTCCATGTTTTCTCTGTATGTTTCTTCTCTTGTATGTATGGTGGCGACCACAATGTGTATCTTTCTAGAGTCAATGCATCTCATTATGAATTTTTAGCTATATACAATGTATTGTTTCCGTCCGCCCATTCACATCATGACTATAATTAAGATATTATCTCTGAACTGCCGTGGACTAAATCAATCAGAAAAAAACGTCGCGATGTGTTCCGACATTTACGTTCATTAGATGGTTCAATATACTGTCCCCAAGACACGCACTTCACAAAATCAATGGAAAGATGCATAGAAGCTGAATGGGGCTACACAACTATCATGGCTCCCTTTACGTCTCAATCGAGAGGAGTAGCTATTTTATTCCAAATTAATTTTGACTTCAAACTGCATCAGGTCCAGCGAGATCCAAGTGGAAACTTCATTATAATGGATATTACTATCGAAAATCTTAGATTAAGTCTAGTCAATCTATATGGCCCAAACGAGGATAACCCTGACTTCTACTCTAACTTGAAAAAAAATACTCGACAAAATCGGGAATACCCAGATTATAATGTGCGGCGATTGGAATCTCGTACTTATAACTATAAACAAGAGAATCACCCACGTGCAAACATTGAAGTTAAAAATCTTATCGACAGCCTCGAACTAATCGACATTTGGAGAATCTACAATGCCAATGAAACCCGATACACATGGAGAAGAAAGTCCCCGATAAAAAATGGCTCGGCTGGACTATTTCCTAGTATCCTCGGAACTCCTCAATTTATCAAACACGGGACCCGCGATAAAACTGGGATATAAATCCGATCACTCAATTATCTCCTATCAAATAACAGTTAGCAACATGAAAACTGGTCATGGGTTTTGGAAGTTCAATAACTCTATTTTACATAGCAAGGAATATTGCGACTTGGTTAAAAGGATCATAGAAGAAAATAAAGTGCGCTATGGCTACTCATATGTAGAAGATGAAGGTGAACGTAAAGTTTCATGTAATATCAATAAGAGACTTCTTTTAGATGCCATTTTGTTAGACATTAGGGGAGAAACTATAAAGTTCTGTGCGAACCGTAAACGAGAACATCTTAAAAGAGAACAACTCCTTTCTGAAAAGATAAACAGAATATTATTCGATCTCGACAACTCATCACAAAGTCTCGAATGTAAGCAGAAGCTCATGGAAGACATGGAAAAAACTGAATTTGAATTAGAAAAAATACGAAGAGAGAGCAATCGTGGTGCTATGATTTGGTCCAGAGCGAAATGGGTCGAGGAAGGAGAAAAACCCACAAAATATTTTCTGAATTTAGAGAAACGTAACTATATTTCCAAAACCCTGACCAGTTTGACAGATAATAACGGTAATAATTTGACAACACAAGACAGTATCATGTTGGAAGCTCGAAATTTCTACCAAACTCTTTATTCACATAAATATACTTCTGATCAAGATCTAAACCAAATGTTAAAAAATTCTGAAACTCCAAAACTTACCCCATCTCTAGCATCGAGCATTGAGGGTCCGATAACTTTACACATGCATTAAAACAATCGAAAAACTGTAAATGCCCGGGACCATCTGGTTACACATATGAATTCTTCAAATGTTTCTGGTCTAATCTTGGGCCCTTTGTGACAAACTCACTTAACGAATCATTTTCAGTCGAAGAATTATCGATCACACAAAAACAGGGTATTATAACACTTATTCCAAAGAAGGACAAACCCGTCAATTATTGAAAAACTGGCGTCCCATCTCTCTTTTGAACACAACTTTATATAAACTCGCCTCATCTTGTATCGCATATAGGCTTAAACGCGTCCTCCCGTATATTATTAATTCTGATCAAACAGGTTTTCTTGCTGACAGGTATATTGGAGATAATACAAGGCTCATATATGACATAATGCATCAAGCGAAAACCCACGATAAGCCTGGAGTCCTGCTCCTAGTAGACTTCGAAAAAGCATTTGACTCAGTGTCCTGGTCGTTCATACATAAATGCCTCAATTTTTTCGAATTTGGCGATTCCATAAAACAAGACAGTCAAAGACTGTGGGGTCACTCACCAGACTGCAAAGACTGATAAGACTGGGACTCTTAAGAGACCATAACAGTCAGAACTTTTCATAATCACTTTAAAAGAAGTGGATCTAAACAGGATATGTGGCTAGAGAGGCTTCATGTCGATCAGTGAATATCTACCTTTAAATTACCAATGGAACACTACAGATCACCCCCATCCAGCTCAACATATCCCCCCCTGACCGGGCTCCAGATTCCCAAGTCTTAGGTTGGAATTTCACAACTGACGTCTCAAACTTTCTCAATTGTTCAAAATTTCCAATTTCAGAAGCACCTTATTATAAACTATTTAGAAATGTTTTAAGCCCAATTATCCATGAACCCGAAAACACCATGCATATGTCAGATTAATCAGTCAGGTAGTTCCAAGGTAGATGTTTTAAGTGAAGTCCCCATAGCCCCGTCATTTCTTAACAGGTTGACCTCATGTTAACAAATCTGAATCTCAGTCACTAAATGATCCTCCATACTATATGTAAGCTAAATAGTCCAACATCTCTTCAGAAGACATTTTTAAGTATTACTATAGAGACATACAGTTATGTCCCTGGTCCCACTCTATTTAATCTGGTGACCCCATCTGAATAAATTTGAATCCCAGACACCAAAGAACCCTTCATACTAAATATCAGTAAAATAGAACTGATGGTCTGTGTGAAGGAAGCATATTAAGAGGAAAACTGTCCTTTGCTTGACCCCTAGTTGACCAGGTGACCCCATTTAAAACCAATGACCCCATTTGAAAAAAAATCTGAACTCCGGGTCACCCAAGGACTGTTCATACCACATATGAACCCATTCAACCTGATGGTACAGCAGAAGAAGTAGTTTTTAAGAATTACTATGGAGGGCAAGAGTTATGGCCCTGCCTTCATAACCATTTGATAGAGTGACCTCATTTAAACAAATCTGAATGTAAGTTACCTAGGGAACATCCACACCAAATATGAACCCATTCAGTCTAGAGAAGATGTGGGCTAAAAAATTACTTTCATTGAACAAATCTGTAAATCACCCCCCCCCCCCAATATCCCTGCAAGAATATGACATACATGATTTATTGCAATGCCTATTGGCTCAACAAAATTAACATGACCTTGAAAGCCAGTGCATTCTCTTTTATATGGGAGGCTTCCCATGGGAGCATATATAAGAGAATGCACAAGCACAGGGTCTTCATTGCACTCACCGGCACAACTCTGGTCATGAAATGGTTAATATTAATACTAAATATAAACTTTATCTGTCAAACAGGTAATTTGTATCTGAGATAAACATGGGATAAAATTCCATTCATAAAGCCACTATCAGCTACCAGAATATCTGGGAGACCTGTTGACATGGAGATAATTAATGATGGCACAAACATTTTGCCCAGCAATACCAATGTATTGTGTTACTCCTACAGCTGTGATCAAAACAAGGATTTACATCCACACCTAAATATATAAACCCATTTGGTCTTTAATATGTATCTGGAGAAGAAAACAATTGATGGATGGATAGAGACATAATGACAGATGGATGGATAAGATAACAGTCTGACATAGAGATTGACAAATTCAATCCAATATACCCCCCAAGTTTTCTTTGCAAAATCAGGGTATAATGAGTTCAACTGGATACTGGTGGTTAAGAACATAATATTCGAAAAGCCAAGCCTGAACATAGTGTCTGACATTTGCAGAATGAGGTCCCCAAAGGGTGAATTTAATGACACAATCCTGCAATGCGGGCTAGCATCACAAAATTCACCCTCTGGGGACCTCATTCTGTGTAGGCCTCAACTGCTATGGGAGACATAGCATTAGATTGAAGTTCTCCAGTTAAAGTTGGTGATGTGCACCCATTGGGCACACACATTATGCAGTTTATATTCACAAATTAGGGGACATAGAAACTAAACAGAAGGGAAGAAGTAAGTAAAAATGTCAAATTAAGTGCCTATATACTTCCCAGAAGATGAGGCCTAAGCAGAACGAGGACCCTGGCTAGTGTATTTGGTGATGCTAGACTGCTGTGTAGGGTAGCATAACTAAATTCACCCTCTGGGAACCTCATTCTGCAAATGCCAGACACACTAAATTCAGGTTAGAGAACAATAATTTGTGTTTATTTTATTTTAATAACACACATTGGCATGAGTGCTAGCTAAGCATTAGTTCACACAGGATCTGTCAGCCTGATAAACATCTCAATTGATGACTGTGTGTGTATTTATATTAACTCTCTCTCTCTGTCTGTAGCTAATACAATTGACTTAATCTGCTGGTGGGAGAGATCCTGTGAGTTAGGAGATGAGATAGGGTGGAATGCTGTTGGTTGGGGGCAGGGTGGGGTTCTGGGTCATGTGGGGGAGGGTGATATTTTTTGTTTGTATGTTAAATTGATCAAGGAGTTCCTGAATTTTTTTTAATTATGGCCCTGGCTCCACCCCTATTTGACCCAGTGACCCCCATTTGAACAAATCTGAACCCCAGTCTTTCAATGAACCCCCATACCAAATATAAACTAAATCGGCATAATGGTTCAAGACAAGAAGTCGTTATAAGAATTACCAAGGAGGAATATAGTTATGGCCCTGGTTTCGCAACTATTTGACACAGTGACCAAATCTGAATGACAGTCACCTAGGGAACATCCACACCAAATATGATCAAAATGCAAAAATGTAATTTTTTGTTTTTAGAGTTATGTCCCAGGCTCTGCCCCTATTTGACCCAGTGACCCAATTTGAACAAATCTGATTCCCAGTCAGCCAAGGTCCCTCAGAACCAAATATAAGCTAAATCGGCCCAATATTATTTTAGAAGAAGTCATGGCCCTGGTTTCTCAACTAATTGACCGGGTGACCTCATTTGAACAAATCTGAACACCAGTCACCCAAGGACCTCCATACCAAATATTAGCTAAATCGGCACAATGGTTATGGACAAGAAGTTGTTGTAAGAATTACTATGGAGGAATCGAGTTATGGCCCTGGTTTCGCAACTATTTGACCCAGTGACCTCATTTGAACAAATCTGAATGAGAGTCACCTAGGGAACATCCACACCAAATATGAACCAATTCGGTATGATGGTTTCAGAGGAGAAGATGTTTTTTTAAAAAGTTGACGGACGGACAGACGGACGGACGGACGGACGACGGACGAGGATTGATGACTATAGCTCCACCGGAGACTTCGTCTCAGGTGAGCTAAAAATGGATAGCCATTCTATATGAAGACGCTAGTTCGTCTAAACTGATTAACGGTCACATATCACAAAGTTTTAAATTAGGGCGTGGCTGTCGACAGGGTGATCCCATATCCCCGTATATTTTTCTCCTCTGCGCTGAGGTGTTAGCATTGTTGGTAAGACAGAATGATAAAATTAAAGGAATAGTCCTCGGTGGTTCAGAGTATAAACTATCACAATACGCGGACGACACAACGTTCATACTTGATGGCAATGAAAGTAGCATACGCGAGGCCTACTCAATACTTGACCTATATGCTCGGGTTTCGGGACTGCGTATTAACCCGGAGAAATGCCAGGCGGCATGGATATGATCAAGAACAAACTATGAGTCAACCATGTGCCAAGATTTAAAATTATCTTACTCAAAAACTTTCAACTTTCTGGGCATTAATTTCAACACCGATCTTCAAAAAATGATGTCAAACTACTCCGGTAAATTGGACGAAATAGAACGACTAACCAAGACATGGAGCCACAGGCTATTAACCCCAATTGGAAGAATAATTGTCATTAAGACACTTATTCTTCCAAAGCTAACCCACATATTCATGTCTCTCCCCAGTCCAGACGATGCTTTCATTAAGAAGTTAAACACAATTTTATTCCATTTTATCTGGAACTCGAAACGAGACAGAGTACAAAGGAAGCAGTTATGTCTTGATTACCCCCTAGGAGGATTGAAAATGGTCAACTTGGAACATTTTAACGACGCAATGAAAATCACATGCCTGAGACGTCTAATATGTAAACAATCAAAATGGGCCCCTCTCCTAAAAGACAACCCCATTATATATGACCCCCTGTCCCTAACATATGATGCTAAGTTTCTGTCAAAACAAACTTCAAAAATGTCTAACCCATTTTGGAGGGATGTTCTCAGCTCTTGGTGCAAATTCATAAGCATAGATGATAAAAATGGTAATATCATGTCAGCGACCATGTGGAATAATTCTAACATTAGAATGGAAGGAAACCCCATTAACTTTAATTCGTGGAGAAATGCAGGCATATATTTTGTAAACGATATGTTCCAAGCCAATGGGGAATTTCACACCCCCGACTGCCTTAAGACTACATTCAATATTTCTACTAACTTCATTACTATGGCTAGCCTAAAACGCCAAATATATAGCCTTTCAAACTCTCGAAATCAGCCCCTCCTACGATTACACTCTCCGTTCTTACCCAAACATTTGAGCCCGTTATTAAGGTATCATAAAGGCGGTCAACTCTTTCATAGAACCCTGTCAATAGGAAACCTGGGAACATGGGTGCCAAACTCATGTAAAAAATGGAAATCGGAAATAAAAGACGACTCACAATCATGGGACAATATATTTCGTAATCCATTTACTACCACGCCTGACACCAAACTTCAATGGCTCCAATATAGAATTAATACGAGAATCCTCTCGACGAACAAATTTCTGAAGGATAGCAGGCATAAGAGCTGATGATCTATGTAAGAGATGCGAAAATACTCAAGAAAACATTTCTCACATTTTCTGGGACTGCCCACACACAAATCGGTTCATAACCGAACTTCAGTCTTGGCTGAAAACAAATCAAGTGTCTATACATATTACCAAACCAAATATGCTTTTTGGCGCTAATCACTGTCAAGTGAATTCCATCATAAACTACTTTCTACTTGTGCTAAAGCAATATATTTATAGGACTAAATTTTACCCGATCCAACTCTCAATAAAGGCGTTTGTCGCTGAATTGAAATTCAAATATGAAAGTGTCAATGACACTGTAGCTCAACTTGGAAAGGGAATAATTTAATGTATTACAGTCAATGGAGCGATTAGGAATGTGGAGTAAAATCCAAGATGGCTGCTGGCGGCCATGTTTTCGGCCGAATGACCCCAAAATGAGTCGTTCCCATCTACATGTCATTGTTAATATACATGACAAATTTTATGATGATCAGACTAAAGGTACGACCTGCAGCCCGTGCTAAAGAATTTAGTCATACAAAGAGTAAAATCCAAGATGGCTACTGGTGGCCATGTTTTTTGGCCGAATGACCCCAAAATTACTCATTCCCATCTACATGTCAATATTATCATCCATGACAAATTTCATGATGATCAGAAGAACAGTACGACCTGTACGTGGCCCGTGCTACTGGATTAAATTTTGAAATCCAAGATGGCCGCCATGTTATTTGTCCGAATGACCCCAAAATGACTCGTTCCCATCTACATTCCAATTTCAACAGCCATGACAAATTTTATGATGATCAGACTAAACGTACGACCTGTAGCCCGTGCTAAAGGATTTAGTCATACAAAGAGTAAAATCCAAGATGGCTGCTGGCGGGTATGTCTTTTGGTCGAATGACCCCAAAATGACGCATTCCCATCTACATGTCATTATTAACATTCATGACAAATTTTATGATGATCAGACTAAAGGTACAACCTGTAGCCCGTGCTAAAGGATTTAGTCATACAAAGAGTAAAATCCAAGATGGCTGCTGGCGACCATGTTTTTGGCCGAATGACCCCAAAATAACTCGTTCCCATCTACATTTCATTGTTAACATCCATGACAAATGTTATGATGATCAGACTAAAGGTGCGACCTGCAGCCCGTGCTAAAGAATTTAGTCATACAAAGAGTAAAATCCAAGATGGCTGCTGGCGGCCATGTTTTTTGGCCGAATGCCCCCAAAATTACTCGTTACCATCTACATGTCAATATTATCATCCATGACAAATTTCATGATGATCAGAAGAACAGTACGACCTGTGGCCCGTGCTAATGGATTAAATTTTGAAATCCAAGATGGCTGCTGGCGGCCATGTTTTTTGTCCGAATGACCCCACAATGACTCGTTCCCATCTAAATTGCAATTTCAACAGCCATGACAAATTTCATGATGATCAGACTAAAGGTACGACCTGTAGCCCGTGCTAAAGGATTTAGTCATACAAAGAGTAAAATCCAAAATGTCTGCTGGCGGCCATGTTTTTTGGCAGAATGACCCCAAAATGACTCGTTCCCATCTACATGTCATTATTAACATTCTTGACAAATTTTATGATGATCAGACTAAAAGTAGGACCTGTAGCCCGTGCTAAACGATTTAGTCATACAAAGAGTAAAATCCAAGATGGCTGCTGGCGACCATGTTTTTGGCCGAATGACCCCAAAATTACTCGTTCCCATCTACATTTCATTGTTAACATCCATGACAAATTTTATGATGATCAGACTAAAGGTGCGACCTGCAGCCCGTGCTAAATAATTTAGTCATACAAAGAGTAAAATCCAAGATGGCTGCTGGCGGCCATGTTTTTTGGCCGAATGACCCCAAAATTACTCGTTCCCATCTACATGTCAATATTATCATCCATGACAAATTTCATGATGATCAGAAGAACAGTACGACCTGTGGCCCGTGCTAATGGATTAAATTTTGAAATCCAAATTGGCTGCTGGCGGCCATGTTTTTTGTCCGAATGACCCCAAAGTGACTCGTTCCAATCTACATTCCAATTTCAACAGCCATGACAAATTTCATGATGATCAAACTAAAGGTACGACCTGTAGTCCGTGCTAAAGGATTTAGTCATACAAAGAGTAAAATCCAAGATGGCTACTGGCGGCCATGTTTTTTGGCCGAATGACCCCAAAATTACTCATTCCCATCTACATGTCAATATTATCATCCATGACAAATTTCATGATGATCAGAAGAACAGTACGACCTGTACGTGGCCCGTGCTAATGGATTAAATTTTGAAATCCAAGATGGCCGCCATGTTATTTGTCCGAATGACCCCAAAATGACTCGTTCCCATCTACATTCCAATTTCAACAGCCATGACAAATTTAATTATGATCAGACTAAAGGTACGACCTGTAGCCCGTGCTAAAGGATTTAGTCATACAAAGAGTAAAATCCAAGATGGCTGCTGGCGGGCATGTTTTTTGGTCGAATGACCCCAAAATGACTCATTCCCATCTACATGTCATTATTAACATTCATGACAAATTTTATGATGATCAGACTAAAGGTACAACCTGTAGCCCGTGCTAAAGGATTTAGTCATACAAAGAGTAAAATCCAAGATGGCTGCTGGCGACCATGTTTTTGGCCGAATGACCCCAAAATTACTCGTTCCCATCTACATTTCATTGTTAACATCCATGACAAATTTTATGATGATCAGACTAAAGGTGCTACCTGCAGCCCGTGCTAAAGAATTTAGTCATACAAAGAGTAAAATCCAAGATGACTACTGGCGGCCATGTTTTTTGGCCGAATGACCCCAAAATTACTCATTCCCATCTACATGTCAATATTATCATTCATGACAAATTTCATGATGATCAGAAGAACTGTACGACCTGTACGTGGCCCGTGCTAATGGATTAAATTTTGAAATCCAAGATGGCCGCCATGTTATTTGTCCGAATGACCCCAAAATGACTCGTTCCCATCTACATTCCAATTTCAACATTCATGACAAATTTTATGATGATCAGACTAAAGGTACAACCTGTAGCCCGTGCTAAAGGATTTAGTCATACAAAGAGTAAAATCCAAGATGGCTGCTGGCGACCATGTTTTTGGCCGAATGACCCCAAAATTACTCGTTCCCATCTACATTTCATTGTTAACATCCATGACAAATTTTATGATGATCAGACTAAAGGTGCGACCTGCAGCCCGTGCTAAAGAATTTAGTCATTCAAAGAGTAAAATCCACGATGGCTGCTGGCGGCCATGTTTTTTGGCTGAATGCCCCCAAAATTACTCTTTCCCATCTACATGTCAATATTATCGTCCATGACAAATTTCATGATGATCAGAAGAACAGTACGACCTGTGGCCCGTGCTAATGGATTAAATTTTGAAATCCAAGATGGCTGCTGGCGGCCATGTTTTTTGTCCGAATGATCCCACAATGACTCGTTCCCATCTAAATTCCAATTTCAACAGCCATGACAAATTTCATGATGATCAGACTAAAGGTACGACCTGTAGCCCGTGCTAAAGGATTTAGTCATACAAAGAGTAAAATCCAAAATGTCTGCTGGCGGCCATGTTTTTTGGCAGAATGACCCCAAAATGACTCGTTCCCATCTACATTTCATTGTTAACATCCATGACAAATTTTATGATGATCAGACTAAAGGTGCGACCTGCAGCCCGTGCTAAAGAATTTAGTCATACAAAGAGTAAAATCCAAGATGACTACTGGCGGCCATGTTTTTTGGCCGAATGACCCCAAAATTACTCATTCCCATCTACATTTCAATATTATCATTCATGACAAATTTCATGATGATCAGAAGAACTGTACGACCTGTACGTGGCCCGTGCTAATGGATTAAATTTTTAAATCCAAGATGGCCGCCATGTTATTTGTCCGAATGACCCCAAAATGACTCGTTCCCATCTACATTCCAATTTCAACAGCCATGACAAATTTTATGATGATCAGACTAAAGGTACGACCTGTAGCCCGTGCTAAAGGATTTAGTCATACAAAGAGTAAAATCCAAGATGGCTGCTGGCGGGCATGTTTTTTGGTCGAATGACCCCAAAATGACTCATTCCCATCTACATTTCATTGTTAACATCCATGACAAATTTTATGATGATCCGACAAAAGGTACAACCTGTAGCCCGTGCTAAAGGATTTAGTCATACAAAGAGTAAAATCCAAGATGGCTGCTGGCGACCATGTTTTTGGCCGAATGTCCCCAAAATTACTCGCTCCCATCTACATTTCATTGTTAACATCCATGACAAATTTTATGATGATCAGACTAAAGGTACAACCTGTAGCCCGTGCTAAAGGATTTAGTCATACAAAGAGTAAAATCCAAGATGGCTACTGGCGACCATGTTTTTGGCCGAATGACCCCAAAATTACTCGTTCCCATCTACATTTCATTGTTAACATCCATGACAAATTTTATGATGATCAGATTAAAGGTACAACCTGTAGCCCGTGCTAAAGGATTTAGTCATACAAAGAGTAAAATCCAAGATGGCTGCTGGCGACCATGTTTTTGGCCGAATGACCCCAAAATTACTCGTTCCCATCTACATTTCATTGTTAACATAAATGACAAATTTTATGATGATCAGACTAAAGGTACGACCTGTAGCCCGTGCTAAAGGATTTAGTCATACAAAGAGTAAAATCCAAGATGGCTGCTGGCGGGCATGTTTTTTGGTCGAATGACCCCAAAATGACTCGTTCCCATCTACATGTCATTATTAACATTCACGACAAATTTTATGATGATCAGACTAAAGGTACAACCTGTAGCCCGTGCTAAAGGATTTAGTCATACAAAGAGTAAACTCCAAGATGGCTGCTGGCGACCATATTTTTGGCCGAATGATCCCATAATTACTCGTTCCCATCTACATTTCATTGTTAACATCCATGACAAATTTTATGATGATCAGACTAAAGGTGCGACCTGCAGCCCGTGCTAAAGAATTTAGTCATACAAAGAGTAAAATCCAAGATGGCTGCTGGCGGGCATGTTATTTGTCCGAATGACCCCAAAATGACTCGTTCCCATCTACATTCCAATTTCAACAGCCATGACAAATTTAATTATGATCAGACTAAAGGTACGACCTGTATCCCGTGCTAAAGGATTTAGTCATACAAAGAGTAAAATCCAAGATGGCTGCTGGCGGGCATGTTTTTTGGTCGAATGACCCCAAAATGACTCATTCCCATCTACATGTCATTATTAACATTCATGACAAATTTTATGATGATCAGACTAAAGGTACAACCTGTAGCCCGTGCTAAAGGATTTAGTCATACAAAGAGTAAAATCCAAGATGGCTGCTGGCGACCATGTTTTTGGCCGAATGACCCCAAAATTACTCGTTCCCATCTACATTTCATTGTTAACATCCATGACAAATTTTATGATGATCAGACTAAAGGTGCTACCTGCAGCCCGTGCTAAAGAATTTAGTCATACAAAGAGTAAAATCCAAGATGACTACTGGCGGCCATGTTTTTTGGCCGAATGACCCCAAAATTACTCATTCCCATCTACATGTCAATATTATCATTCATGACAAATTTCATGATGATCAGAAGAACTGTACGACCTGTACGTGGCCCGTGCTAATGGATTAAATTTTGAAATCCAAGATGGCCGCCATGTTATTTGTCCGAATGACCCCAAAATGACTCGTTCCCATCTACATTCCAATTTCAACAGCCATGACAAATTTTATGATGATCAGACTAAACGTACGACCTGTAGCCCGTGCTAAAGGATTTAGTCATACAAAGAGTAAAATCCAAGATGGCTGCTGGCGGGTATGTCTTTTGGTCGAATGACCCCAAAATGACTCATTCCCATCTACATGTCATTGTTAACATTCATGACAAATTTTATGATGATCAGACTAAAGGTACAACCTGTAGCCCGTGCTAAAGGATTTAGTCATACAAAGAGTAAAATCCAAGATGGCTGCTGGCGACCATGTTTTTGGCCGAATGACCCCAAAATTACTCGTTCCCATCTACATTTCATTGTTAACATCCATGACAAATTTTATGATGATCAGACTAAAGGTGCGACCTGCAGCCCGTGCTAAAGAATTTAGTCATTCAAAGAGTAAAATCCACGATGGCTGCTGGCGGCCATGTTTTTTGGCTGAATGCCCCCAAAATTACTCTTTCAAAATCTACATGTCAATATTATCGTCCATGACAAATTTCATGATGATCAGAAGAACAGTACGACCTGTGGCCCGTGCTAATGGATTAAATTTTGAAATCCAAGATGGCTGCTGGCGGCCATGTTTTTTGTCCGAATGATCCCACAATGACTCGTTCCCATCTAAATTCCAATTTCAACAGCCATGACAAATTTCATGATGATCAGACTAAAGGTACGACCTGTAGCCCGTGCTAAAGGATTTAGTCATACAAAGAGTAAAATCCAAAATGTCTGCTGGCGGCCATGTTTTTTGGCAGAATGATCCCATAATGACTCGTTCCCATCTACATTTCATTGTTAACATCCATGACAAATTTTATGATGATCAGACTAAAGGTGCGACCTGCAGCCCGTGCTAAAGAATTTAGTCATACAAAGAGTAAAATCCAAGATGACTACTGGCGGCCATGTTTTTTGGCCGAATGACCCCAAAATTACTCATTCCCATCTACATTTCAATATTATCATTCATGACAAATTTCATGATGATCAGAAGAACTGTACGACCTGTACGTGGCCCGTGCTAATGGATTAAATTTTTAAATCCAAGATGGCCGCCATGTTATTTGTCCGAATGACCCCAAAATGACTCGTTCCCATCTACATTCCAATTTCAACAGCCATGACAAATTTTATGATGATCAGACTAAAGGTACGACCTGTAGCCCGTGCTAAAGGATTTAGTCATACAAAGAGTAAAATCCAAGATGGCTGCTGGCGGGCATGTTTTTTGGTCGAATGACCCCAAAATGACTCATTCCCATCTACATTTCATTGTTAACATCCATGACAAATTTTATGATGATCAGACAAAAGGTACAACCTGTAGCCCGTGCTAAAGGATTTAGTCATACAAAGAGTAAAATCCAAGATGGCTGCTGGCGACCATGTTTTTGGCCGAATGTCCCCAAAATTACTCGTTCCCATCTACATTTCATTGTTAACATCCATGACAAATTTTATGATGATCAGACTAAAGGTACAACCTGTAGCCCGTGCTAAAGGATTTAGTCATACAAAGAGTAAAATCCAAGATGGCTACTGGCGACCATGTTTTTGGCCGAATGACCCCAAAATTACTCGTTCCCATCTACATTTCATTGTTAACATCCATGACAAATTTTATGATGATCAGATTAAAGATACAACCTGTAGCCCGTGCTAAAGGATTTAGTCATACAAAGAGTAAAATCCAAGATGGCTGCTGGCGACCATGTTTTTGGCCGAATGACCCCAAAATTACTCGTTCCGATCTACATTTCATTGTTAACATACATGACAAATTTTATGATGATCAAACTAAAGGTACGACCTGTAGCCCGTGCTAAAGGATTTAGTCATACAAAGAGTAAAATCCAAGATGGCTGCTGGCGGGCATGTTTTTTGGTCGAATGACCCCAAAATGACTCGTTCCCATCTACATATCATTATTAACATTCACGACAAATTTTATGATGATCAGACTAAAGGTACAACCTGTAGCCCGTGCTAAAGGATTTAGTCATACAAAGAGTAAACTCCAAGATGGCTGCTGGCGACCATATTTTTGGCCGAATGATCCCATAATTACTCGTTCCCATCTACATTTCATTGTTAACATCCATGACAAATTTTATGATGATCAGACTAAAGGTGCGACCTGCAGCCCGTGCTAAAGAATTTAGTCATACAAAGAGTAAAATCCAAGATGACTACTGGCGGCCATGTTTTTTGGCCGAATGACCCCAAAATTACTCATTCCCATCTACATTTCAATATTATCATTCATGACAAATTTCATGATGATCAGAAGAACTGTACGACCTGTACGTGGCCCGTGCTAATGGATTAAATTTTTAAATCCAAGATGGCCGCCATGTTATTTGTCCGAATGACCCCAAAATGACTCGTTCCCATCTACATTCCAATTTCAACAGCCATGACAAATTTTATGATGATCAGACTAAAGGTACGACCTGTAGCCCGTGCTAAAGGATTTAGTCATACAAAGAGTAAAATCCAAGATGGCTGCTGGCGGGCATGTTTTTTGGTCGAATGACCCCAAAATGACTCATTCCCATCTACATGTCATTATTAACATTCATGACAAATTTTATGATGATCAGACTAAAGGTACAACCTGTAGCCCGTGCTAAAGGATTTAGTCATACAAAGAGTAAAATCCAAGATGGCTGCTGGCGACCATGTTTTTGGCCGAATGACCCCAAAATTACTCGTTCCCATCTACATTTCATTGTTAACATCCATGACAAATTTTATGATGATCAGACTAAAGGTACAACCTGTAGCCCGTGCTAAAGGATTTAGTCATACAAAGAGTAAAATCCAAGATGGCTACTGGCGACCATGTTTTTGGCCGAATGACCCCAAAATTACTCGTTCCCATCTACATTTCATTGTTAACATCCATGACAAATTTTATGATGATCAGACTAAAGGTACAACCTGTAGCCCGTGCTAAAGGATTTAGTCATACAAAGAGTAAAATCCAAGATGGCTGCTGGCGACCATGTTTTTGGCCGAATGACCCCAAAATTACTCGTTCCGATCTACATTTCATTGTTAACATACATGACAAATTGTATGATGATCAGACTAAAGGTACAACCTGTAGCCCGTGCTAAAGGATTTAGTCATACAAAGAGTAAAATCCAAGATGGCTGCTGGCGACCATGTTTTTGGCCGAATGACCCCAAAATGACTCGTTCCCATCTACATGTCATTATTAATATTTTTGACAAATTTTATGATGATCAGACTAAATGTAGGACCTGTAGCCCGTGCTAAAGGATTTAGTCATACAAAGAGTAAAATCCAAGATGGCTGCTGGCGACCATGTTTTTGGCCGAATGACCCCAAAATTACTCGTTCCCATCTACATTTCATTGTTAACATCCATGACAAATTTTATGATGATCAGACTAAAGGTGCGACCTGCAGCCCGTGCTAAAGTATTTAGTCATACAAAGAGTAAAATCCAAGATGGCTGCTGGCGGCCATGTTTTTTGGCCGAATGACCCCAAAATTACTCGTTCCCATCTACATTCCAATTTCAACAGCCATGACAAATTTCATGATGATCAGACTAAAGGTACGACCTGTAGCCCGTGCTAAAGGATTTAGTCATGCAAAGAGTAAAATCCAAGATGGCTGCTGGCGGCCATTTTTTTGGCCGAATGACCCCAAAATGACTCGTTCCCATCTACATGTCAATATTAACATCCCTGACAAATTTCATGATGATCAGATGAACAATGCGACCAGTACTCATGATGGCAAACCTCCATATTCACTGGGATACAACAGCCCATGGCCGATATACAGTAATGCCCTAATTAATCGACTCTTTAACCACAGCAGAATTATGGGTAAACTTTTCAGGATTTAGTCGGAAATATGACTTGTTGCCATTCATTGGAAAGCTCTCTTTCCAACTAAATCCTGAAAAGTTACCCATAATTCTGCTGTGGTTAAGGAGTTGATTAATCAGGGCATTACTGTATGTGACAGATGGACAAGGTCAATCCACTACACCCCTCTATTGTTTTCAACCACGATGAAGCAGTGGCTGCTTTTCAAAGTGACAACACAATTTGAAACAATAACATTTATTGTCATAAATATAGTTAGTTTAATATCTGTGATATAACAATGGGTAAATTGGACACACATACACACGCATAAATCAAGCATAAGTCAAACGGCAAACATACATGGGTATGCTCTCTTTATTACCCTGTCTATAATGAATGGATTCTCCCATTCACTCATAGAAGAATACACTGGAATGGCCTATTATTCATTTGGAGGGATGTTCAGGTAATAAAAGCAGACGACAGAAAATACAAGTACAGATGTATTTTTATTGATTGGTGGAAAATGTTCAGATAATAAGTTCAACACATGTCCTATGGTCATTTATTGAACTTATTATCTGAACATGTCCCAAGGCAACTACTAATCAATGAGTATTTAGTATAGAAAGGGTTAAATTTATAATTTGACAACATTTGTAACATATTTTGCCATAATTTATCAAAGAGATTCTAATAAAGAATCTTGTGATTTATCATGGTTAGAACTCCTCATTTTTTGTACCAAGTAATTGGATAAATTCAAAATTCTTACTTGATGAATGCAATTTCAACTTATTATCTGAACATTTCCTAAGGGAATTACTCACCAATGAGTATTTAGTATAGAAAGTGGTAATGAATAATTATTTATCCTCAAATCCTTAGACACAGGAAGTATATTTTATCTAGTATTTTTAAATAACAATTCCACAAGTGGGTAGAGCGCTGTGAACATGTTATTAAATGAACTGTGAGCAGGATCTGTCTTCTACAGGTTCAGAAATACTGACTATTTGGAGTCCATGAGAAGCAAAGTCAGAGAACTTAATGTTTGATGTGAACTCAAGGGGGACAAATTGAGACAACAGCCAGGTTAGATCTGATAACTGATAACTTTGGGAATTATTATCTACCGATTGTCAACCTATTCTCGTAATAGCCAGATGTTGTGGTAGAGTCAAAACTCATTTAGATAATTCAGAAACAATAGTTACTTCAAACCTGTAGAAAACGCGATATCGAAAGAATTACTATGGGGACTAAACATCTGTGAATCCTGAATTATTTAATAGTCCCGGAAATAAGTGATACATGTACTTGATACAATTCTGATTTCCTTTGAATTCCGATCCAGGACCTATTAAATAAAAAATAATTTCACAGTAATTCAACTTTTATGGGCGATTGGAGTATAATTAAAATATGTTATAATACAATTTAGTGTCAAATCGGATCGTTCCTTCACAGAAGGAAAGAGTCACTTAGGTACAAGAATCAACAGTATGATTTTTTCACATTCTCATGATATATGCTACTATTGCTGAATTTGGATCAACTCTTTTAGTACCAGGACAAACAGATTGGCCATAAAACCTAGTTATTAAGCAGTAAGCCAGGGCTCCAAATTTCTGGATGCTCATTGTTCAAATTAAGGAAGATAATTTTCGAGGTAAATATTGACAGGTTTGTCAAATAGTTTTGACAGAAATTGACCTGCAATTAAAGGCGGACTGTACTCAAATTTCTGGGTATTTGAGGGATTTGTTTAACATGAAGTAATAACAAGAACTTTACCAACATGCCAAGTGTGAGAGATGTTAGTCGACCAAAATCTGCCAACTTTCACAATAGAGAACAACCCAACGGGCATAAAAATATTTTATAAAGGGCAGCAAAACAGGAATGCAATGAGATATTCTGGTATAATTTTCAGGCAAATGTATCAAATAATGTAAAATAATATTAAATGTTACATAGTATGCATCCTTGCTCCAGAAATTTATTTAATTTATTCTATAGTCAGCGGTTGTCTTGAGTTAAAAAACCGTCTTGACATAGAATTTTATATATTGTATCCTTAAATGTTACCCAATCCACATACGTTAATTGTGGTTACGTTGCGTATATGGAAACTTCTCGCAGAATGTAACCTAGTAAATGACTGGCAGTCATATATTTTTTTTAGGATTATGATCATTATTGTCTCCAGTTCTTTGTATATACATCTTTGACTCAAACTAATTTGTTGCATATTTACTGTTTAATAGAAGGCGTCTTGTAAATGGTTGGATTTAGGTATGGCAAGTTATAAGAATGAATGCATATTTTTAACCACTTTATCAACAAGTTCTGTAAGAAATACCATATTAGATATTTGTTTGATAGTACTCCTCCCAAAATAAGTACTGGTATACATAATGCAGAGGTTCAAAGTAGTTGTGTCTGTTTACCTGCACTATTTATTTTACGGTCCACCTTGTTGGCCTGGCACTAAAAGAATTGAACCTCACTCTGGTCTATCTGTTCCACATAACAAGATATACATAGTAACAACTTATAATCATTCACTCACTCACATGAACGGTCTGACTCACATTGTAATGAAGCTAAGGCTCAATTAAAAATAAACCCAGTTCCCTCAAAAGTAATCTTCCTATAAAGGCAAAGCATGAGTAAATTAGAGGCAGCCATTCTGATGATATATAACATCATTTGATTAGAATTTAGCCCTTTCTATACTAAATGGATTCTCCCTCTCAGTTCTAAATGTATAGATTGGAATGGTCTGTTATTCATATGGAGGGGTGTTCAGCAGGAAATATAAGCAGATGACCATTAATTAAATGGCAGAAGGAGTCCTAAATATTGGCAGGAAATATTCAGGTAATAAGTTCATGTTTGTTGAACTTTTTATTATCTGAACATTTCCTAAGGAAAAACTGCTCATCAACGAGTATTTAGTATAGAAAGGGCTAATTAAATTGAGAAAATTATACACAATAATTTGATGATATGTCCATAATGGGAATTTAGAAATGATGATTTTAAATGCACAGTAATTTGTATGAGATATAGGTAAATGAAGAATAGAAACGAAAATTCTCCGACTATTCAATCAGCACTCATCAAAGCTCATACATGTACTACATGGTTATGTATAGATCCCAGAAAATTAAAAAAATTGTAGTCAATGCAGATTAATTATTGCAATTCAATCTTGATAGGATACCTTTGCAGTGTATATTCTGATTGGTCAAGAGACAACAACATTCCTGTATTGATATCACTAAAAATCCTGTCTGTGGTGCCGCTGGTGATGTGAAAAATGTGCTATAATAACAGATGTGCATATCAAGCAGACCTAGATAGCATTGTCACATGTGTTGTTTTGAAGTAATTTATGCAGTAGCCAATGGATATTAGGCAACAGCACATGTGATTTATGAAAGAAACTATAACACGGAAAACCGAGTTAGCAGTTCATGGCTCTTCCAATTTCGCAAATGAAACATGCCTGATATTTTTTTCATATTTTTGATTCTTTTATTGGGGACGGGATTGATTTCAGGAAACATGAAATATAGTTGCTCCGGACTCCAAGTAAGAGATGAGAAAATGAGAAATGAGGCCCTCAGAAACCAGTGAAGGATTACCTGTAATGCCCTAAATAATCAACTGTTTAACCACAGCAGAATTATGGGTAACTTTTCAGGATTTAGTCCGAAATATGGCTAGTTGCCATTTGTCGGAAAGCTCTCAGTGAGAGCTTTCCGATGAATGGCAACAAGCCATATTTCGGACTAAATCCTGAAAAGTTACCCATAATTCTTCTTTGCTTAAGAAGTTGATTATTTAGGGCATTATTGTACCTGAGAATCTGAATTGGCCTATGGCTTATACAATTAAGAACATTCTATGCTGATTAAGTATGTACATGTTAATTGAAAATATCAAATGACAGCAAAGATTTAAATATTATTCAAACGCCAACCCAAAGGTTTATTGCACATGATTGGTGCAAATGATCACATGCTTTGAGGATAGATAGGTAGCCATAAACCCAGAGCACCAAATATAATATAAACAGTAAGAAGTAAATCAAGAACAAATCTTCAATTTCACACAAATCAAGCATCACCATCATTTAGTTCTACCGTAAAGTGAATTCAATCACATCAATATAAGTAACAAATGAGTTTAACAGGTGAATCGAACAATTTAACGATTAATATCTGAAGGTGTAATCACTCCATTGAAGTAAAATGCCTTTTTTAATTTGATCAAGGATGCACCTGTAAATGAGTTTGGTTGTATGATCGACAGTTCCCAAAATGGACAATGTCTTTCACTGTACTTGTAAAATAATGAATAGCATTACCATCTAGTTCTTTGGAATGATAATTTTTCCATTTTGTGCGACTTTCAGTCAGTTTCACTGTACCTTTAACCCTTTCAATACTAAATGAGTTCTTCCATTCAGTTATAAATGTATACATTAGAATGGTCTGTTAAGGGCTATTCAGATTGTGACGCGAGCGATTCAACTTCAGCGTTGATGCTCAATTAGGACAAACATAATATGAAAGTGTCAATGACACTGTAGCTCAACTTGGAAAGGGAATAATTTAATGTATTACAGTCAATGGAGCGATTAGGAATGTGGAAAGTCTAATACTAGTTTATAGACATGAAGAGGAAAGTAAAATCCAAGATGGCTGCTGGCATCCATTTTTTCGGCCGGATGACCCCAAAATGAGTCGTTCCCATCTACATGTCATCGTTAACATCCATGACAAATTTTATGATGATCAGACTAAAGGTACGACCTGTAGCCCGTGCTAAAGGATTTAGTCATACAAAGAGTAAAATCCAAGATGGCTGCTGGCGGCCATGTTTTTTGGCCGAATGACCCCAAAATGACTCGTTCCCATCTACATGTCATTATTAATATTTTTGACAAATTTTATGATGATCAGACTAAATGTAGGACCTGTAGCCCGTGCTAAAGGATTTAGTCATACAAAGAGTAAAATCCAAGATGGCTGTTGGCGACCATGTTTTTGGCCGAATGACCCCAAAATTACTCGTTCCCATCTACATTTCATTGTTAACATCCATGACAAATTTCATGATGATCAGACTAAAGGTACGACCTGTAGCCCGTGCTAAAGGATTTAGTCATGCAAAGAGTAAAATCCAAGATGGCTGCTGGCGGCCATTTTTTTGGCCGAATGACCCCAAAATGACTCGTTCCCATCTACATGTCAATATTAACATCCCTGACAAATTTCATGATGATCAGATGAACAATGCGACCTGTGGCCCGTGCTAATGGATTGAATTTTGAAAACAAAGATGGCCACTGACGGCCATGTTTTTGTCCGAATGACCCCAAAATGATTCTTTCCCATCTACATTCCAATTTCAACAGCCATGACAAATTTCATGATTATCAGACTAAAGGTACGACCTGTAGCCCGTGCTAAAGGATTTAGTCATACAAAGAGTAAAATCCAAGATGGCTGCTGGCGGCCATGTTTTTTGCCCGAATAACCCCAAAATGGCTCGTTCCCATCTACATGTCATTTTTAACATCCATGTCAAATTTTATGATGATCTGACCAAAGGTACGACCTGTAGCCCGTGCTAAAGGATTTAGTCATGCAAAGAGTAAAATCCAAGATGGCTGCTGGCGGCCATTTTTTTGGCCGAATGACCCCAAATTTACTCGTTCTCATCTACATGTCAATATTAACATCCATGACAAATTTCATGACGATCAGACGAACAGTACGGCCTGTAGCCCGTGCTAATGGATTGAATTTTGAAATCTAAGATGGCCGCTGGCGGCCATGTTTCTTTTCCGAATGACCCCAAAATGAATCATTCCGGTACAAATGTTGATGTCAACAGCTATGACAAATTTCATAATGATCCGATCAAAGGTACGACCTGTAGCCTCTATTGTTGACGCCTTACGCACACACACACGCACACACGGACGACGGATGACAAAGTCATGGCAATAGCTCAAACTTTACAAAGTAAAGTTGAGCTAATAACACTGTAGCTCAGCTTGGACATGAGGCATAATTATCACAGAAGTTAGTGGCATGGCAAAGGGTGGAAGTTGAAAATTCCAAGTGCTGGATTGAAGAATAATCCCTCTGTTAACATGATTCATATATCAAGCACATGTCTAGGGCATTTCCCTACCAGTTACAACAGGTCCGGGTGCCATTATAACCAACCAGTAATATTCAGAATATGTCATGTTTTTGTACATAAATTATATTTGGAAAAAAATGCAAAAATAGCATTGGATTTAACAATAATCAGTGCCATCGAAGCTATATATAACACTAAATACTAGCAAGCATTATTTTTGTAAATATCCAATGGAATTTCAAAAGATATTTTTGGCATGTATGCATTATTGATTTCTGAAAAACCGGTACACAACAACCCACATAGTATTATCGATGGAATAATTATATTGATATCTGTTTGTTTTATAAAGCACAATTTTTTGCGCATTCACATACTAGAATAATGGGCAACTCGGTTAGCCGGGACAACCCGGTCTGCCGGGAAAACTCGATCACGCTGTTATGTGAGCCGAGACAACTCGGTTAGCCGGGACAACTCGGTTGATGTTCTCGCAACTAGCTATCCATCTAGCTGTCAATCACGCGTCACGACGTCGGTCCATAATGTCAGCACGCCCATAACTGAGTGGCTTGGGTTGTCACTAAACGTCACTCACACGACGCGATCATTTTATTGGCTAACGTCATGTCAAGTTACAACGAATGGTGTTAAGTTCCAGACTTCCATCCCGGCTAGCCGGGATCCCGGCTAGCCGGGATGACTCGCTGTTTCGTAAGCCCGTTAGGCGGGACAAGACGACTCGGTTTGCCGAGTTGACCCGGCTCATGTAACAGCACACCATTATTTCAGTGAGAAAGCACAAAGGACCGAGGCACCCGGCAGACCGGGTTGTCCCGGCTAACCGAGTTGTCCCGGCTCATGTATTGGAACTGTGTTAATTATCTACTTGGATTAACTGTTTTGAATATGGAAAAATTAGATATCACATGAAAGTAGAAGATGTGAGCTTTGTGTTCCGCAATGCTGTATAATTTGAAAGTTGTGTCGTGTGAATGGCGTGTAAACAATGTAATAATAATAGACACATTTTGGGGAAAAATAATTTAAAACAAATTTAATCCTATTCTACTACTGAAACCGATGGTGAAGATGCTGTTTTTGATGTCTATTTTCTAACTATTCCAATATCAAATGGGGTAACAGATGTGATATGGCCATGTTGGTGCATGTACAGACATTCTACATAATTATATGGTTTACGACTAAGCATTGTTTGTGTATATTTCATTTTATTACTAACTTGGCGATAGTTGGTGCACCTAAAGCCACCTATCACAGAAAGTCAGCAATTTTCAATACCAATTGTCATCATTGATGCCATTTTGAATAGAACATTTTGCTCTAAGTGGATTTATCAGATTTTGGATATGTTATAGAGGATATGATTATTATTCCTCATTAAAATGGAATAAAAACCAACTTAGTCCAAATATTTTCTTGGTCAAAACTTTTATCGACAAGACTGTTTTGTCTTTTCAGCATTTACCTATGACCTGGAGGTCTTACCATGTTTTTCAGGGGTAAAAAATAATTGATTCGAATCGAGCAACCCACCCATCAAGGCTCAGAGTGATCAGATATCGATTTTTGAAGTTTGTTATTTCTTGAGATGTATAATAATATGTGGCCCAGAAACACGTAGACCCATGTTACTCATTGGAGACGTAGAGTCGTTATAATGAGTTAATTGGTATCGTTTGACCCCCTATTTATAGATTTCATATCATCTTCTTTCACCCACGAGTCATATTTAGGACTCGGCCACCTCTTCCAGCTGACTAGGTATTCCTTCTTGCCACCCTTTTTGCGGGATCGAATAATTCTATCAATCATATAGATTTCTGCTTCGTAAGCCTTGATCATTTGTTTCTGATAAAAAGCACCTGTTACGATTTCTACTGAATAATCTTTCAATCTGTATTGATCAATACCTTGCTTCATAAAACGTTCTGTTACGACGAAAAGTTCACGACTAAATCTCTCGTCGTATTCCCGCTGAAATATCCTTCGAATGTAAGAGATCCGGACCACATCCCCGACTTTAAAATTGTATTTTTTCTTGTTTGTTCACCTCTTTGGGTGGATAGAGTAAATTCCACAGTGCAATAGAGTCCCCCAGTTTAACACTGGCTGGACGTCTTTTAATAGTGCGATGATCGGTATCGTTGAAACTTTTGGTATTAACCGTCGGAAGTACATCAACCCATTCATGCATCTGATTATGGGTCATGTAGTGTGTGAGACGCATTTTGATGCTTTTAATAGCTCTTTCCCCATGATTTGCTTTGCCCTCGTTATTAGTAACAAAATAATATCAACTCCTTTAGAACTGAGGTAGCTTTTGAATTGGTAGCATCCTTGTGAGCATCTAATATGAATTTACTTTTTCTCAGGAAAGCTTGACGCGCTAAACGCTGTAACTAAGAAATATCTCTCGGGTTTCTCATGAAGATATTCACGTGTATATTCAAATTTATGCTTCTTCCATTACGACCCTTGTTGAAATAATTCTGATTTAAATACATTATCGTTAGTTTGAGGTGATGCATTCCTTTAACAAAAAGATATTCCATATCTTTCGATGTCGTCACCACATCCATTAAATCGTCTAAAATGACGATGTTACAAAAATGCATACTAGAAATATCTCTTATGTCTTTCTCACTAGGTAAACCTTGTTGAATCAGTGTTAGAATCGAGGTCCTCATTTTAATATTTATTATGACCTGACCTCGATTCTAACACTGAGCGGTGATTGGCTGTTTCTACTATGTCAGTCATGGAAAGGTCAGGTCACAATGAATATTAAAATTAGGAACTGTGACTTCACAAATTTGTTTTTAAAAGTTGGAATTATCGACAGATTTCTCCTCTATTAGAATTGTTTACTGACAATGTGTTGATTTCTATGAGTAAATAAATTATTAGCCGACAAGAAATCACTAAGTTCCAGATATTTAGTTGATCGTTTGACCGATTTTTAATGATAGTAAACTGTATGGGTGGTGAATTTAGATTGCTTCTGAGCCGGATCAATCCTGAAAAATACGCTCTCCGGAGACAATATTCGGTGGTTAAAATTTTATCAAATGCAACGTGTATGAATGTTTCTGATGGGAGTTTGTGGTATTTATTGAAAGATGAATTCTTTGCCGATCCATCCGTGTATATATTGTTATCATTACCGGGGTGAATGGGCTAAATTTGTGCGACTCCCGAGCGATGGTGAAACGTTGAATTTCTACAGTGCCCCTTGTCTATATAATGTTCCATTAACGCGAAGGCGCGTATATAGAGGCGGCGTATATGCATGGGCAGTGCAAAAGGGGGCGGACAGCGCCTGGAGCGCGTTACAGGCCCCTGTGACTGGAAGAGATATCTTTATTACCTCCAAGTATAGGAGAGATCGATACACATGACATATAAATACAGTTGAATTAAAGTGGGCTCCCCTGACCAATGTGGTGGGCCGTTATGTACAAGTATGGAGAGGTGTTGGAAACCAAGAGAGTGAAGCATACATGTATATGCATTTGAATGTTCACAACAGCTTTTGTTGCAGGAGAATCTGATTTGTCCAACAGATATGACAGTTAGTCGTTACAACATGCGTGGGTGTTGAGAAGATAATTACAATGGACGAGACACGGGTTGCTGTACGCCATTCCTTATCATTGTGCTGAGCACGTATAGGAACTTCGCAGAATATAGTACTAGTTCCTTGAGGCAGTGAGATATGTGTTCTGTTAGGGTTTCCAGAGAACTTCCGAGTAGGGTTGCTACCAGGTCATCTCTGGCTAACGACGCAAGGTGAAAATATTCGGGTATGCCGAAACGAGAGATAATCCCTTCCCAAAAAGAGTTTCTAATAATGAGTGCGGCTGGAGAAGAGCATACGAACATGGCGTAGTCGATTTCGTTCGAGTACACTTCGCTGCAGAGATGACACACTAAATTGTTGGCATAGGTAGTCCTGTTGAGAAGCAGTACTAAGTTTTTGAGATATTTCAACATGTGAGCGTTTCCATGGAGAAGTTTCCAGACTGCCCAGTTTGATAGGGGATTAGGGTGAACTTTCCACAGAATTCGCAAGGATGGATCGGACGAAACTTTGGTCTGCCACGAGGAAATGAACGTTCCCCTGACAGCTGCCTTCACAAGAGTTATCCACGTTGACAGTTTTGGGAAGACCCCCATGTCCAGGTAGTCGTTCAAATAGTTCAAAAGATCGTATTTGGCTAATATGGAGAACATTTCCTGTATAAAACCACTGGAGCGACTGTATAGTCTGTAGAGGTGTGCTTTCAGGACAAACAGTCGTAATGGTAATTTATGGCCGAACGGTAGATGGATAAGACGTCCCATAAAGCAAAGTTTTTTTATATGCATGCGCAGTTGATATTCAATTGGTAGAAATCCAAGAAGACCTAGCGATAGCCTAGTTGACGCTCGTTTTGGGAGGGTTTGTGCGTATTTGAGACAGGTTCTGGCGGCTTTGTTCATAATGGTGATGGCGGAACTTTGATAAAAAGGAACCACCTCGACACCGTAGAGAGCTCTCGGTAGAACAACAGTTTTGAGGACATTTGTCATGGTGATGGGTGTAGTGGATTTCATAGTTTGTTACCCATGATATTGAAAAAGTTGTTCCTCATTTTTGTCGACACCGAAGAGGCGGAATTGACCTGCTTCGCAAACTTGTCCTGAATTAAACCAAGATGGGCACATTCTGTAACTTCCTGAATAGTTTGATTGCCCAACCTCCATATCCTTCCCGAGCGGTCATATGAGTTTTTATTCTCGTTGAATACAACAATTTTGCTCTTCGTGGAGGAGAATTCGAATCGCCACCGCCTGCTATATTTCACACATATGTTCAACAAGGATTCTAGACCGGATTTCGATAGCGACAGAAGAGCGATGTCGTCGGCAGTATAGTAGGAGCGCCACATGGGATATTGCAGATTCTTAGTCCGTATGGAGAAGTTGCTAGTTCGTTAAGTAGGTCGTCTATGAAGACGAGATAGCAGAGAGGTGACAGAACGTCACCTTGTCGAGTAGATTGCAGTATTTTGAAACTTTGCGACATCCGGCCGTCATATAGTACTTTGCTAGACAAAGTGTGGCGAAAATCCGAGCTGAATGAATTTGTACAGGAGGCCAGTGTGCCATACTTTATCAAAGGCTTTCTTGGAGTCAAGGAATGCAACATATACATTGGAGTTATTGTCTTTGGCATATGATACAGATTCCGTGAGAATGAATGACGTCATCGAACAGCCGATACCTTTCTGAAAACCCATTTGTTGTGCATTCGGAAATCGTTTCATTTGGTGGCTTTGAAGAAGACCGCTCAACAGAATGGACTCGAATAGTTTGTATAGGACCGATAGAAGTGTTATAGCACGGTAACTATCAGGAGATGTCGGTGGTTTAGGCGGTCCCTTGTATAACGGAATGACTATTCCTTCTTTCATCGTTGGTGGAATCCACCCCATGCGGAATATACCGTCATATAGTCTTTTGATGCATTCTATGAAGGAAGTCGGAGCGTGCAACAAATGTTCATTCAATAAGTCATCTGCTCCACCAGCTTTGTTCTTTTTCAGTTTCCTCACATGAAGAACGATTTCGGTGAGTTCGACTGGTTGACACTGTGGGCAGTTCGGTTGCACGGGATCTAATTCAATTCTCATTTGATCTTCCACCGCTTCCGAGTATACCTTGATCAGTATGTCTCTGTAATCATCGTTTGTATCCCAATGGGTTAAGATTTGTTGATAAAGTTCCGGCGTTGTTGTTGCTGGTTAACATCGATATTAAGTCTGCTCATGTTTTCTTTGAGTGTGTCATATTCAATCACGTCCAATGTAACACCGTACGGGGACGGCTTCAGTTCATTGTCATCTTCATTTCTGTAATATTTGCGTATATGAATTTTCACTCTGTTTTCATAGAGAGTCACATTCGCGTAAATAGATCTTCCAAGGAATTTCATATCCGCTTCACTCCCATGTACACCTTTTCTTCTTATTATAATATCTCGTTCGATAGCATCCATACATAGTTGGAACATCATAAATTCATCAACATCTAGAGTGATGCCTTTAACAGTTGGTTTCCATTGTCCGTTCTCGTTCTTGCATTTCCTCATGTGTATCTAACTTTCCCATTGAAAGAGACACATAGGCAAATATATCTCTTCCCAAATTAATCATCGTGAAAACTGTTGTGTGTTCTGATGAAAACTAAATAAATATTCATCAAGCATTTACTTTTAAATAGTTCCAAAATCACGTGATAATATATTGCACAATTCGTAAACTATAAATAGTCATTTTGCAATCATCTATTGTGTCACCTATTTAATCAGCCAATCAGATTGTTGGAATAATTTGATCATATATCACCACCTTATAATATCATATATCACTGCATGTGACCTTTAGATTTTGCCCTTTGGCATACATTCTATCACAGCGTGTCGTTCAACGCACGACGTTTAACCTCTGAGGTGCCCTAGTAGTGTGGTCGTTGAAGGAGAATTTGGGGGGTCAACCCGGAATAAATTGGATACAAGCTGATTTTGGTGTCATTCGACGCGGAAAAGCCTCAGGAACAACATATCCAAAATCCGCTGTGGGGAAACTTTGTTATCCAAGATGGCTGTCAATACTACATCAGTTCTCGAAACAAGTCATTATACGATATATTGTGGCATCGGAATTACGCCGTTATACCAGTTTGTGTTCAATTATAGTACGGGAGCGAATAGAGTGACCCACACAGAAAATCATACAATCGTGGCCATGAAATGGCTGTCAAAATGGCCACAACTGCAAGCAATACAACGAAGAAAGCAACATATTGGATAACCACATAGGAGTGAAAATATGTATTGATAATATACAAGTCGGTTGTTGAATATCTTTAAAGGTACACACATCATTAAACAGATCCATCTGAAGGATTTATCGGCCACTGCACCGCAAGTCAAACCCCAATGATTTGCGTCTTTAAAGTTTGGGTGTTCTGCTTATCCAACATCCAATTGTCGGGCCAACATAATAATATCGGACATGCAACACACGAACTAATGTTTCGCCTCACAGTTCATGGTAGTTTCATTCGGCATGATGATTAATTATTGAATGTAACGCCGAAATTTATGTGCACACTCTAAATGTTAGTTATATTTCCGGAATTGTCATCTTTCCCGGTGATATTAATCAATACATATTTGTAGCAATGCTTATTATACTGTAAAGAAACACTCATATCTTCAATAGATTAGCACCGCGTCTCACCATATCAAAGAGACGGTACAACACACATTGTATGTAAGACTACTTTTCATGCTGCTAACAAACCGTGTTCTTAGTAGACAATTTTGTTCAAATTACTTCAATCACAACTTTACAACTGGAATATGCAGCTACGCAATGCACACTATTAGTTTTCATTATATTTTTGTTCGAAAATATCTTACCATTACCACCCACATAATCATGCTCAATATCGAGTGATCACCGTTTAAGATGTTATTTCAACGTTGAACATTCACGCAATAGTATTAATTGTGGTTCTGTGTGCAGCAGCTATGTGTAACATTAGGGAGAAGGAGTAACGCGGTGATGCGGTTGAAGAAAACGTAGTAAGTTTCGCGTAGATGCGGCCTTGGTGAATTCAACCAAATATAATTTCCAGGTATAAACACAGTCTTTGTCACAGAGTATGTAGGCAATTTTGGTCAAGTTTAGAATTTATTGACGATAGTCTATGGTACTCCTTCGTGTTTTAATAAATTTAGTTCATGGTATACCACCATGCATTCTTGTGATAAAAGCGAAATATTCGTGTTTTATCACTTGATCTGAGGCAACTATGACTACTATTTTGAGACACGGACAATAGAATATACGCATTTTACCCAGTACTATATACCGTTTTATATCAGTTAATTTTTAAAGGTTTCATGCTGTAGATAACAAAATAAATTATGATCGGCCACATTCGTGAGACTGCTCGGAGTACACATTTTTCTGCTTCTAGAAAAAGGTCTCATAGTCAATACTTCTCTACTAAATCCCATTTAGCTGTTTAATTACACATATATCACACGATTCAAGATAAGCAGTGCAGAAAATACTGCCTTATGTTTCCGTTTCTGGGCGTACAAAAGTCAAGATTTAACCGTTTCATAAGACCCTCGTTTCACTTGCTCTCTCGTGAGATACATTAGAGATAATTCGTACATCTCTAATCAAAAGTTACTCTTATACTCTGCAATCATTCTTCCTCGCATAATTCGAGAGTTTGTTCACTCGTATAGGACTATATCTTCAATTTTGCACAACATGTAAATTTCATTCGATTTTGTCCATTTTGGCAAATACATTCTACATATATGGTTTACGACAAAGCATTGTTTGTATATATTTCTATTTATTACGAATTTGGCATTCATTGGAGCACCTACCGCAGAAATTCAGTATTTTGAGATAACAACAGACATTATGGACGCCATCTTGGATCCTGAATTTTCCCATGAGCGGATTTTTGATATGTTGTTCCTGGTGTTTTTCCGCGTCGAATAGCACAAAAATCAGCTTGTATCCAATTTATTCCGGGTTAAACTCTCCAACGACCACACTATAGTTGCTGAAGTACCTCTAACATGCCGTGTTGTTCGCTTATCAGTGTGGATATATGCTTAGGTGTCATTAAACTCTCTTGAGTTTTTTTTTCCACGACATCATTTATAAACAGAGCACTGGGTCCTCCCCCCCCCCCCCCCCCCCCCCCTTGTAGCCCAAGAAATAACTTTTTGCGATCGACCCGCGGGGTTTGAGGATTGTCCAGATTTGACCGAGCGGATTGTGACTCATTTTATGTATAGATCTCATCTGCGTATGTATTCCGTGAGTCAACCTGGTGGACCTGCAAAGTCTACTCTACACAATGAACACAAGAAGAAGCCCACTTTTATCGTCCCAATTCAGTAAAAAGCCCCTTTATCTAAGTTTGTCATAAAATATCACGTATAATAAGGTCGCAGAATCGTTAAATTGCCGTAGCACCGTGGTTGTCAAGCCGCAGAATCGTGAAATTGGTCGTAGAATCGTCAATACAACGAACCAAGACACAGTTCACAACTTTATTTTTGAACGAAAATCAAAACCATATATGACTTTGTATTACATGTGACATAAAAATCATATAAGCATAGACCTTGAGAACTATAAAATGAATAATTACTACTGAAGATATGCACCACTAGAGTAGTTGAGAAGTGTATATCACAGGGCCCCTGTGGAAACTAATAAAGTACCAATATAGACTATACCAGTCTATATTCAAAAGGTTCAAAAGATTGATTTTAGCTAAAACCACACCAACTATCAAACCCTAATAAAACCTAGAAATCTATCATTTCAGCAAAAATATCCTCCAGTGTGATTTATTGGCAATGAAATTCCCTTTTATTTGACATATAACTCGGCGAAATTTAATGAAGCAAAGTCGAGATATCGTATGGGAAACTACCTAAATCTGCCATAGAAATCTGGTCTTCATCTTCCCTGTCTCCTCAGATGTCTTTGATCTACTTATAAAATCATTATTTTCGAGCAATAATTTGTCATGAGCGTGTACTTAAAGGCGATGACTGCATCTATAAATGATCATATGTGTTCCGCCAGTCATTCCGAGGCTACCCTTACCTTTTTTATTTCACCCGATGTGTTTGTGCTCAATTTTTTCTACTTTATTCATTAGGAATTCCAAAAATAATATGTGCCTGTGACTGGCAGTAAATTTTGAGCTGCTTGGCGTGCTTGCTGGTTGATTGACAATAATCCAGAGTAAAGTTCACAAATGTTGGCTTAAAAAAAAAATCAATATGCATAGATATCCGATAAGAGTATTGAAGAAACATTTGAATTATTAATTTTCTCTGTATCAAGAAGTTTATCTTATTTCAAAACAGAATCGTTAAATAATTGGAATTTGCTTTGATACAATATTAATATTCTGTGAATTTCACGTGACCTTGACCCATGCATTCTTGTTTTACTTTAGCTTTCAAAATTTACTGCGATTAATTCGCAGACAGGTCTTGTCTTCGGAATTCGTTTGATGAATAAAGTTGAAGCAATTGGACACAAACACATCGGGTGAAATAAACAAGACAGTCCGGGGTCGCTCACCAGACTGCAAAGACTGATAAGACTGGGACTCTGGAGACCACAACAGTCAGAACTTTTCATAATCACTTTAAAAGAAGTAGATCTAAACAGGATATGTGGCCAAATTACCAACTGTACACTACTGATCACCCCCCCCCCCCCCCCCCCCCCCCCCCCACCCCCAAACAAGTCCCATCCCGACTGGGCTCCAGACTCCCAAGTCTTAGGTTGGAATTACACAATTGACATCTCAAACTTTCCCCAATTGTTGGAAATTTTATAAAAATAGACCTGATGGTCCTTGTGAAGGAAGCATGTTAAGAAGGAAACTGTCCTTCGCTTGGCCCCTATTTTCCCAGGTTACCCCATTAAAAATATCTGTATTGCAGTCAAACAAGAACATTCCATGCTAAATAAGCCAACTATTTCTTGGCTCTTCCATACATATTTTAAGAATTACTATGTTGTGAAATAGTTATGTCTCTGGCAATGCCCTTATTCGACTTTGTGATGCCATTTTCACAAATCTGTCACCCAAGGTAATTTCATACCAAATATAAGCAAAATAGGCCATTTCATTCTTGCATAGAAGACGTATCATGAATTACTATGGAGAGAAAGAGTAATGTAGCTGGCCTTGCACCTACTTGACCTGGTGACCCTGATTAAACAAATCTGAATCACACATCACCAAAGGAGCCTCAATATTAAATGTGAACTAAATAGAGCTGGTGGTTCTTTCAAAGAACACTTTTCAAGTTTGCCAAATATGTTCTGGTGGGTGTGGGAGAGTTAAATGTCCTGTTGACAGATTTGAACAATACAAATGATAGATTGATGTTGTAATTGGGAATTAATTACATCTAGCAGATCTCCAGGAAATGTTTATAAAAATGTCAGACTTCACTTGCAATTTTTAATATTTTTTGGAGTTATGTCCCTGGCCCTGCCCACATTTGACCCAGTGACCTCATTTGAACAAATCGGAATGTGGGTCACCTAGGCAATATCCACACCAAATATGAACCCATACGGTCTTATGGTTCCAGAGGAGAAGTTTAAAGAATTGTTGACGGATGGACGAGGAGTGATGACTATAGCTCTACCGGAGACTTCGTCTCAGGTGAGCAAAAAACTACTATAATTATAGAATGACCCCCCCCCCCCTTTGGATCCCAGAATGCAACAGAATTCAAACTTTTTTAATGGAAGGGGAAGAACACCATCTTTAATATAGAGTTATTCCCCCTGCATTGAAAATAAATTAGCTTTTTACTGCAATCTAGATGACAAAACTCTTTGGCAACTCAATAAAAACAACATGTCCACAATTTATTATACTGGATAAGTTGATAATACAATGTTTTGGAGCTTCCTCTTTCAAACGGTATATAATATGGCATATATTTATATAATGTAATCTGGGGGTTAAAAACTTAAGTAGTTTACTATTTTATATTCATTTTAGTCTAAATAATTAATTTTGAGAAAACAAATTACATCTCATTGAACAAATCTGCTAATTCCACCCCCTCAACCCATGGGGACATCCCTGCAAGAATAGGACATCTGTGATTTATTTGGATGCTTGTCTACATTTGCCTAACAATATTCCCTTAACCTTGAAAGCCAGTGCATTCTCTTAGGTGAGGCTACCTATAGGACACTCACATATATAAGACAATGCAATTGGCATGATACTAGTACCTTGTTATAAAATAATAAATATTGGACAAATATTAAAACTGGGAGCTCATTTCTCTTGATCAATGGTCTATTATTTTATATTCATTTTATTTTAGTATATGTAATTGGTTTTGGAAAAAAAATTACATCTCAATGAACAAATCTGATAAATTTGCCCCCTCCCCAAACATATGTGGGGACATCCCTGCGAGAATAGGACATGCGTGATTTATTTGGATGTCTGACTATATTGGCCTAACAATATTTCCTTGATCTTGAACCCCAGTGTATTCTCTTATATATAGGAGAATACACTGGTGCAGGGTCTTTATTGCTGTACCAGCATAGCTCTGGTAATGGGGGTTGGGGGATGCAAGGATTTAAAACAAGGATTTAAATTAATTTTTTTTAAAGAGTTATGTCCCTGGCTCTGCCCCTATTTGACCCAGTGACCCCATTTGAACAAATCTGAACTCCATACCAAATGTAAGCTAAATCGGTCAAATGGTTCAAAAGATGAAGTCATTCTAAGAATTACTATGGAGGAATAGAGTTATGGCCCTGGTTTCTCAATTAATCAACCTGGTGACCTCATTTTAACAAATCTGAATGTGAGTCAACTAGGGAACATCCACATCAAATATGAATCCATACGGCCTTATAGTCCAGTAAAAGAAGTCGTTCTAAGAATTACTATGGAGGAATAGAGTTATGGCCCTGCTTTCACAACTATTTCACCCAATGACCTCATTTGAACAAATCTGAATGTGATTCACCCAGGGAACATCCACACCAAATATGAACACGTTACGTCTTACGGTTCGGGACGAGAAGATGATTCTTGACGGACAGATGGATGGACAGATGGAAGAGGAGTGATGACTATAGCTCCACCGGAGACTTCGTCTCAGGTGAGCTAAAAAGGTATTGGTGGCTTCGGAATGACGTACGGAACATATATGAGTATATACAGGTTATATAATCGCGTTTAAGTACACGTCCGTGACAAATTATTGCTCGAAAATATTGATTTCATAACTGGGTCAAAGGCCTCTGAGCGGACAGGGAAGATGACCCGATTTTTTAAGGTATATTTCTGTAGTTTCTAATATGATATCTCGACTTGACCTCGTTCAATTCGCCGAGTTATATGTCAAATGAAAGGGAATTTGATTGCCAATAAGACACACTGGAGGAGATTTTTGCTGAAATTATAGATTTCTAGAATTTATCAGGATTTTGATAGTTGGTCTGGTTTTAGGCAAAATCTAATTTTAGAACCTTGTCACTGGTATAGTCTATATGGGTATTTGAGTATTTCCCCCAGGGGTCTGTGGTGTATATATATGTAATATAGTGTTTATTAATTTGATTAGTCGATGACTATGTATTCTAAGGGTTCCAGGAGTGATGCTATAATAGCTGCATCATAAACAATGGCATGCATAATTATCAATGCGCATGACATCACATGCTCATATCCAAGAAATGGTAGCGGACTGCGAGAAAATGTGGTACAATGGGGAGATTGCCCCGTTACATCAATTGATGTCCATAAAGGAAAAAATGAGTTGTTTGTCCCTATAAATTGGAAAGAATGTGCCGATTTGATAATATACGATTCGGAGAGCCGATTCGGTATCGATCCTGAATCTGATCGCTGATGTTGACACCGAATTGAATTTTCCACCAACCCCTGTTTTAAGCCTAATTTATGTGATGCATAATAATTTTGCCTGTGGCTAATAACTTTAAATGGCAGAAAACAATGTAAAATATAAAACAAAACTTTTGCTGAAACTAAAAGTCTGGAAAGTTCAATACATCTTTTAATAAGCAGTGAGACCATAAACAAATATTAAAACTATTGTACGAGATATAAAAAATAAAAATACATATTTGATTTGTCAATTTGACAATATTTAGTGAAAAAGATTTTACCCACTTCCGGAAGGGCTGTCCCCTTAACTCTCAGTCCGGCGGGATCCAGGGTACCGGTGATAGTTATTCCACATTGGCACTTGACCATGTATCTCATTCCGCATCCGAATACGGGCAATGTTGTGCAAATCGCCTCGATGTCAAAGGTCGTTTGCAAAACACATATCGACTTTTGGCGCTCCATTGACACTTCTCATCTCATTCTAGACGTAATTAACAACAGGTTCAGAATCCCTTTTTATTCGACACCTCCGGCGAGTTTTTCATGAAATGATCAATCTGCTCTCTGGCAGACCAATTTTGTACTGTCTGCTATTAATAAATTGTTATCTCAGGGGCTGATCATTCAGTGCAAACGCAGACCCCACGTGGTTAACTCACCATATGTGTTTCAACCATAGCAATGGCAAGCTGTGGCTGATTTAAGACCTTCGATTAGTCCACACACATCTGTGGAAACAGTCTGTAAAGTATGGTTATTTTAAGGCGGCCATGTCTTTTCTGGCCAAGGACTCATGGATGATTAAATTTGATATTCATTCGGCCTATCAATTTGTTGACATTTTTTACCCGCATGCACCATGCATAAAGTGTCTACAGATGGACAGACAGACGAAAGACGAGTGTTCAATCCAGACGTCGACACTATGTGTACCATACTATGGTACGGCAATGGGTACACATAAAAAGCCAGGTATTAATTTGTACAGTGCCTTGTAAAAATGACTGCCAGCCAATGAGTAAGTTTCAGCAAAATTGCTGAGACTACATGTAGAACAAATATATGACATTAAATATTTCTCACAACAATGAATATATGATGAACTTGCATATCCAACAATGATGAGCTTGTGTGTAATAATATATGAGGAAATTGTGTATTAGGATATAAATATAACCCTTTCTATACTAAATATTCATAGTTCCCTTAGGAAATGTTCATATAATAAGTTCAACAAATGACCATAAGTCATTTGTTACGCTTGTATTATTTTTTGTATGTCTGTCTTCTGCTTATTTTTTCTGAAAAACCCTCAAAATGAATAATAGACTATTCAAATGTATACTTATAAATTGAATGGAAGAATCCATTTAGAAAAGAAAGAGTTTAGTAGCTGGAATGTGAAATGACAATAAAGTGAGCACATTTGATAGTCTGGCTGATGCAGTGACTCAGTTGATGGCATTACTGATGAAGTGACTCAGTAGGTGACATGACTGATGAAGTTACTCAGTAGGTGACATGACTGATGAAGTGACTCAGTAGGTAGCATGACAGATGAAGGTACTCAGTAACTATGACATTAAGTATTGTGACTGGTGAGTTATTTATTCATTAATTAATTAAGTAATTTGAAAAGATATACACAATGTCACGCAAACTTTCATTTCTTAACTTGCATATTATCTATGAAAAACAGAATGAGGACTAGAATTAACTTAAACAATTTCATCATATATAACATGCTCCATATTTTCCCTCCTAGGATTGAACTATGATGCTGCACTAGTCCTCATCGTCATCTTCATCTGAACTGCGGGCATCTCGCAGGCCCTGAAATAAGAAATTGTTTGTCAATGACGTCAACTGGGGGAAATTAACCATCTCTATACTGAATGGATTCTCCCACTCAGTCATAAAAGTATACAAGGGAAGGTTCTATTATTCATCTGGAGGGATGTTCGGGTAATATGAGCAGATAACAGCCAATCATTGGTGGGAAATTTTCAGATAGTAAGTTCAACAACTTATAGTTTCAAAGTAATTTGCGGTAAAACTCGAACAGATATCGATAAGACATGAATCTGACAAAGAGAATAGCCAACAAGGGGAATACTGTTGGTTTTCATACACTGTTGGTTTTCATACACTGTTGGTTTTCATACACTGTTGGTTTTCATACATGCCTGCAATGGAGTGTTGAGTCATTGATTGGATTTGATTCTGATGTTAAGATTATCTTTACTCGATCAGATTATCCATTTGCAAACTCCACAGTAGTTTTGTACGCATGCCGTAAGGTCAAGGGCTGAGGAGTCCAGAATGGTGTTATCATGACACAATCAAGTGACATTGATGCATTGCACAAAGCTGTGACTATCAAAGTAATCAGAAAATGAATGTATCGCAACCCAAGAGTTTTAATAGTTGTTTTCACTTGTATGCTAAAATTTGCTCACATTCAACTTAAAGTTTCTTAACATTGCATGATGCTATTCTTGATGTAAAAGTTTTGTTTTTATCACAATTTTTCCATGTTTAGTTCCAATGAAAAACGTAGTTCATCATGTTTAAAATTCACGAAAGAAGCATGCGCAGTGTTTAAACTAAACAGCATGAGTAGGTTTTCCAAAATAGAAGGTCTGAATACTGGTGCCCAAAATTGGCAGTCCACAGACGGTTGAAACCATTTTGGGTTCAGGGATTTCTAAAATTGATGGAAACATGTGATATGGGAACCATTTTAATTCATAGTAAACCTGGTTATGGCAGATATAGGCCATTTGAACATGTGATATGGTAATTAGTATTGCATGAACATTAAAACTCAATTTGGCCACCTTTTTCAAAAATCAGTCGGCACAATCAAATTCATTGTCGAAAGTACCCTTGAAAACTACCTTCAATATAAAGTGAACACCAATCCCCGGATGAGCGCAATCCAGAGACCGACAAAAACTTTTAACCATTTCATGACTGGAGCTTCCTAAAAGGGAGCCTCACATATATAAGAGAATACATTGTTCTAACAATATTTACCTTGACCTTGCAAGCCAGTGTATTCTCTCATATATGCGAGGCTCCTTATGGGAGACTCACATATATAAGGGAATGCACACTGTCAAAGGATCTTTAATGCTGCACCAGCGCAGCTCCTGTCATGAAAGGGTTAAGTCAGTTATGGCAGGAACTTACCTTTGGACCAAGTGATCTCTTTATAGCTAAGATGATAAAATAGGTCCAGATAAAATGTAATATCTGTAGGCAAATCATGAGTCCATTAGAGAGGTAGATTGCAGGATAACCATGGCCAGGCAGAAGACATTCGAAGATACCACTTCTTATACACCTGAAATAAGACAGAAATGAGACATCATGCAGTTACCAATCCTTGAAATAGCATTTCTGTAATTTGCAGAATGAGGCCCCAAGAGGGTGAATTTAGTGACGCTACCCTGCACAGTGGGCTAGCATCACTAAATTGTTTTTAGTACTTTTTCCCTTCTGTTCAGTTTCTATATCCCTTAATTTGCAGAAGAATAAATGCATACTCAAGGTGAATAATGGGAGAATATCACCCACCAACTTCAACTGGGGAACTTCAATCTTATCCTAGGTCTCCCATAGCAGTTGAGGCCTCAGCAGAATGAGGTCCCCAGAGGGTGAATCTGGATATGCTAGCCAGTTTATATATAGGCATGTGGTTTAAGATCCAAATTGGTACTAAAATATTGTTGCTGACTTCAACGAACTTATAATGTCATGTCCATAATACAAGATATTTTTTATGATAGTGTTGTTGAGGTATTCCTAAGTGGTGGCGTCCGATTCAGTGTTGCACATGTGGGTCGGAGGATTGCTTTGCACTAATTAACACAGCTACAGCTAGCTTGAACATTGTCAGATGATTGTCTGGGATTGGGTTTCATCGCCTCCCATATGTGTGTATATATATATGGGGCAGCTTAAATTGTGAGATCTGCATCCACAATCGTGAGGTGTGAAATCGTGTGAGTCTCACGCCAAAATCTTGGTTATTAGGAAGAAGTGTACTGTTATCAGGGAGAAGTAACTATGAGTTAAGTTCAATTTACACAATATCACATTTCTATGAATCAATTAGTATTGTACAACACAAGAGGCCATTTATAAAACCATTATGAGTAAGAACACACCATTATAATCAATAATTATACTATAACATGCTGATGTGACATATATGTAGGGGTGCCACGATTAATCGTATAATCAATGAACTGTTGATAAAGCCGATAATCAATTACCATTTCCATCGTCGATTAAGCTGTGTTATATATTTCGGTCGTCGGAAAATACCGGGTATTATTGAATACCATGTTTGTTTTACACAGTTTTAATCTACAACCGAAAGGTTAGCAACCATCGATTGCGTATCAATGAGACAACATGAGTACTACTAACTTATGTTGCAAACAGTTAGCAGTTCATTTGATGATGCAACATGGTTGCTATTCGGGTTGTTGTATATTCTACAAATTGGCGGCACTGCAGCTTTGAACTTATGGCAACATCATTGTATATTTATACCTGAAAAGCGACACTATGCCGACTGTCACCATGTTCAATGAACTGAATGCACTCACGCTTGAATCTGATTGAACCAATGGGGAGTTCATAGACATTCTCAGGAAACCAGGGAACCTACGGCATTTTAATCAGTGATGTTCTCCGCGATGTCAATTGCGAGTATACATGTACTTTGTTTGCATAAGTATACTTAAATGTTACTAGTACAGACTATTGCGGTGAATGCTGAATGAAAATCGATATTATCAAGTACTTAACTTGTTCTGAGTCCTGCAATTTGCGAGTGGGGGCACACCCTTGTGATTGCTATCCATGCTCTGGAAGTTTGATGAAACTTATAGTTTCCTTGTTTTAGGAACCGCCAGCCATCCATTGTGCATTCCTACTTTTATATTGTTTGTATGTTTGGCTATTCATAACACTGAAATTAATTGCTATATTCATTCTAATGAACTCACAAATATTATAAAATCGCCGAGAACTGTGCTCGTATTGAATTCATTGTGTTCATTGGTCATTTACAGTGGTTTATCATGCACTTTATTAATGTAAAAAATTACATCAGCCGATGCCTCAAACAACCAGCGACACTGCAGTTAACCAGCACCCAGCCAATAGGCCATATTATGGAAAACTTCCACTGATGTTATTAGTTACAATTAATCGATTAAGTCGTTATTGATGACCGTTTATCGATTATTAAAATCAATAATTGTAGCACCTCTACATATATGCATGCTGGTAGATGAGAGAAGTCACTTCTCCCTGGGACAAAAATAGGGAGAAGTGGCATTTTTTAGGGAGAAGATGTCTCCCAATTCGCTCTCTAGACTTCTCCCTGAATCACACCACCCTAAGATGACATAACCATACGGTATGAGTTGAGTTTTAGCCCTTACCACCCTGAAATTGGTTGGGATAATGCTGTTTTACTTCATAGCATTGGTGACCCGCTCATATAAAATCCCCAAACAACTGTAACAAGCAGTTGCAGACGGCGGTATCCCCCGCCGAAATGTGCAGTCGGGGAAGTGCATTCTCAATAATGTTCGCGTTCTCAGCCGAAATGTGCAGTTGGGGTTAGTGCATTCTCAACAAGAGGTGGGATTTTGTCAAAAAGCCGGACCTGGTTTGCGAACTCGTTCTAGATACTGGTCATGTGAACTCATATACCAAAAATCTTTGAAATCCGTTGACATTTGTGGAAATGAGCCCTGTGACGTCGTCCATTTGCACACAAAAACATCAACAAAGTCCAATAACTCTGCTGAAAATATCCAGCCCGACCTGGTTTGCGAACTCGTTCTAGATACTGGTCATCTGAACTCATATACCAAAAATCTTTGAAATCCGTTGACATTTGTGGAAATGAGCCCTGTGACGTCGTCTATTTGCTATTTGGTAAATTCGACAAAAATAATAAACAAAGTCCAATAACACCGGTAAAAATATCCGGCCGGACCTGGCTTGCGAACTCATTCTAGGTAATGGTCAGGTAAAGTTATATAACCAATATCATTGAAATCTGTTGAGATTTGTGGAAATGAGCCCTGTGACGTCGTCTATTTGCTATTTGGTAAATTCGACAAAAAGAATAAACGAAGTCCAATAACTCTGATAAAAATAACCGGCCGGATCTGGCTTGCGAACTCATTCTAGGTAATGGTCAGGTGAACTCATATACCACAAATCTTTGAAATCCATTGACACTTCTTCAAGATATGACTATTACAAATTCGGGACGGACGGAACCCATTCCTATATCCCCCGCAAATTTTCAATTTGGCAGGGGATAATAAAATGTCACAATTGTTGTCAACTGAAAGTAGTAATGTAATGGGAAAATTATATTATATCACAATGTTTATATACATAAATATGATTTGATTTGACCCCGCGAAGGTGGCAGAGTGAATTAAATGTAAACAAAGTGATGTTACTCGTAATTACCCAGCATATACTATGTGCGACTTAACAAGAAAGTTAGATATAATACATCATTATGACTGCAAGATGTTACTATTTCTGATGTACATAGCATCATGAATTGATTTGATGGGTAAAATTGATTAAAAGTGAAAAATGAAAGTGTCAATGACACTGTACACTGGGGGGAAACTGTTTCACAAGAATCGATTCAATCGCCTATCGGGTTCCGTCTCTATCGAATTAAGTCCCGTCTCTTTCGCGACTTGAAACAAATCTTTTCAAAGTTTTGACCTCCATTTATACACTAAATGTTAAAACAGAACGTATTTTACAAAACCTATCGCTAGATTGTGTCTTTGTGTGTAATTATTGGTGATAATAATGCGAAGTCGGCTATTTTTTGCACACTTAGAAGAGTAATGTGTTTGTGTGCATTTCCTTTGTAAATTAAGCAGCATTTTGATGCTCCTTTTATCGGCCTTTTTACCTTTTAATTAGACTGAAATATGTCTTCTTGTATGATCGAACACCAGGACACGATTACAGCACAGCTCTCGATGGCTCCGCACAGTAAAAGACCCTCAAATTAATCCATCAAAAGAAGCAACGCAATGTTCCGATTCTAATGTGATTTTTATGTTCACGATCGGTTCTTTCGCCCCCCCGTTTAATGCAATATTATAATCGACCAGATAGTTCATGTGTGTTTCTAGTTGCCATATTACCATATATGGTTCAAACTATAGTCACAGCAACACCAATATGAGTTTTTCAGTAGTCCCAAAGCATCATAGGTTGGATATTAAAGATTATCGGTTGATCATCTTTAATATCAGACCTATGATCGTTTGGGACCACTAAAACTCATCTATTGATTTACTATGGCTACATTTTAACTGGTTCGCTGCTAAATATCCTACATACACGTATTAAAATACGTATATATATATTTCAACAAACAGAAAATTATTGTATTTTATGCTCGGAGTTGATAATTTGCACTATTTTCTCAAATTTGACCCCCATATATATACATTTGTGATTATGTTATGAGCCTGGATGTCTCACTAGGCTATGGTTATGAGCTTGGATGTCTCAATAGGCTATGGTTATGAGTCTGGTTGTCTCATTAGGCTATGGCTATGCCTATGGGCCTGGATGTCTCATTAGGCTATGGTTATGAGCCTTGATGTCTCATTAGATTATGGGTCTCGATGTCTCATTAGGCAATGATTATGAGTCTGGATGTCTCATTAGGCAATGGTTATGGGCCTGGACGTCTCATTAGGCTATGGTTATGAGCCTGGTTGTCTGTTTGTCGAAGTAGGTTATCGATATGAGCCTGGATGTCTGATTAGGTTATGGTTATGATCTTGGTTGCCCCCTTAGGGCAAAACATTTGTAATTTTTCTCAAACTTTTCTCGATATAAGTACCTTTTCTGACAATTTTATTGGTCAGCATCCATTCAAACTTCACAATGTCCCAATTTAATTATATATGTAACAATATTTCTGAAATATTACCAGACAAACGCTATTTGAATGATTAAACTAAACAAGAGTTGACTAAACAAGACAGTGTCATTGCCAAAGCCCATATCTGGGCTTCCAGCACTCTTACATAGGGTCCAAATATGGGCTTTCAGCACTGAACCAGTTAAACCATGTATTTTCATTGGGCAACTATAGATGTACAATCAAATAATCTGATCGAATATGAGTGTACTGTAAACAGGAACGAAAGAACCGATCGTGAACATAAACATCAAAATAGAATCGGAACCTTTTGTTGCTTTTTGAGGCACTAATTTGAAGGACTTGTAAGGCGAGGAACTGTCGGGAGGTATTGTATTATAATTATCTAATGTTCAACCATAAAACTTGACAAGTTTCAGTCCAATTTAAGGTAGACAAGGCCGATAATCTGAGCATCAAAGTGCTGCTTAATTTTCATGGGAAATGCACCCAAATGCACTACGTCTCTAACTGTGCACAACATGCAGCCGATTTTGCATTACTGTCATCAATAAACACGTATAAAGACATAATCTGTCGATTGTTATTGGAGAATACATTTTTTTGTTTTTCTGTTTTGACATTCAGTCAATAAACAACGGTCAAAACATTGAAAATATGTTTTAGAAATCGCGAAAGAGTCGGAACTTAATTCGATAGAGACGGAACTGGAAGGGCGATAGAATCGATTCTGGTGAAATGGTTTCCCCCCAGTGCTGTAGCTCAACTTGGAAAGGGAATAATTTAATGTATTACAGTCAACGGAGCGATTAGGAATGTGGAAAGTTGAATGTCTAATACTAGTTTATAGACATGAAGAGAAAAGTAAAATCCAAGATGGCTGCTGGCGGCCATGTTTTCGGCCGAATGACCCCAAAATGAGTCGTTCCCATCTACATGTCATCGTTAACATCCATGACAAATTTTATGACGTTCAGACTAAAGGTACGACCTGTAGCCCATGCTAAAGAATTTAGTCATACAAAGAGTAAAATCCAAGATGGCTGCTGGCGGCCATGTTTTTTGGCCGAATGATCCCAAAATGACTCGTTACCATCTACATGTCAATATTATCATCCATGACAAATTTGATGATGATCAGACGAACAGTACGACCTGTGGCCCGTGCTAATGGATTAAATTTTGAAATCCAAGATGGCCGCTGGCGGCCATGTTTTTTGTCCGAATGACCCCAAAATGAGTTCCCATCTACATTCCAATTTCAACAGCCATGACAAAATTTATGATGATCAGACTAAAAGTACTACCTGTAGCCCGTCCTAAAGAATTTAGTCATACAAAGAGTAAAATCCAAGATGGCTGCTGGCGGCCATGTTTTTGGGCCGAATGACCCCAAAATTACTCGTTCCCATCTACATGTCAATATTAACATCCATGACAAATTTCATGATGATCAGACAAACAGTACGGCCTGTAGCCCGTGCTAATGGATTGAATTTTGAAATCCAAGATGGCCACTGGCGGCCATGTTTTTTTTCCGAATGACCCTAAAATTAATCATTCTGGTCTAAATGTTGATGTCAACAGCTATGACAAATTTCATAATGATCCGACCAAAGGTACGACCTGTAGCCTGCATTGTTGATGCCTTACGTACACACGCACACACGGACGACAAAGCCATGGCAATAGCTCAAACTTTACAAAGTAAAGTTGAGCTAAAAATGCCACACTGGATCTGGGAGTAAAGACTTCTATAGAAAGATATATACACAGGGCTTTGACGTAAAACAGTATTATCCCAAACGATTTAACTAGATGGTGTATATCAAAGGAAACTTGGACTAACCTGAGTATGAGTTTAGTTTTCACCCAAACCACCCTGAAGATGAGATACATGTATGGGCATGAGTTGAGTTTTGGTCATACCACCCTGAAGATGACATACATGTATGGGCATGAGTTGGGTTTTTTTCAGGGTGCTGAAATGACGTACCTGTATGGGTATAATATGAGCCGAGTAATGATCCAAATCACCAGAAAAATGACGAATAAAGCTGTAATAATATCCTTCCTGTTTAAAATCTTCATTATTTTACCAAACTGTGAAGATAATGTTAATAGAAAATATTAGCAAATAAACATGAATATTGCATTCTGTTCCAAATACCAATCAATAACTATCAGTCATGAATGTGAATCATTATTCACATTTCGATTCTCGACTTGAATTCTTCTATTAACCCATTCATGAAGGGAGCTGTGCTGGTGCAGCATTAAGGGAGCCTCATATATATAAGAGAATAGAATGGCTTACAAGGTCAAGGTAAATGTTGTTAGGCCAATGTATTCTATTATATTTGCAAGGCTCCCTGACTCACATATATAAGAGAATGTATTGGCACAGGGTTTTCGCAAAATTTCAGGAAGCTCCAGTCATGAAAGGGTTAATGAATCTAGGCCATGTAATAGTTTATATAGTGCAAACCCTTTCTATACTAAATGAATTCTCCCATTCAGTTATAATAGTATACATTAGAATGATCTTATTCATTAGGAGGGACATTAAGGATATACAAGCAGAAGGCAGCCCTACGAAATGATAATACAAGTTCAGAAGAATTCATGTTCATTGGTAGGAAATGTTTAGATAATAAGTTCAACATATGGTTGTTTGTTAATATTATCGGAACAATTCCTAAGGGAATTACTCATCAATGAGTATTTAGTATAGAAAGGGTTAAAGCAATTGGCATTTACAGCGAGAACATTTTTTAAAACATCAACAGTCAATGACCGTTGAGTTGCTCATGTGACTGAAAAGACTGAGAAGACTGGGACCATAAGTCATTACTTGCCAAATTACTTAAAAACAAGTTGTTGTAAACAGCTAGAGGGTCTTCATTGAGCTGGGGTGTACAGATTAAAATTTCAACTGCACAACCCTGACCAAACTCCCACCATACCTTATATCCCTCCCCTGACAAGACAACTAGACCACAGTTCTGTTTGTGAAATTCCTTTTGTAAATCCCCCTTAGGTTGGTATTTTACAACTGGTACTTCAATCCCTCCAACTGTTTACATTGATTCATGCATTTAATAATGTTATTCGTACGATTTATTTGTTATATATAGGCTATTGTATTCAATCCTTGAAATTGCCATTTTTTCTCCTCCCTTAGAATTGCATGAAATTCTATATCGGTTTCTATGGCATTTTCTATGGCATTGCATTTTTCCATAGCTTATTTTGATGGTTGTTTTATTATTATCTACTTTTTAATGAACCCACAGTTAACTTTTTTTGTCAGAAATAACAAAAGTTTTTTCAATTCTATTCGAACTGATTTTTTTCATTTCCTTTCATAAATCTGGTAACTTCGTTCCAGGGAATGATTGAAGATCTATCACATAACATGACACACTGTGATATGGATAACTGCAATACATTCTATCCATTGGGATAAGTGATGTAAACTTTGAATATTATTTTTGAGTTCACTTCCTATATAATCCACTTTTATGCAGCTTTTGTTTTTGTAATTGGCAAATTAAATCACTTTTAGAAAAAGGTTTGAATCCATAAACTATTGTCAATAATTTTACAAGTGGCTCACAAGTTAGTAACATGGCAAATGATATCTTCAATACAACAGAGTACTGTTGGCTTACAATACAAATGTCAGTTGCAATAGACTCGTCCAGTGCATACCCCCCACATGGCATACTGCCTAGTGTGGACATATCTTTAACCTATGACTGAGATACTGAACATTTTTAGATTAACAAAGATGAACAAGAGATGGACTGTCGTCCGGCGCATACCCCCTCGTGGCATACCGCCTAGTGTGGGCATATCTATAACTTATGATGGCTATACTCAGACAGATGGACCCATAAATCAGCATTTTCATATAAACAAAGATGAATAACTATAGAACAAAAAACCAAAACAAACATTTGAATGTGCCATTAAATGTCCTCATAGTGGTGAACATCCTTACAAAATTTCATTGAGATCCTAACATTACTGTTCAAGTTATGAGCTGAACAGCCATCGGATGGACCAAACAGCCAACATTTCCAGATAAACAAAGATGAATGGAAAAGTGGAACAGAACAATGGAACCTTCTATTGAATGTCCTCATAGTAGTGAACGTCCATACCAAATTCCATTGAGATCCCAGCACAACTGTTGAAGTTACGACATGAACAGACACCAGACGGATCAAAAAGCCAACATTTCCAGATAAACAAAGATGTATAACTCTAGACTGGAAAATCCGAACAAAACGATGAAACTCTCTTTTTAATGTCCTCATAGTAGTGAACATCCATACCAAATTTCATTGAGATCCCAGCACAAATGTTGAAATTACGACATGAACAGACACCAGACAGACCAAAAAGCCAACATTTCCAGATAAACAAAGATGAATAACTCGAGAATGGAAAATCCGAACAAAACAATGTAACCCTCTTTTTAATGTCCTCATAGTAGTGAACATCCATACCAAATTTCATTGAGATCCCAGCACAATTGTTGAAATTACGACATGAACAGACACCAGGCAGACCAAAAAGCCAACATTTCCAGATAAACAAAGATGAATAACTCTAGAATGGAAAATCTGAACAAAACAATGGAACCCTCTATTTAATCTCCTCATAGTTGTGAACATCCACACCAAATTTCGTTGAGATCCCAGGACAACTGTTGATGTTACGACATGAACAGACACAAGACTGACCAAAAAGCCACCATTTCCAGATAAAAAAAGATGAATAACTCTAGAATGGAAAATCAGAACTAAAAGATGGTACCCTCTTTTTAATGTCCTCATAGTAGTGAACATCCATACCTAATTTCATTGAGATCCGTACACTATTGTTCAAGTTATGATATGAACAGACATCGGACGGACGTACGCACGCACATACGCACACATGGACAGGTGCAAAACAGTATACCCCCCTTTTTTTAAAATGAAAGTGTCAATGACACTGTAGCTCAACTTGGAAAGGGAATAATTTAATGTATTACAGTCAATGGAGCGATTAGAAATGTGGAAAGTTGATTGTCTAATACTAGTTTATAGACATGAAGAGAAAAATAAAATCCAAGATGGCTGCTGGCGGCCATGTTTTCATCGTTAACATCCATAACAAATTTTATGACGATCAGACTAAAGGTACGACCTGTAGCCCATGCTAAAGAATTTAGTCATACAAAGAGTAATATCCAAGATGACTGCTGGCGGCCATGTTTTTTGGCCGAATGACCCCAAAATGACTCGTTCCCATCTACATGTCATTATTAACATTCTTGACAAATTTTATGATGATCAGACTAAAGGTACGACATGTAGCCCGTGCTAAAGAATTTAGTCATTACAAAGAGTAAAATCCAAGATGGCTGCTGGCGGCCATGTTTTCGGCCGAATGACCCCAAAATGAGTCGTTCCCATCTACATGTCATTGTTAACATGCATGACAAATTTTATGATGATCAGACTAAAGGTACGACCTGTAGCCCGTGCTAAAGGATTTAGTCATACAAAGAGTAAAATCCAAGATGGCTGCTGGCGGCCATGTTTTTTGGCCGAATGACCCCAAAATGACTCGTTCCCATCTACATGCCATTGTTAACATGCATGACAAATTTTATGATGATCAGACTAAAGGTACGACCTGCAGCCCGTGCTAAATTATTTAGTCATACAAAGAGTAAAATCCAAGATGGCTGCTGGCGGCCATGTTTTTTGGCCGAATGACCTCAAAATTACTCGTTCCCATCTACATGTCAATATTATCATCCATGACAAATTTCATGATGATCAGACGAACAGTACGACCTGTGGCCCGTGCTAATGGATTAAATTTTGAAATCCAAGATGGCCACTGACGGCCATGTTTTTTGTCCGAATGACCCCAAAATAACTTGTTCCCATCTACATTCCAATTTCAACAGCCATGACAAATTTTATGATGATCAGACTAAAGGTACGACCTGTAGCCCGTGCTAAAGGATTTAGTCATACAAAGAGTAAAATCCAAGATGGCTACTGGCGACCATGTTTTTTGGCCGAATAACCCCAAAATTACTCGTTCCCATCTACATGTCATTGTTAATATCCATGACAAATTTTATGATGAACAGTACGACCTGTGGTCCGTGCTAATGGATTAAATTTTGAAATCCAAGATGGCCGCTGGCGGCCATGTTTTTTGTCCGAATGACCCCAAAATGACTCGTTCCCATCTACATGTCATTATTAACATTCTTGACAAATTTTATGATGATCAGACTAAAAGTAGGACCTGTATTCCGTGCTAAAGGATTTAGTCATACAAAGAGTAAAATCCAAGATGGCTGCTGGCGACCATGTTTTTTGGCCGAATAACCCCAAAATTACTCGTTCCCATCTACATGTCATTGTTAATATCCATGACAAATTTTATGATGAACAGTACGACCTGTGGCCCGTGCTAATGGATTAAATTTTGAAATCCAAGATGGCCGCTGGCGGCCATGTTTTTTGTCCGAATGACCCCAAAATGACTCGTTCCCATCTACATTCCAATTTCAACAGCCATGACAAATTTTATGATGATCAGACTAAATGTACGACCTGTAGCCCGTGCTAAAGGATTTAGTCATACAAAGAGTAAAATCCAAGATGGCTGCTGGCGGCCATGTTTTTTGGCCGAATGACCCCAAAATGACTCGTTCCCATCTACATGTCATTATTTACATTGATGACAAATTTTATGATGATCAGACTAAAGGTACCTGTAGCTTGTGCTAAAGGATTTAGTCATACAAAGAGTAAAATCCAAGATGGCTGCTGGCGGCCATGTTTTTTGGCCGAATGACCCCCAAAATGACTCGTTCCCATCTACATGTGATTGTTAACATCCATGAAAATTTTTATGATGATCAGACTAAAAGTACGACCTGTAGCCCATGCTAAAGAATTTAGTCATACAAAGAGTAAAATCCAAGATGGCTGTTGGCGGCCATGTTTTTTGGCCGAATGACCCCAAAATTACTCGTTCCCATCTACATGTCAATCTTAACATCCATGACAAATTTCATGATGATCAGACGAACAGTACGACCTGTGGCCCGTGCTAATGGATTAAATTTTGAAATCAAAGATGACCGCTGGCAGCCATATTTTTTGTCCGTATGACCCCAAAATGACTCGTTCCCATCTACATTCCAATTTCAACAGCCATGACAAATATCATGATGATCAGACGAAAGGTACGACCTGTAGCCCGTGCTAAAGGATTTAGTCATACAAAGAGTAAAATCCAAGATGGCTGCTGGCGGCCATGTTTTTTGCCCGGATGACCCAAAAATTACTCGTTCCCATCTGCATGTCATTGTTAACATCCAGGACAAATTTTATGATGATCAGACCAAATGTACAACCTGTAGCCCATGTCAAAGGATTTAGTCATGCAAAGAGTAAAATCTCAGATGGCTGCCGGCGGCCATGTTTTTTGGCCGAATGACCCCAACATGACTCGTTCCCATCTACATGTCAATATTAACATCCATGACAAATTTCATGACAATAAGACAAACAGTACCGCCTGTAGCCCGTGCTAATGGAATGAATTTTGAAATCCATGATGGCCACTGGCGGCCATGTTTTTTTTCCAAATGACCCCAAAATGACTCGTTCCCATTTACATGTCAATGTCAACATCCATGACAAATTTCATAATAATCGGACATAAGGTACGAACTGTAGCCCGTGCTAAAGGAAATTGTTGATGAATCACGCACACACATACACACGCACGACGGATACCAAGCCATGGCAATAGCTCAACCTTTACAAAGTAAAGTTGAGCTAAAAAGGGGGTATAATAACTCTAGAATAAACTAGATGTCCAATGGGACTAAGGATACCCCCAGTGTTTTTAACTCGTTTGGGATGTGATCTTTTGAGAAAACATTACTCACAGACGAGATTGTTTGCAGAAATGCTTACTTTTATATCATTTTATAGCAATTTATGCGTTTATTCAATGTTTGGTAAAACCATTTGCAATGGCAGAATTTCCCGCGTGACAACATATACTATATGGTTGATCATCCGTAGTCTATAAATCTTCTAGAAATTTTTGGTAGATACCATCAATTGCGACCGGTTGCCATGGCAACCTATTTTCAGAAATTTATGCGTTTGGGGCTGTTATTTTGCTATATGACAATATGTTTGCGACATTTTGAATCAAATATAAATGATTTCCAAAGTTAAATGATCCAGGAATATTTTGCCAACATCTGGAACTAGCCTTGCTCAAAAACCACACATCAACGACAGAGGGCGCCATTCAAAATGGCCACCAAACCCCCGTTTTCTAACGTTAAAATGCTTACTTTTATATCATTTTATAGCAATGTATATATGCGCTATTTTAATGCTGGGTCAGACCATTTGTCATGACAGAATTCTCCATGTGACGACGCATAATATATGGGTGATCATCCGTGGTCTATAAATCTTCCAAAAATTTTGGGTTGATACCACCAAATTGTGACAGGTTGACATGGCAACCGATTTTCGGAAAATTATGCGTTTGGGGGCTGTAATTTCGCTATACGAGATGTCTGCATGCGACATTTTGTCTACGCGTGTACAGCTTAGGCTACTGGGCACCGCCATTTTGGAAACAATGACGTCACGAATCACGGCACGCGACCCCCACGTGACGCCAAAAATTTGTTACATCTTCCTGGACCCCTCACTGTGTGATCGGCCTATATTGAATACATGGTACTATGCACAAAACATTTTATTATAAAAGATTCATTCGCTGATAACAAGTGCACGAAGTGGGAAACGGATATATCCGTTTCCCGTCCTGTATGTAATGTTTTGGGAAACGGATATATCCCGTCCTAAACGAGTTAAAACACTAAGATGTATCACATTTAAACATTTAGTTAAAATAATAAAATAACAGATTACTATTGCAGGTGCACAATCCTAAGCCCTAACCCTAATCCTAAACCTATTGACTGAAAAATGTAGGGATAAAAGTTCGGACAAAATTATGCATGTTACGAAAATGTTCTAAGTTGAAAAAGGGGAATAACTCCACCAAATAAAGTCGGCAGATGTCATAATCGCAGGTGCACATGTTCCCGTCAACTATGCCAAGAACTACATGTATAAACATAATCAATGGAAATATTTGAGTTATCAAATCGGATAGAATGGGGTTAATCTTACCCAAACCAATGAACTGATAAACACAAAATAGTCAATAAAAAGCATGTCATTGGATTTAGAAACCCATACAATAAGTCTGTCTCAAGAATACCAGCACCATTAATATTACACTGGAACCCAAATGCAATTGAGGGAATTTCAAAATAAGACATTTCCTCTAATGATGTATATTCAATTGGTGATTTATTGAAACCCTTACTGAACCTGGATCAAAGTGAAAGGGATAATATTATATATGTTTATCGCATAATATGTGTCTATGGAATGGTTTAATTTTAATCCCAAATCCATGCAAATCAAAAGTGGATCACCATCAACCTGGACATAATATAGGAAAATGATCAAATGAAAAGCATCAAAACCATATGATGTGTGGAGAGGGTTAATCATTTTCAATGACATCATATCATGGAACTAAGGAATGTGTGGATTAATTTTTGTCTAAGATAAGACAACAGTGTCTGTAAACAACAATGTCTGTAAAACATCCCTACAAAGTAACAATGGACTGTTCCAATTTAATATTTTAGAATAGGTGTCCTATAGTGTGTACATTAACTAATGTAATGAACCTGTTTCAACAAAGGGGTTAACTTAATATTGCACAGAAAACAGAACTCCACCAGATAGCCATCAATCAATTTGACATTATTATAAACAAATTTGCAGCCAGTGGTACCACTATCAGGCTTTATAGCATGCCATATCTAATGTCCATAGTGATAATTAACTCATTTCAATAACACACATGGTCTGTGAGATATCATCTCTTCAAATTCCCAGCAGTAATTACTTGAATTATAAAGGGTCATAACTCTGTTAAAATATATCGGATCAAACCCATATTCGAACTCGATCTGTATTTAGGGGTGATAAATTCATATACCAAATTTGGTGTTGATCAAATGAAAACTGTTTTGAGTCATAGCAGCTTGGGTGAATTCTAAGTAAACATAAGAGTGAAATGGTTAATTAAACAATACAAAAAAAACATACAGATGAAGAACGTGCTAAGAAAAACCTAGGTAAGAAATATGAGGCAGATCAGGCAGATCAAAAGAAATATGTTCAACTTATTGCATTGGATAGCATGTGTGTAAAGGGTTAATTATTTTCTAAACCGATCAACCAATCAATACCAAAAACTATAAAGATGAGGGGTGTGTCATCATAAACCAAAATATCAAATATGAACACAATCGGACAAAAAATACTTCGGTTATAGCATCAGATTTTTTTTTTTTTTTTTTTTTTTTTTTTTTTCCGAAAAAAAAAGGGTCATAACTCCTTTAAAATAAATCGGATCAAACCCATATTCGAACTCGATCTGTATTTTGGGTTCTGAAACTCGCATACCAAATCTTCATAAAAATTGTTTGAGTTATGACAGCATGCGTGAATTTGAAGTTGAAAAAGGGCCATAACTCCGTAAAAAAAACTCGGATCAAACCCATATTCGAACTCGATCTGTATTTTGGTCTGAGAAACTCATATACAAAATTTAGTTCCGATTGGATAGAAAATATTTGAGTTATCGCACCATGCGTAAAGTGTCTACGGACAGACAGACGGACGCACGCACTGTCTACTATAGTATGGGTAAACATGAAAACATCGACCTAAAATGTGGGAATAAAAGCTCGGACAAAATTATGCATGCTGCAAAAAAAATTGTAAGTCGAAAAAGGGGGATAACTCCACCAAAAAAAGTCAGACAGATGTCATAATCGCAGGTGCACAGGTTCCCATGGTGGCCGATGTCTGTGCCAAGTTTCACGGAAAATGATAACAAAACGACTGAGAAAAACTCCGGACAAATTTGTGTCCAGTATACACCCCCCCCCCCCCCCCCCCCCGCCACAACTTCGATGCAGGGAGTATAAAAACCTGAACAAAACGATTGAACACTCCATTGAATGTCCTCATTGTGATGAACATCCATAACAAATTTCATGAAGATCCGACAACCAATGGTTGAGATATCTACTCAGAAGGAAAAAAACCCACAATATTTCCAGATAAACAAATATGAATAACTCTAGAACAGAAACCCCAAACAAAACATTTGAACACTCCATTGAATTTCCACATAGTAGTGAACATCCATACCAAATTTCATTGAGATCTGACAACCGGTGGTGAGGAAATCTTCACGGATAGGCAAAAAGCCAACATTTCCAGATAAACAAAGATGAATAACTCTAGAATGGAAAACCCGAACAAAATGATTGAACACTCCATTTAATGTCCTCATAGTAGTGAACATCCATACCAAATTTAAATAAGATCTCGGACATCGGACAGATGGACATGTTTGCATGCCTCCATAGTACGATGGATGGACAGATGCAAAACAAAACAGTATACACCCCCCTTTTTTTTAAAGGGGGGTAAAAATGAATAGTCATGTAGAACCCTAATAGATATGTGACTTGTCTGATGTTGTGAGGACTCAAGCTGCATGGTGGCAAAAAAAAAAAAAAACATTTGAACAGACTTAATTTTTGTTAAAAGGAGAGGAATGGTAAAATCTCTGAAATCCATTTCATCCATATCCCCACATACTGTATATCTTACCTCAAGAATAGGGTCTGAAGCATCATGTAAAAGAAGAACGAGGCTCCCAATTCTAACATGGTTAACTAACCAGGAATTAACCATCAGCAGTATGGTAGCCACATGGTGAATAACATGCTCATAAAAATCCTGAAATAAACAAGATATTTAAGATCAGTAAAAAACAAATACCGTACATGTAAATATTTAAGTGATGTGAAAAACACTGCGGTAGGGTGATCAAATAGAAATGGAGAATAATCTTGCTCAAAGTAATTATTTACAAATATTATATCCAAATCGGCAACAAACATCGTCATTAATATTAATTCTTATATATTAATTAATTGCAGTGATTCTCGAGAGTGAAATCATTTCGTTAGTTTATCGCAGATAGTTGCATACCGAATCGAGAAGTAAATATTTACAATTGAGGGTAGTTCAAACGATGATTTCTACGGAGTGGTACAGTCGATTTGCTTGAAATTTTCGGTGATGTTACCAAAATGCTACATTCCTCCAGTTGACATAGCGCCTGAATGCTAACTTATCAGTTTCACATACCCGAATAAGTACATAATATGTCTTTAAAGTTTACATGGCATATTTGGTTTCACATACCCGAATAAGTACATAATATGTCTTTAAAGTTTACATGGCATATTTGGTTTTCAAAATTTATTTCAGTGGAAGAAAGCCAATAGTCATGTTAACCCTTTCTATACTAAATGGAGTATTTTGATTGAAAAAGTCCAAGAGAGTTGGACGAAATATCTCCCAAGGTAAAAACTAATGCTCTGAGTGTTGGAATCAAAATCATTATTAGACACCAATTGTTCTCATACAAATTTTCATTACCTTCGACATATTTAATTCAACAATATACAGCCATGTCAAACAATCAACTTTGAATCTCACTGGACTTACACATTATGTTCAGACATAATAATTGTAGATAACTTTAATGGTTTCTTGTTATTATTGCTCCCAGTCAAAGTGGGTATATGGCATGAAATTGAAGAACGAAGTTGCATGTTATGTACTTCTGAAGGCTTTGGCGATGAATTCCATTATGTGTTCAAATGCGAGAAATTTAAAGAATCAAGAACCCATCTCGTCACGAGTTGACCCGTCCAAATCACCCCCGGACAAAAGTAACTCTAGGTATCAAATTTCGTCGAAATCCGTATGTTTTACCAGATTTGACCTTGAATTGACCTTTTTGAAGGTCAAGGTCAGGTCGGGGTCACGATTTGACCCGTCCAAAACCATCCCTGGGAAAAATCACCCCTAGGTATCAAATTTCGTTAAAATCCGTCAGGCAGTTTTCCCGGCCATAGCTAACAGACAGACAGACAGACACACAGAAGTCCCAAAATATATAGTAGACTAGCCGATGAGCCCAACGTTGTCCGGGCTATTCAAAAACCAAATTTCAAGTCGATAGCTCTACCCAGCCCGACGTTGTCCGGGCTATTCAAAAACCAAATTTCAAGTCGATAGCTCTACCCGTTTCCGAGATCTGGTCTGCGCATGCGCGAAGCTGGCGTCGCACAGGCTCGGCAACCCGATAAAATTCGTATCCGGGGCAAGATACATTCACATACCAAATTTCAAGTCGATAGCTCCACACGTTTCCGAGATCTGGTCTGCGCATGCGCGAAGCTGGCGTCGCACGGGCTCGGCAACCCGATAAAATTCGTATCCGGGGCAAGATACATTCACATACAAAATTTCAAGTCGACAGCTCCACCCGTTTCCGAGATCTCGTCTGCGCATGCGCGAAGCTGGCGTCGCACGGGCTCGGCGACCCGATAAAATTCGTATCCGGGGCAAGATACATTCACATAGCAAATTTCAAGTCGGTAGCTCCACCCGTTTCCGAGATCTCGTCTGCGCATGCGCGAAGCGGGTGCCGCACGGGCTCGCCAATACGACAACGTCGACCGCCTGGTCAAACTACACACACGTACCAATTTTCGTCCCGATCGGTCGAGAATCGTAGATTTGTATAAATGACAAACAAAATTACAGACAAACAAACAAACAAACAGAGGTCTTCAAAATATATATGAGATGTATGACCTGTATACAAAGGTACATTATTTATTTAATTGATAGTATTTTGGCTAGATACACATGTTTGTTCGCCATGTTGACCACATATAAATATGTTCATTTCTGTATGTACATGTAGTTAATATATTTATCTCAATGCCTTTGTTAAGGAAATGAGATATAAATGAAATAAATGAAATGAATTGAATTGCTATATAAAAGCATTTGTTATCTAGTCTAGAATTCCAACTTGGCATCCAACTTTGGATAAAAGAATTGTTCACATACTGGAAACAATAAGGTAATTCCTAGCTCAAAATTGCTTCCTTTCCTGGGATCCCTTATACACATAATATTCTTTAACCCTTTCATGACTGGAGCATTTCCCTTTAGGAAATGTTCAGATAATAGGTTCAAAATATGTCATTTGTTGAACTTATTATCTGAACATTTCCCACCAAAGAATAGGAATACTTCTACACTTCTACTATCTTTTATAAACTGTTGTCTGCTTATTTTTGCTGAACACCCTTCCAGATGAATAATAGACCATTCCAATGTATACGTTCATAGCTGAATGGGAGAATCCATTCAGTTTAGAAAAGGTTGAATACTTCGGACTAACAAATACATACTTTTCTCTTGACATCGAATGCCAGTGAAGACAGTAGAGAGATGTAGAATCCTAGTTCAAGCATATAGTACAGGAACAAATCATTCGTCACATGCTGAAAAACAACACATTCAACACAATTAGGGAAGATAACTATGATACTGACAACATCAGAAAGAACCTGCTTGTGCATTAAGTAAGCGAAGAATTTGGGGATGGTAGGGAAAACGATAGGGAATACGATCTGACAAAATAATATCCTTGTTAGATCCCACCTGTCTGACTAGAAATATTCTAGTTGTGATTGTGGTATCATGCCAAAACATGATGTGCCCAATGGTCATTCATGGTTAAAAGACTGAGCATATGAATACCCGCTCCCCCCCCCCCCCCCCCCAGAACATTAATAAAACTTTTTCATGCATGGACTTAAGAACAATCTGAGAGGCAAATTACCCACATGTTAATCATGCATGCAATAAATCATCAACATGTCAATATTCTATTTAAAAAAAAAAAATTCCAGTTAAAAATACATAATATGAATTAACGCTCCTAAATTACTATTGCTTTGGCCTTGGGGGTAAAAAATATTTGATTTCAGTCGAGGAACCCAAAATTTCAAAACATTTCTCCAATAAATGCGGGCTGCGGGGTGTGCCAATGGATTCAAATTTTAAATCAAAAATGGCTGCTGGTGGCCATCTTTTTAATGAATTTCAAAACAAATTTATGGCTCCCATCTAGGGGCCACTCTGAAGATGCATATGAAGTTTGGTGATGATGGATGAGAAATGTGACCTGTAAGATGCGCTAAAGGATTTAGTCATACTAAGAGTAAAATCCAAGATGGCCTCTGGCAGCCATGTTTTTTAACAGAATTCGGAAAAAATGATAAGCACCCATCTGGAGGTCACCACGAGGATCCATATGAAATTTGGTGATGATCGGATTAGGAATATACTCTGTAGGGTGTGCTAAAGGATTTAGTGATGCAAAGAGTAAAATTCAAGATTGCTGCCAATTAATTATCAAGGACAAAAGAAAATATTGGGCGGGGTCACTAACACAGAGTCGGCTATGTGATATATATTACTGACCAGTTTTGAAAATGTTATCCGGATAATTGTTGTTGAGGAAAGCAGTTCTGTGTTGGTGTGAGATATGAAACTATGAGTGGGGAGGGGTGTAACTACACATATCGGGTCCTTAGGAATGATAGAGGGCAGGGTACTCATAGGAATGTAAGTGTTTTGGGATAACGTGCCACTAGTATATAAATATTATGTATTATTATATATATAAATAGCTTACGACAGCCATTTGTTGTTCTATGCATTTCAATCAGGGTTGTTATTAATACAAGGTTGTTACTAATATAACTATTTACAGCATGCGAAGAATCTGATATGGGGTGGGGGGTTGGGTGCCTTAACAACTACATGGTTCTGTGAGAAAGAACTCCTTTCCCATGAAGACCCATTATTACCAGGGGAGTGTAAACCAGGAGAATTTGGATTTTACTGAATAGTATTTAGTGAAATACAATGCCGAGAACATATTCCAGGGAATAAATTGTTTTGTATGTTCCGTATTAAGCCTTTCTGTACTAAATGGATTCTCCCAGTCAGTTAAAAAGTGTAATCGGAATGGTCTATTATTAATTTGGAGGGATGATAAGGTGGTAAAAGCAGATGACAGATAAATGAAAGTGCAGAAAGTGCCCTATTTATCGAGAGAAATGTTTAGATAATATGTTCAACAATGACCTGTTTGTTGAACTTATTATCTGAACATTTCCTATGGGATAACTACTCATCAATGAGTATGTAGTGTAGAAAGAGTTAATAGAAACTCCCACCGATATTTGAACTGAACCATTACTGAATGCTCGAAGCAGTAATCTGTTAATGCTCACCTGGTGTGGTAATCCTCGCCAAAACTCAACTGAATCGTATAACCAAGCTTTCTGTGGAAATGAAATTACAAATTGATAATTTGAAGTTCAACTAGGCTTAACCCATCGCCGGCGGAAATTATAGTCAACACAGTCGCCTATGAAAAATAATTGGTTGTTTTCAAATATCATGCAGGTCATGGAATTTGATAAACTGATAGACACAAACTGTTTTCATGGATAGTTTCATGCCGTTTTCCAGATCAGGCGCGACATTTATTAACCCTCTGTCGCCAGAACTTCAACTTTATCAGGATAAATTTTGTGCACATTGGTGGGCCTTTAATGTCTAAAATAGTACAATCGAGGTAATAGAAGTTTATCTAATAGGAATTTGACTCAAACTCCTGAAAAGTACTGGTATTTAAAGGGACACCCACCATCATTGAACCAAATCTTCATCAAGGGGATGAAATTTTGACACGGGTATATATCAAATATAAATATGACATTTGTCAAAATGAGATATATTCCTTATGCGTACGGTAGATTTTCGTAACTAACTTTACAAAACTTATAAATATGCCTTTCTAAAATATGCGTGAAAAATTCAAGATGGCTGCTGGTGGCCATGTTTTTCAACAAAATAAAGAAAATTTGATGGATCCAATCTAGTGGTCATCCTGCAGATTGATTTGAAGTCTGGCGACTATTGGATGAGAGATATCGGCTGCATAGTGTGCCAAGAGAAAATACAAGATATCTGCCAGAAACCATGTTTTTCTTCGAAAATCATTCAAATTCGATATCTAGAGGTGATGACCTAAACATGCCTGTGCATTTTAAAAACAATTCTCCAATAAATGCGGACTGCAGGGTGTGCCGCTAGATCCATATCTGAAACCTAAGACGGCTGCTGGCGGCCATGCTTTTTAACGAATTTCGGTGAAAATTGGAGACTTCCATCTAGCGGTCACCCCAGAGATTCATATGAAGTTTGGAGACAATCAGATGAGAGATGTGACCTGTAGGGTGTGCAAAAGGATGTAGTCAAGCAAAGAGTAAAATGCAAGATGGCCGCTGGTGGCCATTTTTTTCCCAAATGACCCCAAAATGACTCTTCCCATCTACATGTCAATGTAGACAGCCAATTTCATCAATTTCATAATAATCAGACCAAAGGTATGGCCTATGGCCGTGCTAATGTATTTACATTGTTTAATAGTAAATACTGAAAATCAAGATGGCCGATGGCAGCCATGTTTTTTGGCCGATACACCTCCAAACATTATCGTTCCCATCTACATGTCAATGTCAACGTACAATGTAAATTTCATGATGATCAGACGAAAGGTACGGCATGTAGCACGTGCTAATCGATTGAATTTTGAACTCCAAGATAGCTGCTGGCGGCAATGTTCTTTTGCCGAATGACCCCAAAATGACTCGTTCCCATCTACATGTCAATAAAAACAGTCATTACAAATTTTATAATTATCCAAGCAAAGGTACGACCTGTAGCGCATGCTAAAGGAAATTGTTGACAGATGCATGCACACACGCATGCACACATGCACAGACGACGGATACCAACAATGGCAATATCTAACAAAATTATTGAACACTCCATTGACTGTCCTCATAGTAGTGAACATCCATGCCGATTTTCATTGAGATTAGACAACTGGTGGTTGAGATATCTGCCCAGACAGATGGATGGACATAGGATCGGTCACCTGTAATCCAGTATACCACTTTCCTTCGGTCATGGGGGTATAATAAGAATTGTGTTTCCTTTAACCTTTCTATGGCTGGAGTTTACTGAAACTTTGCGAAAACCCTGTGCCAATGCATTCTCTTATATATGCGAATCTTCCATAGGCAGCCATAAGAGAATACATTGGCCTAACAATATTTACCTTGACCATGTAAGCCAGTGTATTATCTTATATAAGAAAGGCTCCATGTGCCATGGAAACAGTTCTGACTATTTTGAAAAAATGTAATTGGAATATAGAAATGAGAGGCCGATCACGATCGGCAGATGTTTAACCCATCCCTTGGCAATAGTAAATTGTTATGATCAGAATCATAATCTTTTAATGTTGAATCATAGAGTATACTGTTATGATCTAAAGTAGTATAGACAAATGTACATAATAGCAAGTAATATTGTAATAACACAAATTATTGGAATGTACATATATGGTTCAAAATAGAAGGGTTAATATAACATCTAAACTATAGAGCCTGTCACCACTATCATAGTGTAAGCAGTTCTATTCATGTTGTTACAAATTGGCATGTGAGATATAAAAATAATATAGTTATTTAATTAATGGAAAATGTTAAAAGACATGGAATGGGTAAAAGGGTTTAAATCACCTATCTCTGTCCTGTTTGATCCAATGTAAGTCCAAGCATCCAAGCACCTAGAGCTCCATTGGTCTAGTTAAATAAATTCACATGGCTAAGTTGTGGTTAAAAAGAAAGCTAAATCAATTTATACAATAATTCATTATTCTGTGTGTGGCCAATTCTCTTATGTAGAGCTAAGATATGAGGGCTATAAATAACTCTCAATCCAATAAACCAACTCTCACAGAGAAGCAGGTATTAATTGTAAGTTACTGTGTTATAATCTGGATAATTCTTAGTTGAATAAAAGGTCGGCCGACCACAGTGTCCCCCGACAACGTTGGCAAGTCGATGCCGCTTTGTTAAAGAAATTAAAAAAAATGTTGAAATGTTCTAAGTCGAAAGGGTTAATAATTCCGTAAAAAAATAATTTTTCCGTCATCTATATACATGTTGCACATCTCCAATCTGTGGGTAACAATACTCTGAAGTTTCAAATATCTACGATCAAAACTGTAGGAGGAGTTGATTACACCATGAAGGTATCCTCATACAGAAAATAAAAAAAAAAAAAATTCAAAGTCGAAAGGCCCATAACTCTGGGAAAAATCATTGGATCAAACTCAAATTCGAACTTGTCCTGTATTTTGATATGAACGACCCACAAATTTGTTTTTTTTTAATTAACCCTTTGAACCCGTAACACCGATATTTAGGTGCAAACGAACCGTGACTATATCCCGTAACACCGATATTTCGGTGCAGCGACGACATGATTCGGTAGCAAATTTATATATAGTATAACGAGCGTCAGACCCACTGATTTATATTTAAATTGCCCCCACATATGCCAGCGGCGCCCGTGGTGCGTATGGAATGGTTGACCGCTAGTATCGGGTAGAAATATATGCGCATGCGCATAGCATATAATCTACAAAAACATACGATATTTTAAGCGAACTGTGCCGCTATATTTACGGCATATAATTTCGTGTTCCCCGTGTGTGGACAGAACAGACATAATTTAGACACACAATTTCAGTTTAAATTACCCTCGCGTATATTAGCCAGTGTTCTGCTACATATGGGGAAGGGTCTATCGCATATGAAGTTGATTTATTCGCGCATGCGCAGACTAGCGCAATGGCAAATAAATGGTTTATAACGTACTTATACACGACATACCCACTAATATATATATTTAAATTGGCCTATTGAAGTCAGCGCTGGCAAATGTGTCTATATGGATTGGCTGCCCACTAGAAACGCCTAGGAAAAATATGCGCATGGGCGCAGGCTATAATTCATTTTTAAAAATGCGTTTAAGTGAAATGTGGCGCTATATATGACATTTTGTTGCATGTTTCACATGTTAGTACAGTAGACACAATCTAGACAGCTTACTTGAACAATGGGGCCACGATATGTTACGGGAAATTACGTTGTATCTGGTCTCTGTAATATCAGTCTCTGTTGTGCCACATGCAGCAAAAAGTCTATCGCATATCAAGTTGACTTACTCGCGCAGGGTCAGGCATATCTTAATTTCACATTAGGATATTGGTTGCATCGAAACGCAATTCGCTGATGTATAATTACAACGTTATAAGCTAGAATTCGTTTATCCTGCAAATTTCGGGTAGTTGCATAGTAACCGTTTCTAAGGCGAGATCGGGTGGCAAAGTCTCCCGATCTTACAATGATCAGTGGTCCGTGCATGCATATATCATGCCTGCACAGTTTCAGGTAGGTGTCCCCTTTCAACATAACCAACACCATGCGACTAGACACTGTCTAAACTAAGGCAAAACATACCACTGAATGGTTAGTGCAATTATGTCATTCGATCAGTTGTGGTATTTGCTTAGCAACCGTTGCTACCCTTAAATGGGATATTTGGTTCACTATTCTGGTTGGGTATATCTCAAATTTCACGTTAGGGTAGTACCTGCATCAAAAACGCAATCACTGAGGTTGAATTACGACGCTATATGCTATATTTACATATTCCAGTCAATTCCGGGTAGTTGCCTAGCAACCGTTACCAAGGAGTTGCCGCGAGGCAAAGTCTCGCGATCTTATAATGATCGCTGATCCATGGGGGACAAACCTGTAAAGTTTCAGACCGGTGTCGCAATTTGAACATAATCAACACCATGCTACTAGACACTGTCTAATTTAAGCGGACATACCACTGGGAGCCCCGGGTCAGGGTGGCGATCACTGTGGGGCGCCAGGGTTCAAAGGGTTAAACAATCCAAACTTGAGTTATCATCCGGAAACCAAAGAAAAAACAAGAAAAATTTAATTTTGTAAGTCGAAAAACCCATAACTCTGAGAAAAATCATCGGATCAAACTCAAATTCGAACTTGACCTGTATTTTGATATCAATGACTCACAAAAAAACGGAATTTTCAATTGAACAGTCCAAACTTGAGTTATCATCCGGAAACCAAAGTAAAAAGATGAAAATTGAATTTTCTAAGTCGAAAAACTAAAATTCGAAATCAACCTGTATCTTGATATGACTGATCCACATAAAAACGGTATTTGCAATTACAGGATCCAAACTTGAGATATCATCCGGAAACCGAAAAAGTGAGAAATTTTCTAAGTAAAAAAAAGTTGAATAAAAGGTCGGTAGACCTCATGTCCGTCTCTAAGCGTCGGCTTGATACGACCGTTGTTTGCGCATAAAAACCTGTCTTTAGTGCTAGTAAACCTACATACCAAATTTAATTTCATTCAGTACACATTTACTAAAGTTATCATCCGGAAACCTCAAATTGGCAAAAATTCTAAGTCAAAAAGGGACATAACTCTGGTGAAAATTGGCGGGCGGAACGCGAATTCGAACTTGACCTGTGTTTTGCTGGGAGAAAGACACATACCATATTTGGTTTAAATCTGATTAACTCTACTAAAGTTATCATCCGGACACCAACTTTTGGGGTTTTATATGTCGGGTCGGCGGACAAAAAAGGGCCATAACTCTCGCAAAAATTATCGGATTAAACCGAAATTCGAACTTGAGCTCATATAAGTAATCCACAAAAAAACGGGTTTTGCATATAAACAATCCAAAATCAAGTTATCATCCGGAAACCAAAAAAACAGAAGAAAAACTGAATTTTCTATGACGAAAAAGGGGCATAACTCTGCAAAAAATGGTCGGGCAGAACCCAAGTTCGAACTTGACCTGTGTTTTGCTGGGAGAAAGTAATATACCAAATTTGGTTTGAATCCGATTAACTCTACTAAAGTTATCATCCAGAAACCAACTTTCAGGGGTTTTCTAAGTAAAAAAAGGGGCATAACTCTGAAAATTGGCGGACGGAACCAGAAATCGAACTTGACCTGTCTTTTCTGCTATTAAACCCACATATTTTTAAATTTAATTTAATTTGGTTCACTCTAACTAAAGTTTTCATCCGGAAACCTCGGACGCACGCACGGACGGATGTGCTGATTATAATAGTCCTCCAAACCTGTTGGGTCGGCGGACAAAAAGGGAAATAACTCCATAAAAGAACATCGGATCAAACCCAGAATTGCAGAGCACATGTGTTCTTGGTTGAGACACCTACATACCAAGTTTCAATCAAATCGGATGATCATTACTGGAGTTATAACTCCGGACGGACGGACGCACGGACAGAAGACGGACGGACGGAGCTGATTACAATAGTCCCCCGAAAATAAATTTTACGGGGGACAAAAAGGGCCATAGCTCTGGTATAAAAAATCAGATCAAACCCATATTCGAACTCGATCTGTATTTTGAGTTGAGAAACTTGGTTCCGATCAGAAGACAAATGGTTGATTCATCGAAGCATGCATGAATTATATGTCAAAGGGCCACAACTCAGTTAAAAATAATTAGATCAAACCCATAATCGAACTCGATCTGTATATTGGGCTGATAAACTCACATACCAAATTTGGTTCCAATCAGATACAACATGTAAGAGTTATGGCAGCATGCGTGAATTCTAAGTCGAAAAAGAGCCATAACTCGTTAAAAAAATCAGATCAAACCCATATTCGAACTCGATCTGTATTTTGGGCTGAGAAACTCATATACAAAATTTGGTTCCGATAGGATAGAAAATGTTTGAGTTATGGCACCATGTGTAAAGTGTCTACGGACGGATGGACAGACAGACGGACAGATGAACGACGAGTGGTCAACCTGGTCGTTGACACTATGTTTACCATACTATGGTATGGGTAAACATAACAAGACAGTCAATGACTGTGGGGTCGCTCACCAGACTGCAAAGACTGATAAGACTGGGACTCTGGAGACCAAAACAGTCAGCACTTTTCATAATCACTTTAAAAGAAGTAGATTTAAACAGGATATGTGGCTAGAGAGACTTCAAGTATGTAGCTTGGTAAAAATCCACCTTGAAATTGCCAACTGTACACTACTGATCACCCCCCTCCTCCAGCTCAACAAGTCCCCTCCCGACCGGGATCCAGACTCCCAAGTCTTAGGTTGGAATTTCACAACCGACACCTCAAACTTTCTCAATTGTTGGAAATTTCCAATCTCACAAGCAAGCCTTAAAATAATTTTTATTCGAGTGTCTGACATTTTGTCAGGCACCAAATGGACATGGTCTGACATTTCAAAAGTACGCCTGACATGTCTTTTTTATCACCCAAAATAATGCCAAGTGAAACTATAATGGTGTATTACCCCCCACAATGGCCCATTTATGTTCCTCTCCTCAATTTTAAGTTTTTTTTACAATAAATAATGCAAATTTGCCCAACCTGACCACAGCATGCTAGTCATGCTTGCCAATTTCACGCTCAATTCTAAGGTTATATAAATCCTCATTTGTTCTGATCCCTGTGCTGTTACTAGCACCATGTGAGGGTATGCCTATCCATATGATATTCATGTAACAGTTTGTCACTATGTCACAGTAACATCTACATACTTGTCTTGTATATAAGATATATAATATAACTAATAGAAGCATTTATACTACCACCATATCCACCATTTGGGGGTCAGGAAATCTCAGGATAGAATATGTCAGATGTCAAAGACTAAAGTTAATTAGTTTTTATATTTGTTTACAATTTAAGACCTGTACAAATTTAGTACGATCCTGGCTTGATACCAGCTAGTGGATGACTGTAATTAAGTAAACTTATATACATGTAGTTATTGTAATTTATTGGCTACATTTTGCTGACGGTCGCTAAATAACACTAGTATTTACATATATGGAGTACTTTATTGTGGTGTAAGAATGCAACTACAGTCAATTCCAATTAATCGAATAACGGTTAATCAAATAATTCGTTTATTATAATAATATTTCGGATTCCAAAACCATTTTAATAGTACATCTGTATTTTTTAATTGCTTATTCGAATAGACTCCCGATGGGACTATCGCTTAATAGAATAGAAAATTCCCAAAAATGTGCTCTGAAAGTCGTTATTTTCGTGCATTCTAGAACTCAGTTGAAGGTATTTCATCCAAAATATTATAGTTTATGTCAAGAAACCGCAGACAATCGTATTAGATCGAAAATGGGTGACATAAAATGTTTCAAAAGCGAGTGCTTTACGGTCATAAGTTACTATAAGAAAGTGATTTTTCAATTAAATGTGAATATTAAAATATTATAATAACACTTGTCTTGTTGTTTTATTGCCCAACATTCCCATAATTCACGCCATGATGATGATGATAAGGTGATTTGGGGGTCTAATAATTCACGCCATAAATGACAATATTAAATTTTGTAAGCAGTGCGGGATTTATCCCGCATCTATAGTCTATAGTTTATATCAATAAACCCGACGCTTTATTCGTGACGTTGTCCACGTAGAGGATGAACAACATTACAATAGCGACTAATTGCATGTTTAACAAAAGCCAGTACTGTAGTTGGACAGACACATGTTAGCGACTCGGTTCTTTTGTATTTGATGTCTGAACATGCATAAAGAATTAGACTGTACAAACCGTTTTGTTCGTTTCACACTCTATGGCGCGAACAAAGGATTGTCCCGTTAATGATGACAGCGTGTTTGTTTAAGTATTTGTTTGAGTACACCCGCTAACAAAGGGCAAATTAACGTGTCACTTGTAAAAACAAAACCAGGGCTATTATAAATGCGATGCTGTGGGTACACCAGTCATAATTACTCAGTCATTATGAACTCGAAACGAAAGCGCAAAGACCTCTCCGTTATATGTTTTAAAATAAATAAAATCATGTTCTATATAAATGGTCTTCCTCAATCACAATATGTGCTTCTATCAATCAAAGGTGAATAACTCTAACCAGTCCTTCAATCTAAACATTGAACATGTGCTTCAATCGATCAAAGGTGAATAACTCTAACCAGTCCTTCAATGTAAACATTGAACACGTGCTTTTATCGATCGATGTTTTTACAATTTTCCCTCGGTAAAAAGTAACAACAAACACACAATCTGACAATGGTATTACAAATATTTTAATATTACATGAAACAAGCAATATAGAGAACAATATTATGACGTAAATACACATTTAATAACAGGTATTTAAAAGTTTTTATATCAAACAAACATCGGTCAAGTCAGTGGTACAACTCGAAATTACGAAATTGTCAACTCGAAATTACAACGTTTTGGTGCAAATTCGTCTAATCAAATAATCGGCTATTCAAATAAATAATTGCTGCACCGAGCATATTCTATTAACCGAAATCGACTGTACGTCTACATGCACATGTATTTGCTTTTGACATCTTTCACATCTCATTGTCCAAGTTACCAACCCAAAATGGTGGATTTGGAGATTGCAAAAAAGGCAGCAAAGGCTTATTTTAAATTGAATCCGTTGATGTTCTTTTTGGTACTACTGGTAGTCTACTGAATTGTATTAAATGACAACGATATATATTAGATATGAAACTTTAATTTTTCAAGTGGAAGAAGTGATGAAAGTAAATAAAATCCATGCTCCTGAATATTCTCGACGAAGTTTCAATTGGTCTAAGTTTCTGTGAAATACAGTAGGAACAGGTCAGCAAAGTGACAAATCCGTTGCCGTCTACCTCAAATTTAAGCCATTCTGAAGCATCATAGACGGCGAGGTCATTTCTGATCCAACAACATACAGTCATTGCACGTAATGTTCTATTGTTACGGGTGGTTTTAGTTTGATTAGTGTCTATTTTTCGCTTCTTTGATTCATTTTTTTTATTCATGTTTGAACCTCGCGGCGGAAAGCCGGAAGTGACGATTGATAAAAAATTAGGAATACCTATATCGGAGCCGAGTATGGCCTATACACATTTATATATCGTGTCACTCACTCGCGTGTACAACGGAAGTTTTTTTGGAAACATAATTAATATACTGATGAACCATGTCCGTAATAAACATACAACGTACTACCGACCTGGGTCCCATGCCGCTATAACTCGAGCCGGAGTTCCGTATTTTTTTTATTCCGTTATTTTGTAGAAACTCACATTTCGGTAAACAAATAATTAACTCACATTTCGGTAAACAAATAATTAAAAACTACTCGACAATAGAATAAATTTTATTTCATAGCACACTATTCCCATTTATCTTGGAATATATCACATTATCAGTGACATTTTCCTTTAAAATAAGTCAATATTTCAATCGGACATTATGTCCGACAGTTTCAAAGCAGAGCCGGACAACCCGTAAAAATGCGAATCCAGCGTCGGACATTTGTCCGTGTCCGACCACTTATTTTAAGCCTTGCTCACAAGCGCCTTTTTCTAAAACCATTTAAACATGTTTGAAGCCCAATTATCCATGGACCCAAAACACAATACATGTATGTCAGACCAATCAGTCAGGTGGTTCCAAGGTAGATGTTTTAATGAATTTGGTATTTCGATGATTTTATTAGACACAAAAGTGTTAACTCCCCATAGCCTGCCATTTCTTGACAGGTTGACCTCATTTTAACAAATCTGAATCTCAGTCACTAAAGGATTCCTCCATACTATATGTAAGCTAAATAGTCCAAACTCTCTTGAGAAGACATTTTAAGAATTACTATAGAGACATATACATGTACATGTAGTTATGTCCCTGGTCCCAGCCTATTTAACCTGGTGACCCCATCTGAATAAATTTGAATCCCAGACACCAAAGAACCCTTCATACATATCATAAATATCAGTCAAATAGACCTGATGGTCCTTGTGAAGGAAGCATATTAAGAGGGAAACTGTCCTTCGCTTGGCCCCTATTTGACCAGGTGACCCCATTAAAAAAATCTGAATTGCAGTCAAGGAAGAACATTCCATTCTATATAAGCCAACTAGTTCTTGCAAACATATTTTAAGAATTACTATGTAGTGAAATAGTTAAGTCTCTTGCTCTGCCCTTATTTGACTTTGTGATCCCATTTTCACAAATCTGATAAGGATAAAAATTAAGTTCCCCAGTTGAAGTTGGTGATATTCACCCATTGGGCCCCTCATTTATGAATTTTATCTTCTGCAAATTAGGGGATATAGAAACTTCCTAGAAGGGAAATTTAACTAACAACAATGTAAATTTGATACTATAGATACTTCCCAGAAGATGAGGCCTAAGCAGAATGAGGTCGCCAGAGGGTGAATTTGGTGATGCTAGCCTGCTGTGCCGGATAGCATCACAAAAAGCGTGTCTGTTCCTACATTGTGCATGCCTGGCCTCAAGCAACACAATGTATTATACAACAAGCCTTGAAATAGTGTGATAGTGTGTCTGTCATTTGCAGAATGAGGTCCCAAGAGGGTGAATTTAGTGACGCTAAATTCACCCTCTGGGGACCTCATTCTGATAAGGCCCTCAACTGCTATGGAAGACCTAGAATAAAATTGAATTTCCCCAGTTGAAGTTGGTGATGTTCACCCATTGGGCACCTCAATTATGAATTTTATCTTCTGCAAATTAGGGGATATAGAAACTTCCTAGAAGGGAAATTTAACTAACAACAATGTAAATTTTATACTATAGATACATACTTCCCAGAAGATGAGGCCTAAGCAGAATGAGGTATCCAAATGGTGAATTTGGTGATGCTAGCCCGCTGTGTGGGATAGCATCACTAAAAGCATGTCTGTTCCTACATTGTGCATGTCTGGCCTCAAGCAACACACTGTATTATACAATCAAGCCTTGAGATAGTCTGTCTGTTATTTGCAGAATGAGGTCCCCAGAGGGTGAATTTAGTGACGCTATCCTGCACAGCGGGCTAGTATCACTAAATTCACCCTCTGGGGACCTCATTCTGATAAGTCCCTCAACTGCTATGGAAGACCTAGAATAAGATTGAAGTTCCCCAGTTGAAATTGGTGATGTTCACCCATTGGGCACCTCAATCATGAATTTTATCTTCTGCAAATTAAGGGATACAGAAACTTCCTAGAAGGGAAATTTAACTAACAACAATGTAAATTTGATACTATAGATACTTCCCAGAAGATGAGGCCTAAGCAGAATGAGATCTTGAGACTCTAGATACTTCCCAGAAGATGAGGCCTAAGCAGAATAAGGTTCTCAGAGGGTGTATTTGGTTATGCTAGCCTGCTGTGTGGAGCAACATGAATTCACCCTCTGGGAACCTCATTCTACAAATGCCAGACACTCTTGGAGAAAATGAAATTAATCTGATTTTAATGACCACTGAGTGATAATGTAAACAACAAGGGTGCTTCATTGATAACACCATTAATCTCATTTAAATTATGAATGACATGAATACACTCCCTGGGGAGTACAGAAGTTCTCTTATCTCTCTATAGATCTGCCCTGCCATGTGTCATGTCTGTCAGTTCATGTTTTTTAATTTATTTAAATAAAAAATACTTTATTTACCTGTGAGTTAGGAGGTGAGATAGGGTGGAATGCTGTTGGTTGGGGACAGGGTGGGGTTCTGGGTCATGTGGGGGGTGATATTTTTTTTTGTATGTTAAATTGATCAAGGAGTTCCTGAATTTTTTATTATTTTTTGGGGAATTATGGCCATAACTCTGTTAAAATATATCGGATCAAACCCATATTTTAACTTCATATACCAAATTTGGTGTTGATCAGATGAAAAATGTTTGAGTAATCCTGTCTTGGATGAATTCTATATCAAAACAAGAGTGGAAGGGGTTAAATAAACAATACCAAAATCCATACAGATGAAGAACATGCTAAGAAAAATCTAGGTAAGAAATATGAGGCTGTGATGTGTCCTAAACAAAAATTAAAGGTCAAAATGCAAAAATTAAATTTTTTGTTTTTAAAGTTATGTCCCTAGCTCTGCCCGTATTTGACCCAGTGACCCCATTTGAACCAATCTGAACCCCAGTCACCCAAGGTCTCTCTGTACCAAATATAAGCTAAATCGGCCAAATATTTGTTTAGAACCAGTCATTGTAAGAATTACTATGAGTTATGGCCCTGGTTTCTCAACTAATTGATCGGGTGACCTCATTTGAACAAATCTGAACACCAGTCACCCAAGGACCCTCCATACCAAATATTAGCTAAATCGGCACAATGGTTATGGACAAGAAGTTGTTGTAAGAATTACTATGGAGGAATAGAGTTATGGCCCTGGTTTCGCAACTATTTGACCCAGTGACCTCATTTGAACAAATCTGAATGAGAGTCACCTAGGGAACATCCACACCAAATATGAACCAATTCGGTATGATGGTTTCAGAGGAGAAGATGTTTTTTTTTTAAAGTTGACGGACGGACGGACGGACTTCGTCTCAGGTGAGCTAAAAACCTTAACACTGAATCTGTAGAATGAGTTTTGTCATTCACAATCCTGGAACATCAGACACTGCTTCAAACTTTGAGATACAAAGGTTCCAATTTCTAATTTCTTAGTTCCAGTTATGACTAATGAGTATCACCTAGTATGGTTAAGTAGGTCCGTAATCAGTATGGACATACAGCACACAGTGTGACAATTTACATCCGTACTGACAACTGATTATAGCAGCCAAGAGGTTGAGAAATGAAAAAAATTCATGCACATTTGTTTAGTCTTTGTTCAAAAGAAAGACATACAGGTGTGAATCCAAGATATTTCCTCCTGCATAAACAATGCATAAACAGATTCACTGTAATATACTTACATTCCACAGAACACAGATGCCATATACTAGAAAAGCTGTATACACAACACACCGCCACCTGAAAGGTTCAGACGATGGTGGTGTCAACTTTGAATCAAGGTAATAATTTCATAATGCTCAGGTCTAAAAAAAAAATAGTGATGTTCCGATAACCCGCACGCCCTAGTCCAGACCTCCGCCCCTACTAATTTAATCGAACCCCTAAATACAAAACAAAATAAGCACACAAAAAAAAAAATGGCATTTGTAGATCTCCAATCGTAATAACACTATTATTTATTATTTACAACATTATTTACACCAGATGTCATCAGCGCCCTTTGTGTATACAGTATACTGGCCAGTTCAACTGGCGGTTGATGTTTATCTATTCAGATTTTTTTTAAATGAAACAAGAAATTCAATAAATTGAGGAAATATATACACTGCCCAAAACTGCATGTAATAAGATTTAAGAAAAATTACGAGTATACTCTCAAATATACTTTTTTTTAGATGTAATCATAGTAAGATGATAAGCAGAAAAATAGCATATGGATTCCCATTCATTTATTTAGAATGATGTTGGATACAAACATCAAGAAACATTCTTTTAACTGGACATCACTACGAATGAATAAGCTGGAATTAAGTGACTAACCCATCACAATATGGTCGTAAGATGTTTATTGGCATTGACATACACAAACCCTGTTAGAAAATTCATAATCTGCGAAACGATTCCAAATACAATTTTTTTTTTATGGGAGGCTTCTTTCACAATTATTACTTTGCACCTGCTTCAGGGTAAATCAATTGAAATGAAGTATGAATTATTTGGACTGAAGCGCGAATGGCAAACACCACCGAGAATGCATAATAGTGTGTCTGTAATTTGCAGAATGAGGTCCCACAGAAGGTGAATTTAGTGTCACTATCCCACATGGTGGGCTAGCATCACCAATTCACACTCTGAGAACCTCATTCTGTTTTTGCTCATTCAGGCCTGAACAGAATGAGGCCCTCGGATGGTGAATTTGGTGATGCTAGCCCATCATGCAGGATAGCATCACTAAATTCACCCTATGGGGACCTCATTTTGCAAATGACAGACACACTATTTACAAGCTTGAACACCACCTTTCTTCCATACTAGTAGTTCCCTAAGATACTAAATGAGTGAATTGGTCTCATATATTATGGGTGGAGACATTTTATCAGTGATGTTTTCATCGTATCAGTTAACTGTCTCCCTGAATGCTGGAGATTAGGGCTTTTTTCAAAGTTGAAGGACAAATGATTCTGCGGAATCATAAATTAATCATACTGAAGCACAAATGATTTTCACTTTGGCACAATTATTTTCACTGGAGTGTAAGTAACCCATAGTATTTGTGCTTGAAAATGATTCAGGCTTCATGCATGTAGCACTCAAGTACAAATTTATAAGGAGTAAATGGGAACTGAACAGGGGCTCCCTGCTTAAACATTCTAATATACGTACTCTACTTGAGTTAATCAGGGTATTACACCTCCCATAGTTCCTTAACCCTTTCATGATGGGAGCTGCACTGGCGCAGTTTTAAAGATCCTGTGCCAGTGCATTCTCTTATATATGCGAGTCTCCCATAGCGACCCTCACATATATAAGACAATGCACTGGCTTACAAGGTCAAGGTAAATACTGTTTGGCCAATGTATTCTCTTATATATGCGAGGCGCCTTATGGGAGACTCGCATACATAAGGGAATGCATTGACAGTGTTTTCGAAAAATATCAGGAAGCTCCAGTCATGGAAAGGTTAACCCTTTCATGGTGTGCAGCATTATTTAAGGATCATGTGCCAAGACAATATCTTATATATGCGAGTCTCCCATTGGGAACCTGGCATAGATAAGATAATGCACTGGCTTTCACGGTCAAGGTAAATATTGTTAGGCCAATGTATTCTCTTATATATGCGAGGCACCTTATGGGAGACTCGCATATTTAAGAGAATGCATTGACACAGTGTTTTCGAAAAATATCAGGAAGCTCCAGTCATTAAAGATGATTGATATCCTCCCTGAGCCTTCTCTATAGATTCAGGGGTATTTATAAATGAAAGTGTCAATGATGCTGTAGCACAACTTGGAAAGGGAATAATTTCATGTGTCACAGTCAATGGAGTCATTAGGAATGCGGAAAGTTGAAATATCTAAGTAATACTAGATTATCAACATGAAGAGATACATATAATGTAAAATCCAAGATGGTTGCTGGCGCTATGTTTTCCAATGAAATTCAAATACATTTGATAGCTTCCATCTAGTAGACCAATATCAAGATTTAATATGAAGTTTGGTGATGATCGCCTGAGGGAAGTGGACTGTAGGATGGGCCAAAGGAATTAGTCATGCAAAGAGTAAAATATCCAAGATGGCTGCCAGCGGACATGTTTTATAGCCGAATGATCCCAAAATGACTCGTTTCCCATCTGCATGTCAATGTTAACAGCCATGACAAATTTCATAATGATCGGACCAAGCTATGACTTGTAGCCCATGCCAAAGGATTTAGTCATGCAATGAGTAAAATCCAAGATGGCTGCCAGTGGCCATGTTTTATGGCCGAATGACCCAAAAATGACTCGTTCCCATCTACATGTCAATATTAACATCCATACAAATTTCATGATGATCAGGTGACCTGTAGCCCATGGTAATGGATTGAATTTTTAAATCCAAGATGGCCACCAGTGGCCATGTTTTTTTTCCGAATGACCCAAAATGACTCGTTTCCTATCTACATGTCAATGTCAACAGCCATGACAAATTTCATAATGATCCGACTAAAGGTACGACCTGTAGCCCATGCCGAAGGATTTAGTCATGGAAAGAGTAAAATCCAAGATGGCGAGGTACGACTTGTAGCCTGTGTCAAAGGATATAGTCATACAAAGAGTTCCCATCTACATGTCAATATTAACTTCCACAATAAATTTCATGGTGATCAGACGAACACTCCGGCCTGTAGGCCGTGCTAATGGATTGAAATTTGAAATCAAAGATGGCCACTGGCGGCCATTTTTTTATTCCGAATGACCCCAAAATGACTCGTTCCCATCTACATGTCATTGTTAACATCCATGACAAATTTCATTATGATCGACCAAAGGTATGACATGTAGCCCATGCCAAACAATTTAGTCATGCAAAGATTAAAATCCAAGATGGCTGCCGGCGGCCATGTTTTCAGGCTGATCGACCCCAAAATTACTCGTTCCCATCTACATATCAATATTAACATCCATGACAAATTTCATGATGATCAGACGAACAGTAGGACTTGTAGCCCGTGCTAATGGATTGAATTTTGAAATCCAAGATGACCGCTGGCAGCCATTTTTTTCTCCGAATGACCCCAAAATGACTCGTTCCCATCTACATGTCAATGTCAACAGCTATGACAAATTTGATAATGATCCGACCAAAGGTACGACCTGTAGCCCGTGCTAAAGGAAATTGTTGATGAATCACACACGCACACACACACACACACACAGACGACGGATACCAAGCCATGGCAATAGCTCAAACTTTACAAAGTAAAGTTGAGCTAATAATTTTGTATAAGGATCGAGACCAGTCAGCGGGAGCTTCAGTTACTGCAAGTAGCAGGAAATCTTTTTCTTCCATAATTTTATGCACTAACAGTTCACTGTTCAGCTAGTCTATGTTTTTCGATTAAACTCTTATCTTCTAAAACATGTTAAAATGATATACATGTATGTGTTACGGCCAATGTTTATCCTGTGCTGTTAAGGGAATAATGGACAGGTCTAAATTGAAATAGTTGCAACGTCGCCAGTCAAACAACAACAGACTAAAATATTTCATAAGGGAGATCATGTCAATTGATAGTTGATTACAGTAATGTTCTAAATAATCGACCCCTAAACCACAGTATAATAATGGGAAATTTTTCAGGATTTAGTCCGAAATATGGCTTGTTGCCATTCATCGGAAAGCTCTCACCGAGTGCTTTACGATGAATGGCAGCAAGTCATATTTCCGACTAAATCCTGAAAAATTTCCCATAATTCTGCTGTGGTTCAAGGGTCATATCCTTCAAATCGCTTCGTAAATTATCTTTTAATATAGGAAAAGAGTCGAGACTTGGATTCAAATATAGGATTCATTTGGACAGATTAACATTAGATCGGTTGATACATGCAGAAGTTTTAAAGGTGGGTTTGTGGGCAATATCAAACTTAGAGTCTGTAACCCCTCCTTTCAGGCTTTGGGTTGAAATTTTCCAACCAGTACCATGAACTTTTCAACTGTCAGAAATATCCAAATTGACATCGATTTATGGTTGGGAATTATCCAACAAATGGCCATTTCAGTCCAAATAGTAGGAAAATATATAAATTTTGGTCACAAAAACAACACATTCCACACTATTAAAATGTTGATTGGAATAACTTGGAAAATCCACAAAACCTAGAATTAATGACTTTTTGAGAAAATTTAAGGGGTCGTACCAGGGGGGGTGAAAAATTTTCTTCCGGCACGTATGCCGGGGTGGGTGGGTGGTCAAAGCCACCAACAAGCATTTTTTTCCGCAACTAAAAACAAAATTTCCTGCTTGTTTTTTTAGTGTTTTGGCAATGAGTTGGGCTTCAAAACCACTTTGAATGAGAGAAATAATGTAATTCTAACTGGTAAACTGACTGCAGGCAGTTATCGTGTTGTATTTTGTTGCAAATTTTGAAATCCAAGATGGCCGTTGGCAGCCATGTTTTTTTGGCCGAATGACCTCAAAATGACTCATTCCTATTTACATGTCCATGTTAACATCCATGATAAATAGTATGCACAGAAATTCATATACAGCTGTTTACAGTGAATTTCCCCCCGCAAATCTCTGTTTTAGTGTTAAAAGGGGGGGTGGGTGTCAAAAAATGGTCGGAAAAAACTGCCGAAAACGGAAAAAAATTTGGCGGTGGGGGTGGGTGGGTACAAAAAATGATCGAAAGGGAAAAAATGCCATACGTGCCTGAAATTTTTTTCCGACCCCCCCCCCCCTGGTCGTACTGCAGTATTAGGGTTTATGCCAGGATAATTATCTAAAGACGACATAAAAGTCAGTGATTCCAGTTTCTGTTGGAAAAAAGAAACAATCAGAACAGTTTCGATCCTTGAAGTTTGGTCCGAAATTTTAACTACAAGTAATACTGTTGTCAGGTGTCATGAATGCACACTGAGATTTTGCATGTGGGGATCCTCGAAGGTCAAAAAATAACAGGCCCCCGATCTTACTGATGGGTGAATAAGTAATGTTGTCAGGTGTGATGAACATTTGGCAAAAGTTGAGTGGGTGGATGGGATATCTCATATTGTCATGTTACTGCACCCCACATGTAATGATATTCACAGGGACTGAGTCTGTGGGACTATCGGAAGTCAATGATTTGAAATTTGAAATTAAAACAAATTAATGATAAAAGATATTAATTTATCATTATGAAAATGATTTATGATTTTGGAAAAGATAACAAAATTCTAAGTCAAAGTTTCTCTGTCACCTACACTGTATGTCGTGCCAGGATGACTGACAAATTGTGTCTGTGGCAGGTGGCTGTAGAACATGTTTTAATGTTTAATTTTAACTTCGAATACAGTCACTCATTCTCCAGAGATCGATGACCATTTCACTAATTTTCAAATTTCATGGCTTTCAGGACTCTTGGTATTTCAATTCCTCAAAATTGATATTATTAACGTTAGCAACTTGCGATCAGTGTGAATATCCAGCCAGCTTTGAATATGATGTCGTGTTCAAGGCATAACATGATTGACATGTAAATTGTAATCAGATCCTTGTTTGTCTTCGACTTGTTTGTGCAATGCGCATTTGAATTTGAAACAATTTGAAACAAAATTGCGTGCAAAGGAGTGATTGTTGCAATAATCTTGAAAAACACACATGCCAACAAAACATTAGACGCACAAAGCAAGAATCATCTGTGGATGATAAAATTGTTTTTTTCCAAATTCAGTCAGAAAATTTAATGCTAAGTTAGTGTCAAATTACAATCACAAATATTAATTTAAGCCAAAAATCCCACCAACTAGTAATTCTATTATTAGGCCATCACTATTATTAGGTTATCACTATTATTTAGGAACCTTAGAGTAAGGTATGGAACATTGAATACATCTTCAAGTGTACATTATGAATTATATATATAGAAATTGTGAATAAAGATGAATGCACCAATTTAAAGTAAAAAAAATAGGCAAAATGCAATGAATTATTTTTCTCATACATACAAGCCTTCCACAAATTTTTTCCTGTTGGATGCACTGTCCATTTTCCTCCGAAGCTTGAACCATGTTGTAATCTGTGTCTGTGTCATGTCTGTCTGTTTTCTTATTTGCTGATGGAAAAAAATATTAATAAAACAGTAGCTCTATATGACTATGAAATATATTTTAAATAGGACTATAAGTAAATTTCATCAAACAGGCTTGGGTTTAAACGATTTATGAATCGAACGATCACAAAACATGATAAGGTCAAAATAAACTGAAGCTGTGTTTCCCACAAAACGAATAAAATAGAATAGGGTTGGCAGGTTTTGGACAAGATCGGTCAGGATAGGGGGAAAGATGACTTAATGGATTGCTATCCTGATGAATACAACAAAACACTATCGGAAAGCACCCCCTAATTATGAACACAATGACCCAAGTCAAATATGTCCATGAAGTGAAGTCTCAGAGCAGGTGAGTCTGTCGATAGTAGATAAACCGATGGTTTTCTACAACCATTGCAGGCCAGTTATTTTCAAAATTACAAGCCGGCCATAATGGTTCGCCTTAAATTACCTCAGTAGGACCTGGTACCAGGAGGCCTATTTTGGTTAACTTGCAGACATTATTATCCCCCTCAAACAACCTCTGTCTGTCTAGCCGTCTGTGAGTCGAGACATCCATCCTTGAATCCATCAGTCCTTAACAATTTTCAAGCTCTACATCTGTGTCATCGTCATTAGGATTTTAATTATCTTCGGTATGCTGATGAACCAACATGGGGGAAAGAGTATTAACAAACAGCAGATTTCGTCCATTAATATTTTCCAGAGTTGCGGCCCTTATTGAGTAATGGAACTTAGTGTGAAAAATGGATTTTACTCTTTGCATGACTAAATCTTTCAGCACATCCTACAGGTCACATCCCTCATCTGATCATCACCAAACCTCATATGGATCTTTGGGATGGCCTTCAGATGGGAGCTGTCAATTGTTTTCCCCAAATTTGTTAAAAAATATTGCTGCCAGCAGCCATCTTGTTTATCTGGAAATGTGGGGTTTTTTGTCTCTCCATGCATATATCACAACCAATGGTTATAGGATCTAACTGAAATTTGGTATGGAGGTTCACCATCATGACTGCTTTCAAAAGAGGGGCAAATAACGTTGTTCACAAATTCTATTTTAGAGTTATCCTTCTTTGTTTATCTGGAAAGTATTTCTTTTTGTCCATTCGCGCACATATCTGAGCAATGTATTATCAGATTTGAATGAAATTTGGTATGGATTTCATTGTGCGACACAAAGGTTAGTGCATATACATCGCAAATCCACTTCGTTGCTCGTGATTTTTGTTGCGAGAATAATTATGCGAATTGATTCAGATTCTACCTCAAAATATTAGCCCCGCTGGTTGTAGTCGTACTTGCAACTGTTGTGATAAGGACATTCAGAAAGATATCATGTAGATTTTGTAGCCAGACTACATTCATTTCTCAAAAATACATATAGGGAATATATGTAATAGTTAATTGCCCTGGAAACCAATCTGATAACCGATCGAAAGAACCGATGAAAGAACCGACCTAAGTAAATTAGTTATTCATCATGGTTTGTTTAGTATTAGTCTATGAGACCGTAATGAAACCAGGTTATTCCAAGTTAAATTAAAGGAATATGATCCTGAAAAAATATTAGTATTTTCTTTCAATATACCTATTTAATACATATTTAAAATGTCTATTTTACTCATATAATCTAACATTCGGCCACTAATCTTATTTCTATAACGATTAAACAAAATTCCGAAGTTAGCAGAAGATTTTGAGTTGTAGAAGGAAGTCATGTGATCAGCGCAATCACATGATTGTCACATGGGAACAGAAGTATAGTCACATGATCGATCATGGAGTAACCCATTGACAACGCATAGATTCGCAATGATAGCATATAAGTTTGCACGTGCAAAGCAGGCCTCAGCTTGCAGGTTGAGAATAGGGAGAAGTGACTTCTCCTTCTGGCAGAAATAGGGAGAAGGGAGAGAAAAATAGGGAGAAGTGAACGACTGGAGAATAATTTCATCTGATAATTTATTTAATATGTATAGGTTAAACAAACGAAAAAAACATTATCATGGAAAAAAATTCAAATTTTTCATTTAAATGTAATATATTGTTGTATTTGGTTTGCATATATATGCCACAATTAACGGCCTTGAGTCTTGACATCGACTACCGAGTGTCTCTAAAATCACTGAATCATTCAGCTGAATCATTGGGAATAAAATTACGATTTTCCGGTTATGGATCACGTTTTATTTCGAACAAGGCAATACAACGTTTAAAACTTTATTTGCACACTATAAAATGGTGCTCTCGGATAATTTTGTCGCCAAATATATTCAGTAACATCAGGTAACATCGGATAATTTAAAGGGAGTACGGATTCAATAGAATTATTTGAGGTCCATTCGATTCGCATTCTGTTATTGCGTAAAAACACGCAATACCACATAGACGGAAATGGAACTAAAACAAACAAAACGTTTAAATCGGCAATATAATAATAATGAAAGTGTCAATGACACTGTAGCTCAACTTAGGTAGGGGAATAATTTAATGGTCGACAGTAAATGGAGGAATAGGAAAAGTGCTAATTGAAATGTCTAAGTAAGACTAGATGTACATGTCAATATCAACATTCATAACAGGTTTCATAATGATCGGATCAGGCGATTATGGTGTGCCAAAGGATTTACTGATGCAAAGAGTAAATTCTAAAATGGCCACCGGCAGCCATGTTTTTTTCCGAATTACCCCAAAATGACTCGTTCCCATCTACATGTTAATATTAACATCCATGATAAATATCATGATGATCAGACAAACAGTACGACCTGTAGCCCGTGCCAATGGATTGAATTTTGAAATCCAAGATGGCTGCCAGCGCCATGTTTTTTGGCCATATGACCCCAAAATGACTCGTTCCCATATACATGTCAATATCAATATTCATGACAAATTTCATAAATGTCAGACCAAAGGTACGACCTGTAACCCGCGCCAAAGGATTTAGTCATGCAAAGAGTAAAATCCAAGATGGCTGCTGGCGATCATGTTTTTTTGCCGAACGACCCCAAAATCACTTGTTCCCATCTACATATCATTGTTAACATCCATGACAAATTTCATGAAGTTCTGACCAAAGCTACAATCTGTAGCCCGCGCCAAAGAATTTAGTCATGCAAAGAGTAAAATCCAAGATGGCTGCTGGCGGCCATGTTTTTTGGCTGAACGACCCCAAAATCACTTGTTCCCATCTACATGTCAATATTAACATCCATGACAAATTTCATGAAGATCAGACGAACAGCACGACCTGTAGCCCGCGCCAATGGATTGAATTTTGAAATCCAAAATGGCCACCAGCGGCCATGTTTTTTGGCCAAATGACCCCAAAATGACTCGTTCCCATCTACATGTCAATATTAACATCCATGACAAATTTCATAATGATCAGACAAACAGTCGACCTGTAGCCCGCGCCAATGGATTGAATTTTGAAATCCAAAATGGCCACCAGTGGCCATGTTTTTTGGCCGAATGACCCCAAAATGACTCGTTCCCATCTACATGTCAATGTCAACATTCATGACAAATTTCATAAAGATCAGACCAAAGGTACGCCCTGTAGCCCGCGCCAAAGGATTTAGTCATGCAAAGAGTAAAATCCAAGATGGCTGCTGGCGGCCATGTTTTTTGGCCGAACAACCCCAAAATCACTCGTTCCCATCTACATGTCATTGTTAACATCCATGACAAATTTCATGATGATCAAACGAACAGTACGACCTGTAGCCCGCGCCAATGGATTGAATTTTGAAATCCAAGATGGCCACCAGCGGCCATGTTTTTTGGCCGAATGACCCCAAAATGACTCGTTCCCATCTACATGTCAATGTCAACATTCATGCAAAATTTCATAAAGATCAGACCAAAGGTACGACCTGTAGCCCGCGCCAAAGGAAATTGTTGATGGACACACGCACACACAGACACACGGACGACAAGCCATGGCAATAGCTCAAACTTACAAAAGTAAGTTGAGCTAAAAATGAGTCGGCAGTTTTAAAGCAGTCGGTCGGGACGAGCAGAAACCAACACTTTATTAAGTATGGCCAAAACGGAAGGCTTCTTTGTTTGATATATTATAATCCTTGTCTGGACATTGAAGACCGCATTTACTTACTCAACGCTGTTAAACAAAAGGAGTCGACCTTGTGTCAACATTTTGTCACTGTTTGACTCGCAGGCGATATATTCATAATTGATTTGTAACACTATAGCATGCATGGCTTATCGCTTGCTACAGCCGTAGGATAATTTTGGGAAAATCGGAGGGCGACTTCACTTCTCCCTGGCGCGACACTAAGGCGACTTCGAGGTGTCGAGGGCGACTATTTCGCCCTACTCGCCTGGTAAGCTGAGACCTGGTGCAAAGCGATCATGAATTCGATCATGGCTTTTGAAGTTTGCCACGTTATGGAGAGAACATCGCAGTTCTCATAATAAAATGTCTTTAGCGCTGTTTAGCGTGTTATTACATGTATAATGCATGTATCGCGAAGTGTTGTTATTATAAAGCCATGCCCGTAGGATGAAACTATTCTCGTAAAAGAAATCACAAATGAAGACTTTGGAATATTATTAAGTATATTCTACCACGATGTATAAATAAATTATCGTATATTATTTCGGTTTTACGTGCAGTTATCTACATTTGCATAAACATGTGCTCGTGTTTCTCAACTTTTCGTTACAGGAATAGTCCAAGTTATTTTATAAATATTATATTCATATATACAGATTGCATATATGCGAAGACTTGCAAAGTTATATATAAAAGCGATATAGACATTGACCATCTCAAAAACGTTCCAGTTTCCCGATGCTCTTAGTCGCGTGGCAATAAAGAGTGTTTAGTTTTAATTTATCACAACGCAGTATAACAAAAATAGTTTGGTTTATTGTTGTGGGATTTACTCAATTATATCACACCATTATCAATATGATATGATATATATGTTTATTTTCATAGTTATGAATCATGTATATATGAGGACAATATATATACACATATTCGGAATAATGCGCATCCATGCAAACAATCTTGCCGATTCAGTGTGACGATAAAGAGCATTTTGTTTTAATTTATCATAATGCGATAACACATATAACTTTGTTTATTGTTGTGCTCTGTATGGTTGTCAGATGATGTTTCATAAATTATACCCGCATAATAGGTATATATTCATAGCATATGAAGTATGTCTATGATAGCAATATATAGGTCAGATAGGTAGACACAATTAACTGAGTTACCAATAATTCTGCTGTTAACGAGTCGATTATTTAGGGCATTACTGTATACTGATTAATAATCTTCTAACCTCCAGCTTAAGATTGCTTGGAACATTCCTATTCTGAAGATAGTACTTTTCAAGTTCTTTGATGTCCTCAGGCTTCTTGTGTACAGGCTCTTTAACTGTCATCTTGGCCAGTGGAATAGCTATGTACCTGAAGAAAGAAAAAATCATGACATGATCACTACAATTGTTCAACGACAACTCTTTCACTTCAACATGACATCACAGAAAGCAGAGAGACACCCCACCCCCCCAGCAAGCCTACAAATAGTTTGTCATTTGCAGATTGAGGTCCCCAGAAGGTGAAATTAGTGATGCTATCCCGCAGTGATGTTCACCTCTTATTCACTTCGATAATTCAATTTATCTTCTGCAAATTAGGGGATATATAAATGAAAGTGTCAATGACACTGTAGCTCAACTTGGAAAGGGAATAATTTCTTGTATTACAGTCAATGGAGCGATTAGGAATGCAGAAAGTTGAAATGTCTAAGTGATACTAGATTATCAACATGAAGAAGATATATATAAATGGCCATGTTTTTTTTCCGAATGACCCCAAAATGACTCGTTCCCATCTACATGTCAATGTCAACAGCTATGACAAATTTTATAATGATCTGACCAAAGGTACGACCTGTAGCCCGTGCTAAAGGAAATTGTTGACGATTCACGCACACACACGGATACCAAGCCATGGCAATAGCTCAAACTTTACAAAGTAAAGTTGATCTAAAATGTAACTAAAAACATGTTAATACTTCCCAGAAGATGAGGCCTAAGCAGAATGAGGTCCACAGAGGGTGAATTTGGTTATGCTAGCCCCTCTGTGGACCTGATTCTGCAAATGACAGACACACTATTTGCAGACTTGGCCACCAGAGCCATACTAGTACATTCTGTACATATATTTAGGGCGACTATGGAAAATATGTTGTACCTCAGGCATCGTTCTGTATAATTTGTTAAAACTTCAAAAGTGAGTAGATATGGTTGGCACAAGTGTAGCCACCTTTAAAGCAATCCCATAAAGGTATTGTGATCTTGACAAGAATCTTTGATAAATACTCGTGTGGCTTTTGATACTAGTTCCAGGATCTGGAACTGATCAATTTGAGAATTAAGAACTTTGTTATGAAACTAATCTTTCTTATGATTCTCCGTTAGGTAAGGTGATGAAGGCACTCTTCAATCCATTGTCTGCACAAACCCAGATAACATAAATTATAGCAATGTACAGGAGACACCTCCTATAAGATCAATACAGGAAGCCTCCTACAATTTTCAAATAAAAAAGGTTGCCTACCACATGTCCCCTGAAAAGGTGGCTTTTTTTTAGTAAGGATAGCTTTTTTAAAAACTCTGTCAAAATTTATAGGACCGAGACCAAATTCAAACTTGGCCTTTGTCTTCTGAAATTTGAACAAGGTACCAAATATCAAGAGATTCAGTTGAATTTAAAAACAATCAACCAAAATTATTGGAAAATTCAAGTTAAACAAGGACCATAACTCTGCAAAAATGGGTGGACTGAACCCATATTCGAACTTGACCTGTATTTCAAGCAGATAACCTGAAATACCAAATTTGGTTCAGATCCGATCAAAACTAGAGATGGGCCTGTCCCAGATGGGACTGAGGTATATACCCCCCATATTCAACATGTTATTTGAATGTAGTAGCCATTACTGTATATTGGATACTGAAATTATGTGAACAGGTAACCCTAAATCCCCTAACCTCTAACACTAATCTTGAACCTCTTAACCCTTAATCCTAATCCTTAAACCTATTGACCGAAAAATGTAGGAATAAAAGCTCGGACTATAATTATGCATTTTGAGAAGATTTTCTAAGTTGAAAAATGGGGCTAACTCCACAAAAAAATATTGGACAGACCTCATAATCGCAGGTGCACAGGTTCCCAAGGTACTAAATATCTGTGCCAAGTTTCAAAAATATTGACCAGAAAATGTAGGAATAAAAGCTCGGACAAAATTGTGTCCATGGACGGACGGACATCGGATGGACGGACAGACGGACGGTACGACAGACGGACGGACAAGCTGATTCCAGTATACCCCCACCCCACAACTTGTTGCGGGGGTATAATAACTTTACAACTGAATGAAAGTGTCAATGACACTGTAGCTCAACTTGGAAAGGGAATAATTTAATGTATTACAGTCAATGGAGCGATTAGGAATGTGGAAAGTTGATTGTCTAATACTAGTTTATAGACATGAAGAGAAAAGTTAAATCCAAGATGGCTGCTGGTGGCCATGTTTTCGGCCGAATGACCCCAAAATGAGTCGTTCCCATCTACATGTCATCGTTAACATCCATAACAAATTTTATGACGATCAGACTAAAGTTACGACCTGTAGCCCATGCTAAAGAATTTAGTCATACAAAGAGTAAAATCCAAGATGGCTGCTGGCGGCCATGTTTTTTCGCCAAATGACCCCAAAATTACTGGTTCCCATCTACATGTCAATATTAACATCCATGACAAATTTCATGATGATCAGACGAAAAGTACGACCTGTGGCCCGTGCTAATGGATTAAATTTTTTAATCCAAGATGGCTGCTGGCGGCCATGTTTTTTGTCCGAATGACCCCAAAATGACTCGTTCCCATTTACATTCCAATTTCAACAGCCATGAGAAATTTTATGATGATCAGACTAAAGGTACGACCTGTAGCCCGTGCTAAAGGATTTAGTCATACAAAGAGTAAAATCCAAGATGGCTGCTGGCGGCCATGTTTTTTGGCCGAATGACCCCAAAATGACTCGTTCCCATCTCCATGTCATTATTAACATTCATGACAAATTTTATGATGATCAGGCTAAAGGTACAACCTGTAGCCCGTGCTAAAGGATTTAGTCATACAAAGAGTAAAATCCAAGATGGCTGCTGGCGACCATGTTTTTTGGCCGATTGACCCCAAAATTACTCGTTCCCATCTACATGTCATTGTTAACAACCATGACAAATTTTATAATGATCAGACTAAAGGTACGACCTGTAGCCCGTGCTAAAGAATTTAGTCATACAAAGAGTAAAATCCAAGATGGCTGCTGGCTAGGGCTGCCACGATGCGGAGGGGTCACGATGCGATGCGCATCGCGATTATTTGTCCATGATGCGATGCGCATCGCGATGCAAGTTACCGGCAAAAACAGGTCTGCCGATTCAGAGTCATGACAGCGGCACTGTATCCCAGAAAGTCTATTTGAAAAATTAAATACCATTCATGTATTGAGTCATGATACTGTCATCTATACTGCTATGTAAGTATCCAATATGTAAATACTAAACAGCACTCGAGTTTCTAAACACTGTCAGTAAATCAATTACCAAAAGCATTTCCAATGGTACCATTTACTTTTAGAGATGTTGTTCAATGTTCACGTAATACCCGGAATTTACCCCATAATGGCCATATGCCCAAACTTGGGACTGAGTATGTGCGAGTCGACAGGTCCAATAATATATCTCTGAATAACATGTACATGTACTTCTGGGATCCAATATTAAATTAAACCATACTGTACATTGTGCAAGTGTCAACTTTCAAAGAAAGCCATGAAAGTGAGGTCCAGATTTTTATTTTTTGCAATTGATAAATGTAAATCCTCATTTTTTATTCGAATTTGATTGAATGATAGATATTTCAGGCTTATTTTCAGCAGACATTTTGATATCGCATACTGTGACCGCAGATAGTAAAACAACACGCATAACCATTGGTTTATCGAGTGTGACCTTTGAGCTTTTGACCTATCAGAGCTCCGCTCGCAAAAGATTTTGAGTGTGTCACGTGTTTGACCCCGATTACCCGGTCGACTTTTAAAACAGGGCAGGTCATTGGTCAATAGTATGCGCATTACCGAAATCAGCCTATCAAATCATTCTTCTCATGTTAGCTTTCGTCTGCACACTGCGGCAATTAGATAGCAAACGAAACTGCATCTATATTTATAGTGGGAAATTCCAATGAAAATGGCGACCGTATCGCAACGCCTATGCCAAACAAATAAAACAGATCTCGTTTCACAAAAATTTCATCATATGGCTATACTTACCGATACACAGATACCTTCATAATTCGTACATAAAATAGGGGTGTCTTTATACACTAGTAAATCACAAAAGATCGACTTATGCACCGGACGGTGCGGTACAGTCCGCACCGAAACTATTCGATTATGGTTTTGGATAAATCGAAAATCGAATCGAAGCAAGCGCATCGCGATGCATCGAAATCTCGATGCATCGTGGCAGCCCTACTGCTGGCGGCCATATTTTTTGGCCGAATGACCCCAAAATTACTCGTTCCCATCTACATGTCAATATTATCATCCATGACAAATTTCATGATGATCAGACGAACAGTACGACCTGTGGCCCGTGCTAATGGATTAAATTTTGAAATCCAAGATGCAGGTTTTGAAAATGTGCTGAAGGGTACAAAGGATGTGGCTATCGGTGCCGACACAGTTATGTCAACTGTTTTCCTGAAAGTCTGTAGCTCATCTGCAATTTGTTTACAGTTCATTCTAATTTTTGTTGGAACAATCATTATTCTAGTAGAATCGTGGCATGTGCAAAAACTAAACCAAGTCATTTCGAACTAGATTTCAACAAGGGGTACGCATCTAAGATGCTTTTGTCGAGTTTTTTTGCAGTCGAACCAAACTTCTGCCAATAAGGTGCACAACTCCAGGAAAAAAAGTTGGACGGTGGTATATTATTGCAATAGACCTATATACCAAATATCAATTGAATCCGTTAATATTTCATTGAGTTATCGCACTAACGGTGATAAAATCGTGATTAAAATAGACAAACTAAGAAAAAAAATTTGGACAAACCAGGTTTTCAAACTCGTCCGAGATATTGCTGCAATAGACTCATATACCAAATATTGTTTAAATCGGTTAATATTTCATTGAGTTATCACGCTAACGGTGATAACATTGCTAAAAATAGACAAACTAAGACCCATAACACTGTGAAAAAAAATGTGGACAAACCTGGTTTTCGAACTCGTCCGAGATATTGTTGCAAGAGACTCATATACCAAATATTGTTGAAATCGGTTAATATCTCCTCGAGTTATCGCGCTAACGGCGATCAAATTGCTAAAAATAGACAAACTAAGACCCATAACTCCGCGAAAAAAATTTGGACAAACCTGGTTTTCGAACTCGTCTGAGATATTGTTGCAGGAGACTCATATACCAAATATTGTTGAAATCGGTTAATATTTCATCGAGTTATCGCGCTAACGGTGATAAAATTGCTAAAAATAGACAAATTAAGACCCATAACTCCGGTAAAAAAATTCAGACAAACCCGGTTTTCGAACTCGTCCGAGATATTGTTGCAGAGTCTCATATACCAAATATTGTTGAAATTGGTTAATATTTGTGTGAGTTATCGCGCTAACGGTGAAAAACTTATCTAAAAACCATCTAAGATGGATAACTCTTGTAAAAAAGTTCGGACGTGACCCATTTTCTACAGGCAGTAAATAGTCATTGGGAGCAACTGCCATACCAAAAAATGTCAAAGTTATAAGGCATTCTTTAGGTCCGCCAACCGTCCCTCGTCAAACCATAAGTTTTTGAAAAACTCGACTAAAAATTGTGTATCCTTCGGCAAATTTTCCAATACTGTGTACCCTTCAGCACTTTTTTTGGTGAGAGCGATCCCTTCAGTCATAATGACTAATGAGGCGACAAGTATATTCACCAACCTGTTCGCAAAATTAATTCCATACCTTTCAAATGCCAGTCGCAGAATAATAAATCCTATCCCAAAATAGAATGAATAGAGTAAGTCAAAAAGCTGTGGTCGATAAATTCCATCATCAGAGTTTTTCATGTCATCCCATGTGACGTTCTCGGGTAGCCAGAACCAATCGGTGAATACATTTTTCGAAATCCTCTCCATGTTATATATTTATATTTATGAACCTGGAACAGAAATTATTTTAATAGTGAGGATACAGTGCATGAATCTGATGTAAGATCTCGAACAGAACATGTCGAAAGAAACAAATTTGTGCAAAAAAGAAAAAACTTAATGCAAATATTTTTATGTCCTTTTAGGCCACACAAAGTCAATGTTTTTATTCTCAGGCCTGTGCGCATGCTCCTCAAACGTCCCATATGGATTTTTTTTATTCCAACTCAGTGAAAATTATATATCACCGTAGTTTCAATCGGTAACACGAAAATGGGAAACTTATGGAGGGTTATTAGGGTCACAATCCTAACTTCACATTTTTACTCTATATTTTAATTCTTACTTAATATTTTAATTCTAACTTAACATTTTAATTCTTATATTTTAATTCTAACTTTACATTTTAATTCTAACTTAACATTTTAATTCTTATATTTTAATTCTAACTTAACATTTAAACTCTAACTTAATCTTTTAATTCTTACTTAATATTTTAATTCTAACTTAACATTTTAATTCTTATATTTTAATTCTAACTTTACGTTTTAATTCTAACTTGATATTTTAATTATAACTTGATATATATGAAGATCAGACCAAAGCTACGACCTGTAGCCCACGCCAAAGGATTTAGTCATGCAAAGAGTAAAATCCAAGATGGCTGCTGACGGCCATGTTTTTTGGCCGAGCGACCCCAAAATGACTCGTTCCCATCTACATGTCATTGTTAACATCCATGACAAATTTCATGAAGATCCGACTAAAGCTACGACCTGCAGCCCGCGCCAAAGGATTTAGTCATGCGAAGAGTAAAATCCAAAATGGCTGCTGGCGGCCATGTTTTTTTACAGAACGACCCCAAAATGACTCGTTCCCATCTACATATCAATATTAACATCTATGACAAATTTCATGATGATCAGACGAACAGTACTACTCTTGTGTGCCAAATAATAGTACAGGGCGGAATAATAGTACAGGGTGGAAAATGGGGACAAAATTAATATTAGGCCTAAAAAAAAAATACATTTGTTTCCGCGAACGAGCTAGGCTTAACTTTTTTTTTTTTTGTTAACTTTTTTTTTTCAGTATCTTTAAAAATAACTGTATAATACTTGTCAATAACCCAAACTATGCACTTCTTAGCCCAGGCCTGGCAATATGGCGCGAGCAATTTCAATTTGGTGTGGGCGATATATCGCTTGCGCAACATTCACTACCCAACATACTTTTGCAGTCGTAATTTTGATGCGTCAGTGCTGGCCTTATGAAAAATCTGCAGGGGCTAAAATTCGCCCTCGCCAAAATACTTTGCAGGGGCTAAAATATTTTGCAGGGGCAATTTCTGTTTTATGGGGTATTTATGTTGTAACATATGAAATACAAGTAAACTGACATATGTCATATTGCATATAACTTATTATGTGGTAAGTGATAATATTTAAATTTAATTAATTTATAATCATATATTAATTGTGAAATTATCAATGAATGTTGTATAACTTATTAATGTTTAATAAAGTACTTTTATAAATGTCATACCATGTCTTGCATACATGTATATGGTATTGTTGTTTTTGTTCCTTTATGCCTGATCCAAGTGACCTAATGGTTAACCAGAATCAATCAATCATTATAATATATTTATATCATATATTACATGCTGTTATACTGTATAATACATGTATGAGGTGACATCATGGTAAGATATTATTGTAAGTTAACCAGAATCAATCATTATGCCATGCATATATTGTACATACATATACATGATATGTTTGTGTTTGTTCCTTTATACCCGAGTGACCAAGTTACCTAACCAGAATCAATCATCATATCATGCATTTATTTGTTCCATACTTTTATCTATATAATCCATCGGAACATTCGCGGCTTCCGTACATTTGTGAAATTTCGTCCACTTCTATCGCGTCAAAACATACATTATTCCGTACATATCATAAATTAAATCACTTCTATGTTTGTATCATCTCATAACCCATCCGTCCTATGTATAAATCACTCATTTCATGTAATTAATAGCACGATATCGCGATATTTATTCTTTGTTTTCGTCACTTCATTCACCTTATTTGTTTACATGTCAGCGAGCACTGTTGCGCGATTGGCGGATTCCTTTGTAGCCCCACCCATCGCTGTCAACAGCGCTCATCAAACTACCTTATAGGTAAGGTACATGTATGATTTGTGGGTAGCACTGCACGTTCACAGTTAGGTCATGTAATCGTCAGTCTGTCACTGGTGACGGGTGTGTAGCATGGTTTGACCTAATTAGATATACTGGTGGCAGCCGACTGTTAACATAGCATGTGTCTCCTGCTTCAAAGATGCGATGTCGCGTTGCCTTATATGTTTTCAAACGGATAACTCATCAAAATTACGACTGCAAAAGTATGTTGGGTGTGAATGTTGCGCAAGCGTTATATCGCCCTCGCCAAATTGAAATTGCGCGGGCGACGCGCGAGCGATAAAATCGCTCGCGCCATATTGCCAGGCCTTTTGTGTTATCCGTTTGAAAACATATAAGGCAACGCGACATCGCATCTTTGAAGCAGGAGACACGTGTATGCTATGTTAACAGTCGGCTGCCACCGGTATATCTAATTAGGTCAAACCATGCTACACACCCGTCACCAGTGACAGACTGACGATTACATGACCTAACTGTGAACGTGCAGTGCTACCCACAAATCATACCTTACCTACAAGGTAGTTTGATGAGCGCTGTTGACAGCGATGGGTGGGGCTACGAAGGAAAAGTACTTTATTAAACATTAATAAGTTATACAACATTCATTGATAATTTCACAATTAATATATGATTATAAATTAATTTAAATTTAAATATTATCACTTACCATATAATAAGTTATATGCAATATGACATATGTCAGTTTACTTGTATTTCATATGTTACAACATAAATACCCCATAAAACAGAAATTGCCCCTGCAAAATATTTTAGCCCCTGCAAAGTATTTTGGTGAGGGCGAATTTTAGCCCCTGCAGATTTTTCATAAGGCCAGCACTGTTAGCCCCAATCAGGTTAACTCAAATGACAGAGGAACTAGAAACTCCAATTCAATCTTACATATGCTTCAATATTGACATATATACTAGTCTATATACCAATATAGTCTTTGATAATCCGAATATTTCCCATATGGTCTGGCGACAACTGGAGTCAGTCCAGCACCACTGCACTGTCACATATTGGAGTGACCGTCTTGTACCGATCTCTTAATGATGACTTCACAACCCCACCTTCTCCTCCGCATTCAGTGAAGGATCTAGGTATTTTTTGGGGACACTTGTTTATGCCGAAGGCATAACGTGAAGGCCTGAGTGGAGGAAGGTTTGGGAGGGGTGACACCCTGCTGATGGTGGGGGTTCTCCCCCGGGACAAATTTTGAAAATCCATTGCATTTAGAGCTAATCTAGGGCACTTTGAGTCAGTATTTTGAATTTTACTGAGAGGTCAATTTGATCAAGTTTCTCAAGCATAACTTTTGAAATTTTTATATATGTATGGATTGGAAATGCTTATAAGTTATTGTCAGATATCTTTTGGTTCAATGGATTATGCTTATCCTGCTTGAAATGAGACTTACCATTATCACTCTAATTCATATAATAGGCTATTTTATAAAATTCAAGTGAGACACATACATGGGTAAGGTATATGAGAAAATGAATTCTCCAGGAAAAACACCAGTACAAAACTAATCCTCTGCTATGTGGTCAATGCGTTTCGATTATTGTAAATCCTCGTTCAGGACCAAATGTGGTTTGTGAAAAAGTACGGATTACCTCGCCTTTATATAGTCCGTGTGGGGAGAAGCTTCGTTGTGATTGGCTATTGCCATATATGGTTACCATGTGTGGAATGGTTCTCACATGGTTTTCATAATGGTTCTCATGTGTTGGATAGATGGTTCTCATGTGTGGGGTGGTTCTCATAAATGGTTCTCATATGGTTATCTTGTGTAGGATGGTTCTCATGTTGTTCTCATGTGTGGGATGGTTCTCATGTGTGAGATGGATGGTTCTCATTTGTAGGATGGTTCTCATAAATGGTTCTCATGTGGTCCATATATATGGTTCTCATGTGTAGGGTGGTTCTCATGAATGGTTCTCATGTGATTAACATAAATGGTTCTCATGTGTGGGATGGTTCTCATATATGAATTTCATGTGTAGGACGAATCACACATGGTTCTCACATGTAGCATGGCTCTCATATGGTTCTCATAGGTGTTTCGCATGTGGTTCTCATATATGAAGATTATTAACTGTGGAATGGTTCTCATATATGGTTCTCATGTGTGAGATGGTTCTCAAGGTTGGTTCTCATGTGTAGGATGGTTCTCATGTGGTTCTCATACAAGGTTCTCATGTGGTTCTCATACAAGGTACGCATGTGGTTCTCATGTATGGTTCTCATATGTAGGGTGGTACTCATGTGTAGTTTTCATGGTCTTACCTTGTGGTATGGTAGAGATTCAGAAATTTCTTCTGTCGTGAGTTCTGTTGGTTGTGCGATGTTGTCACAATATTTATCCTCATGATGTTCTTTTGGAGGAAGGGTGGAATGGGGAGGGATTATGAGATGTACTGGCGAAGCTCTGCTTAAAAGACTAGTGGGTTGTATTCCGTTAATTGGGGATGTGATGTCCTGGACTTTGGGGTTCAGGGTTTAGTAATGACGATTGAGTGAAGTGATATGATTTTTATTTAAACTTCAAACTTGGCACGTCTTCTTTGAGATTTTCTTTGGCATAAAGCGACGTTGACGTACATCAATAGTTGTGTGACGTCCTTTTCTTTCCTTTTCAAGCCACTTTCTTTGTAAAGGAGAGTGAACATCGTCCGCATTTGTGGTTGCGGATGTTGCGATGCTTTCCGTGGATGTGTCTGTCTCGTCCGGTTCTGTGTTTGAATGATTTTTCGCAGAGATTGCAATATCTCAAAGAAGACGTGCCAAGTTTGAGACACCAGAGATATGTGGGCTAAACAAAAGTAAACTCGTCTGCTGTTTTGTCGGAACATGATGCAAGCGTCTTTCCACGTGTCCAAATATTTACAACCGGCCGACTGTCCCGCGAATATACACATTTGATGGAGAAAAAAAACGATAAACTGAATTAGTTTGCCGAGTTCGTGGACAGATCCATTGATTTTTAATAATCGTACAGACCTGTGCGAATAAGGTCATTAACTTGATTAAGGATCGTTCAGGGCGGATTTTTTATTGAAAATTAATAATGGTACATGTACGATTATTTGGCACACGAGAGTACCTGTAGACCGAGCCAATGGATTTAATTTTGAAATCCAAGATGGCCGCCAGCGGCCATGTTTTTTGGCCAAATGACCCCAAAATGACTCGGGTACGACTACAATCTACATGTCAATGTCAACATTCATGACAAATTTCATATAGATCAGACCAAAGGTACGACCTGTAGCCCGTGCCAAAGGAAATTGTTGACGGACACACGGACACCAACCCATGGCAATAGCTCAAACTTACAAAGTAAGTTGAGCTAAAAAGCCATGCAGGGGGATAACTCGGAAAAATTCTCATTGTAATTTGTAGCGGATAAAGTCTCATTATACTAATTTATATAGCGCTTTTACAATAACAACTTAACAAGCCGCATTGATTGAAGCCGAAATCTCCATAAATTCTCATCCTGGCCCCGATAATTACACTGTCATGGCACTTGAAAGAAAACATACAATTTCCAGATGCAAAATCCAAATCACGCCGGCCGACTAATACTATTTAATAGGGAGAAGACTGACGGACACGCCGTATACGACGGAAGTAATTGTTTTTAGTTTTGCGCATGCGCTAAGTACGTTCTTATAGTCAGGTGCGTTTAGCGATGTCGAAAGTAAATTGTTTCCGGAATTTAAATAGGCCTAAGTGTTTAGCATTCTGAACTCCTCGACCTGTGACCTCTGCGGGCCCAGGTGACGGAATCTGACGAGGTTTGCCGAATGAGTGTTTAGGTGACACTCCACAGTTTCTGCAGGGATTGGTGCAAAAATAAGGGGGGGGGGGGGGGGCATCAATTCAATAAAAAATAACTGAAATGTGATCCCACAACACATATACAATGTATATATACCTGGGTTGAGCACATACTGGGCTTGAAGATTTTGGTACAGAATTGTCATTTTAATGGGGGTGGCAAGAGTTATTCCCCTTGATTGTGTGCCTGAAAAATGAAATTTTGATGCAAAAATGGCCAAAATATATATACGACGGAAGTAATTGTTTTAAGTTTTGCGCATGCGCTAGTACGTTCTTCTAGTCAGGTGCGTTTAGCGATGTCGAAAGTAAATTGTTTCCGGAGTTTAAATAAGTGTTTTATGCAGTTTCTTTCAAATGTATAGACGATGTTTGTGCATTCCACGAATGAATGAACAGCCGATTTAGTTTTTCGTGCGAATAACTGTTAAATATCCATATTTTTAGAAAACTCTGCTCATTTAATCCAATAAAAAACCCGAAATTGAGTAAAAATCTAAAATGTAAATTGTAAATGTAATACTCATATGAGTCATAAATCAATCTCAAAAATGTCAAATCAACTTCAGAAAAAAAACACTGAAAAGAACGTGATCAGAACGTGATTTGATCAGTCAACTCAGGCACAACACAAACAGTAAGCACAGCTTTGGGGATTCGGACATAATTATGTTCTGATTGGTAGATTGTATTCATTAAACTGGACTCAAGACAAAAGTGTGCGTGGAGACTGGAGTAGATTGACAAGGTCATACAGATGACACGAACTTGCGGCAACTTCAAGTTGTGCGTATTTTGATGATTTTAACCAACACAACAACATATGCCACATATTTGACTATTCGGTTGAATTTCACAAATGTGTACCAACTTTGTGGTGGATTATGACAGCATCAGATCCTTTATTTAACACAGATTCGGAGCAAAAACTAATCAAGTTGACTTCACTCTTCAGACGATTGACATGCCATGAAAAATTTCACATTAGAACAACTAAACATTTGACCGACTCTACTTTAAATCATTCTGGATGTTCTCCTACATCTTTGAATCATAGTTGATGTGTGGGGATATATAGGTACCTATTACCATACTGTACCATGCATATAGTGTGTGATTGTCAAAGTTCTACATGTAGTGGAAAGCAGATATACTCATCTATACCACAAGTTCACAGCCACGGTGTAGGGTGACTGGCACATCACTGCATGAACTATCTGATCAGAGGATAGATTGATCCATACAAATGTTTGTGTTCACTTGTGTGATGTATAGTAATACTACTATTAGAATATCTTCATTTTACACCTGACATCTTTTTTTTTACTTTCCCTGTAGTTAGGCCATGCAAAATAAATACCTAGATTATCGTCGCCTCACCCCGATATGTTGGCCCGCTCCAGATGTATTTATTTTTTGTTAATACTATATATATTACTAGAAGGTGACCCGACTTCGTCCGGGCTTGGACCTTGAATTGACCATTTTGAAGGTCACGGTCAGGTGGGGTAACGATTTGACCCGTCCAAAACACAAAAGTACCCATCGAAATCCATCCGGTTTTACCCGATTTGACCTTGAATTGATCATTTTGAAGGTCAAGGTCAGGTCGGGGTCACGATTTGACCCGTCCAAAACATTCAGTGGACAAAAGTAACCCTATGTATAAAATTTCGTCGAAATCCCATCAAAATTGGCGATTTGAACTTGAATTGACCCGATTTCAAGGCCAATGTCACGTCGCACGGGCAAATGCATATGCTTATGAGACTCCCCATACGAAAGTAGCCCCACATACCAAGTTTCATCGAAATCCCGTGATATTCGGGCGTTTGACCTTGAAATGACCCGATTTCAAGGTCAAGGTCACGTCGCACGGGCAAACTAATATGTTTATGCCACTCCCCGGCCGAATGTACCTCCACATACCACATGAGACTCCCCATACGAAAGTACCTCCACATACCAAGTTTCATCGAAATCCCGTGATATTCGGGCGTTTGACCTTGAAATGACCCGATTTTCAAGGTCAATGTCACGTCGCCACGGACAAATTAATAGACCCATGCCACCCCCGGCCGAAAATACCCCCACATACCAAGTTTCATCGAAATCGGATGGGCCGTTTTCGAGTTTATCGCGAACACACACACACAGACACACACACACACAGACATATCTTCCAAAATATATAATAGACTAGCCGATGAACCCAACATTGTCCGGGCTATTCAAAAACCAAATTTCAAGTCGATAGCTCTACCCAGCCCGACGTTGTCCGGGCTATTCAAAAACCAAATTTCAAGTCGATAGCCCTACCCGTTTCCGAGATCTGGTCTGCGCATGCGCGAAGCTGACGTCGCACGGGCTCGGCGACCCGATAAAATTCGTATCCGGGGCAAGATACATTCACATACCAAATTTCAAGTCGATAGCTCCACCCGTTTCCGAGATCTCGTCTGCGCATGCGCAAAGCTGGCGTCGCACGGGCTCGGCGACCCGATAAAATTCGTATCCGGGGCAAGATACATTCGCATAGCAAATTTCAAGTCGATAGCTCCACCCGTTTCCGAGATCTCGTCTGCGCATGCGCGAATCTGGCGTCGCACGGGCTCGGCGACCCGATAAAATTCGTATCCGGGGCAAGATGCATTCACATAGCAAATTTCAAGTCGATAGCTCCACCCGTTTCCGAGGACTCGTCTGCGCATGCGCGAAGCGGACGCCACACGGGCTCGCCAATACGACAACGACGACCGCCTGGTCAAACTACAAACACGTACCAAGTTTCGTCCCGATCGGTCGAGAATCGTAGATTTGTATAAATGATATACAGACATACAGACAGACAGAGGTCTTCAAAAATATATAGGAGACTAGCCGATGAGCCCGACGTTGTCCGGGCTATTCAAAAACCAAATTTCAAGTCGATAGCTCTACCCAGCCCGACGTTGTCCGGGCTATTCAAAAACCAAATTTCAAGTCGATAGCTCCACCCCACACGTTTCCTAGATCTGGTCTGCGCATGCGCGAAGCTGGCGTCGCACGGGCTCGGCGACCCGATACAATTCGTATCCGGGGCAAGATACATTCACATAGCAAATTTCAAGTCAATAGCTCCACCCGTTTCCGAGATCTCGTCTGCGCATGCGCGAAGCGGACGCCGCACGGGCTCGCCAATACGACGACCGCCTGGTCAAACTACACACACGTACCAAGTTTCGTCCCGATCGGTCGAGAATCGTAGATTTGTATAAATGACATACAGACATACAGACAGACAGTGGTCTTCAAAAATATATAGGAGACTAGCCGATGAGTCCGACGTTTTCCGGGCTATTCAAAAACCAAATTTCAAGTCGATAGCTCTACCCAGCCCGACGTTGTCCGGGCTATTCAAAACCCATATTTCAAGTCGATAGCTCCACCCGTTTCCGAGATCTCGTCTGCGCATGCGCGAAGCTGACGTCGCACGGGCTCGGCGACCCGATAAAATTCGTATCCGGGGCAAGATACATTCACATAGCAAATTTCAAGTCGATAGCTCAACCCGTTTCCGAGATCTCGTCTGCGCATGCGCGAAGCTGGCGCCGCACGGGCTCGCCAATACGACAACGTCGACCGCCTGGTCAAACTACACACACGTGCCAAGTTTCGTCCCGATCGGTCGAGAATCGTAGATTTGTATTAAAGTCGACGTCGCGAAAATTCTCAATATATGTTCATTTATTCATATTTGTATCAAGTTATGCACACTTATTTAAGAAAACAATCCCCCGCTGCCTGAAAGATACGAGTGTTTACGACTGTGTGTGTCTGGGTGATAGCCTGATGCCTCACCTCATTATCTATTTTGACGGAAACAGTTATTTGCGAGAAAGCGTGTCACGTACTTAAGGACCTTGGGTATTTCCCACAATGGCTGACACTGACAGAAACATTTTTTGCGATCTGATTGTTCCTCGTCTGATTCGTTAGAAGACACTTTAAATTTGACAACGGGAGCGTACATGCACGAGCCGGAATTACTGTGGTAGAGCACAGGGGTGGGTCTTAAGTGAACCATCAGTCGCTATATCACAAACATTTATGAAGCTCTGAGTCTAATCATCTGGCAGGGTCTATGGAAACACTAAGCCTACCTTAAAAGTCTTCTATATATTTATTCATCAAACGGAACACATCCAACAAGCATCACAACATGAAGACGACATCACAACACATATATAGGCTAGCTTGACAGCAACATCACATCAGACATCAGACATCAAGCATCAATCCAGATGACCAACGTAAAACCAACAGGAGTTACAGGACCCTGTGATTGGCTAAAGACAACTTAGTATCTGACAGTTAGATCTAATATTGGACGCTAACATAGACAGAGGAAGACTTAAGCGGGTAAGAGATTGGGCGTAGATGGAAATAGGAAATAGCAAAATAGAGATCAGGAACCGAACTGGGAACGGGAAATTAAAGAACGGAATAGCGCGAAAAGGAATGAAACGGACCAAGTACGCGGAATGAAATGATAATGCAGCTATAAAATGTATATTAGTGAGTTAGGTATAATAACTTAGTTAGTATACATGTGTAGCATGTAATAAAGGCATATACTGTTTTGGTATATAAAATAGCACGGTCACACTCTCCCCTCTGTTGACAAAATGACTCCCTAGTCATTTAAACAAATACTGAAAGGAAATGTCGCTAATAGACATGACATTTCAAACTCTGCAACTGATAATGGAAAATTATCATATAAACATTCTCATACACAGATAATCTTGACACCGACCTATCTTCAAAACTGAAATCAAATATCAGCATTATATAACTGCAACTTAATCGACAGTTACTGAACTGACTCTTCACTATCTGGCGTAGACAGTAAACAATGTGAATATATCACACAATACCGCTGAAATGAAATCATCACTGATTTACACTGACTGGTCTATCTGAGAACTTCAATCATGAATACACAACAATCAACACAAATATGTTAAAATCATAATCATATATAGAAAGGAACACTTTATCACCTCACAGAGTACATAACAAAAAAAATATAGAATTCCTTGAAAACTGGTACCTCATATGAGTCGTAGCTCTACACTGGATCGTCAGCTGGAATAAGTGGAAATATCTCTGATCGTACGAAGATGATAAGTGATACCTAACAATACATAATATCAATACATAATTTATAAAAGAATCAATTTAAAAAACAACTAATACAACAGGACAATGCATATGTCCAATGTATACACACATCATTGAAACTGACATATCAGTAATATGGAATCACTGAATATAAGTGAACTGAACTGAAATGAAAATCTTATTCGTCCAAGATAGTTTTCAGAATAGATTGGAAAACATCTGGAGAAACCTTGGTGCAAATATGATCTTGCATAAGCTTACGTAAAAGCTTATTCTTATATTGATCTTCTCCACATGGTTTGGGCTGGATGTTCTTAGATACATAGTCGCCCATCCATGATGGAGGCTTCTTTGTTCTACTAGATGTCCTAGGTACTGGCTTCGGTCTGGAATCTGAAAGAGAAATTCTTTCTCTATCTCCACTCTGACTACTACTCGAGGCATCATCATCACCTGAAACATTCGCTTTCGCACCATCAACATTACCATCAACAATGACATTATCTTCTGCAATAGGTGCTAAAGGTACACGGACAATATCAACAACTTCATCATTATTCTCATCAGCCTCATCATTGCTATCACCTGTGGAACGAAGTTCAAGTTGACCTGTCGAATCCTGTGTAGCTGAAATATTATTAACACTACTGTCATCAACGACATCATTTCTATCTTCCCTGAACTCATCTATTTGAGTGCGGTCGTCACCACAGGAAGAAATACCACCAGCTTCCAATCTCGCAGGAAAGTTGTCTCCCCGACGAGATGGAGCTGAACTGTCCACTGCATTAGGAGCAGATTTTATACCTGCAACGCCCTGTGGAACAAAACAAATTACCGACTCTTCATCTGAACCATCTATATGGTCTGAACCATTAATATGGTTATCACAAACTTCATCACGTGAAGTATCACTACCAGTACCTGGAATATGACGTTTCCGCACCTTAGGCTCTGGTGGCCGTACAGGTGGGATAAGAGGATCTACAATTGGGGCATCAGCATCTCTCTGTTCAAGAGGAGATTTAAGGGCTGTGTCGTCATCTGGAAAGTCAAAGGGTAAAGAACCAATAGGCAACAAGTGGTTCCTATGTAAAGTTCTTTGCTTTCCACTGTCATCTTCTAAATTAAAAACAGGAATGTCAGAATTGGGTTGGGATTTAACAATATAAACTTCAGAATCATATTTATCTGCCAATTTATGTCTGCCTTCGAAAGCTAATGTCTTTACTAAGACTCTGTCACCTACATGTATAGTTGCACCACGAAGCTTTCGATTATAATATTTGGCATTACTACTCTGAGCACCAGACATAGATTTGGATGCTAATCTGTAAGAATCAGAAAGTCTTTGTCTAAGATCTTAAACATAATCACAGTAAGAAGTTTGATCAGAATCAGGTTTATTCAGACCAAATAAAACATCAAGAGGTAACCGTGGTTCTCTTCCGAACATCAACTGAAAAGGAGCAAAACCAGTAGTTTCATGCCTAGTACAATTGTAAGCATGAACAAGAGGACCTATGTGAGATTTCCAATCATGTTTCTGGTCAGGATTAAGAGTACCTAACATACTGATAAGTGTGCGATTAAATCGCTCTGTAACACCATTCCCCATCGGATGATAAGGAGTAGTTCGGGACTTCTTGATGCTGCAAAGCTGACAAAGTTCAGAAATAAGTTGAGATTCAAAATTAGCACCTTGATCACTATGGATACGTTGAGGATAACCATAATGAATAAAGAAATTGTTAAACAATACATCAGCCGTAGTCTTTGCAGTCATGTTCCTTGTAGGATAAGCCTGTGCATATTTAGTAAAATGATCTGTCATAACAAGAACATATTGGTAACCACCTTTAGAACAATCAAGAGTAAGAAAATCAATACAAACAAGTTCAAGAGGTTGAGAAGTAGTGATGGACACTAGAGGTGCTCTGATATTCGGATTAGTTTTCACTCGTAAACATCTATGACAATGTTTTATCCAATCATCGACAGCACTGTCGATACCTGGAAAATAAAATCTTTCTTTCACAAGTGAAACTGTTCTGTCACGACCTGGATGTCCTATATCATTATGTAATGATTTAAGAACAAAAGAAATCTGTGAATGTGGTAAAACAAGCTGAGTGGTGGTTTTACCATTAAAAGTGGACTCTCTATAAAGAACTCCTCGCTGCAACCTAAGCTTAGAAAAATGTCTTTAAAATGCTGAATGAAGCTTAGAAGGGGGAAGGGACTTTCTCTTTGGGCAACTATTTCTTCTCACGGCTGACAACCATACGGACAATACATCATCTCTTTCCTGCAATCTTCTCCAATCCTTATAATTCATTTCATCAAGATCATGACCTACATCATCTTGAACAGAATTTAAAACATCAGTGCTGCAACATAAACTTTCAACAAAAGGTTGCTGCACCTGTAATGAATTACAAATAACTTGAACTGAATCATTTGTAATAATATCTGGAGGAGGTGTATCCAACCTAGATAAGGCATCTGCATCGGTATTAGATTTACCGGGTCTGTAAACAATATCAAATTTAAAAGAACCTAAGGCTGATAACCATCTCTGTCCAGTAGCATCTAATTTGGCTGAAGTTAAAACATATGTTAAGGGATTGTTATCAGTATACACTACAAAATAATTACCATATAAATAGTCATAAAACTTCTCTGTAACTGCCCACTTTAAAGCTAAGAATTCTAACTTATGTGCCGGATAATTCTGTTCTGCTGCTGTGGTTCCTCGGCTGCCATATGCAATGACTCTCTTCACGCCATCGATCTCCTGGTAAAGGACACAACCTAAACCATGAAGGGACGCATCAGTATGGACTTCAAAGGGCTTGCTGTAATCGGGGTAACCTAAAATGGGGGGATTAGAAAGACGATCTTTCAAAGTATCAAATGCAGACTGCTGCTCATGCTCCCATTTCCATTTCCCTGTAAAAGAGGATTTAACCTTGTTCTTTGGCTTCTTTGTATTTGTAGGGGGAAGTAAATCTGTCAAGGGCTTAGCAATCCTGGAAAAATTAGGACAATATTTTCTGTAGTAACCTGCAAAGCCAAGAAACGATCGCAATTGATCAGAGTTCTTGGGAACTGGCCAGTTGACAATTTTGTCAACTTTCGCAGGATCCGTCTCAATACCTTTCTCTGAAACAACATGGCCTACATATGAGACACGGCGCATGAAAAATGTACACTTAGCTGGAGCCAGTTTCAAACCACATTCTCTGAGCCTGTCAAAAACAAGTCTAAGTCGCTCCAACATCTCTGGAACAGATTTTGACCATACAATGACGTCATCAACATAGATATTACATATATTCCTGTTAAGACCATCGAGGCAGTCTTCCATCATTCTCTGAAAGCTAGAAGGACTATTGTTTAAACCAAATGCTAATCTATTATATTCATAGAATCCTAGACCTCCAACAGTAAAAGCTGTTCTCTCCTTGTGCTCCTCTGCAATCTCCAATTGATGAAAACCAGATTTGAGGTCGAGAACTGAGTAGTACTTGGCACCTGCTAAGTAATCAAAAAGGTCTTCAGGCCTAGGGAGTGCATAATTATCTGGAATAGTGCGTTTATTTAAAATTCTAAAATCTGTACACATACGAAGGTCATTTGAACCCTTCTTCCTAACTAAAACAACATTAGAAGAATATGGACTGTGAGATCGGCGTATAATGCCGGCAGCTAACAACTGGTGAAGATGATTTCTCACTTCATCAATCATGCTTGGAGGTAAACGTCTCGGACGATCCTTGAAAGGTGTAGAATCATACATGTCGATCCTATGCTTAACTGCACTGTAAAAACCTAAGTCAAGATCATGCTGTGAAAAAACATCTGAAAACTCTTTGATGAGATTCAATGCAACAGATATATCATTTACATCATCAAGAGAAGAAACATCAATAGTAATTTTATCAATAAATGAAGAGGTAGTCTCTGAACCTGGGGAGGTTTCGATATCTTGCTCAACAGAGACTGGCTGTACCTGACAAATAACAGAGTTAGGTGCTATACTAATAGTCCTAGAAGAAATATTTGACAAGTGAACATCAACAGTATCAGTGCTCTTGAAATCATATTTCACAATATATGGACCTATCTCTAAAAATTTGAACCGTTCATCATCTGGAAGAGGCTGCAAAATAGCACATGTGGGTTGGTAAGGAATCTTATGATCAATAAAGCCAGTAACAACTTTCTTAGTATTAGGATGGAGAATAACATGAGTATTCTCAGCAGACTTTACATGACCTAGAACAAAGTTGTGTTTAGCAAGTTCTTTCTCTCTAGAAATCATGCATCTGAATGCCATAAACCAAGATGATGACAAGTTTGCATTCTGTAAAAACCTGTTACCATGTGCATCTTTGCACAACTGCATCAGTTCTGAAAGAATATTAGTTCCTAGCAAAACTGGTACTGACATGTTATAAGAACTGTTTGGCACTACAAGAAAAATGAACTCTTTGCCTGAATCTTGTCCTAAAGAAGGAACTGTAATAGGACACTGAATGTATCCAAGATAAGGGAGTTTCTTGCCATCAGCACACTCTATATTAAGTATAACAGACAAGGGCTGCAAAGGAATATGTTTCAAGAAAGTGCTGTAAAATTGCTCGCAAATTGTGGACCAAGTCGAACCTGTATCAACAAGTGCCTTAGTATTGTAACCTGAAACAGTAATATCTGACTCCGTAGCATTTCCATTTATACAATGTTCCTTACTGGAATCATTAACAAATTGAGATTTGTTAATAAATCTCCGGGATCTATCCTGTGGACGAAATTTTTTATCTCTATCATAGTAGCGATAGTATCCACCTTTCCTACAACCAAACGCTTTATGCGTCAAATCACCACATTTCCAACATCCGTTGTATCTACCAGATACATACTCTCCTTGTAACCTATCATTTGTGTGATTACTATAATCATTTCTCTCATCTGAAACATTATGTGACTCCTTCTGAAAATAATGAGCATTATCGCTTCTCTCCGTATACTGCCTTCTGCGATTCCTATTCCTATATCTCTGCGCACGCCGTCTGGAGTAAGAGTTATAACCACTGTTATAATTATCATTTCTGTAATAATCATCATTGCTGTAATTATTATCATAACTATTTTCACTATTTCTCTTCAACTCCTCTATCCGAACTGTCAATTCCAATATCTCAGCCTGTATCTTCAACATAACTTCCTCTGAAATCTGTGACGCCATCTTTCACTAACTCGCAAATAGCTAGGAAAAATTTGAAAATATTTCAACCACGATCGACCTACAAATTCTAAGAAATATCTCTGGAAAAAAAACAAGTGTCGCTTTAACTAACTGGAATAAAAAATAATTCAAGTCGAAACCTACAAAAGAATTCGGGGGAAAAAATCACTAAGTGAAAAGGTCAAAGTAATTAACCTTGTTGAACGCTGAAAACGTCAAGTGAAAATAAACTAAACTCAATATCTGAAAAACCGACGCACTGAAATTTATACAGAAAAACCTAAGTATTTTCTGCAAACCAACTCAGAAATCATTGAAAAACAAAATTCATTTTGTAATTAAACCTGCGGGAAAAAACAATTCTGCGGAAAAATTTAATTCAAGAAAAATTCTCAAGTCCAACTACGTAAGAAAATTTCTGAAAAATAAAAATTTCTCAAGTTTGCTGTAAATCAGAACACTGTAAGTCACCTACAATTTAACTACCAAGCGAATACCTACAAATCGCATAAAAATTCAAAATTAATCTGCGATTAAATATTCAAGTCACCTATTTCCGCTCGCTAACTGACGTCAACTGAAAAAATTTCAAAGTCAGATCTAACCTGATCAATCACAAACTACAACTCAACAATGGAAAAATAAATTAATTTTCCACGACGTCACCAACAATTCACCTAATTTCAAGTTAATTGTGCCGTCCGGCGACAAAACTGAAATATAATCAATCACGTGTTGACACAACAACACAAATGAATATTAACATTCACCGTCAACTGAAAGTTGATTCGAAAAATTATTTTCCGAACTTGCTCTGAAAAATCACCTATTTTCGAGCTATATACTCCACCGTCAACTACAAAATTCTCAAATCACAATTCACCGTCACTGAAAATCAATGAAGATTTTTACAATCACCTATTGTCGCACTATAAATTCACCGTCGTCTGAAAATTTGAACACAAATTTCACTTCCGCTTGCATGCTAAGTGTGGACTGGCTGAAAATTTATAAGTTTTCTTGCCGACAACTGCTACTAATTAGTTTGGTTAAGTTAACTTCCACCTAATTAGTGTCGCGAAGAATTTAATTCATGCACATATCTGATGAAATGAGATGAAAGCAAGCGCGATGCGTACTTGGCTCACACAAAAAATTTAGTGGGAAAGAGGGTGTGGCATGGGAGGCGGAGGGGTTGACTCACCGTTAACCTGAGACTCCGACAACTGCAGACTCCGACACCAACTTACCATGTCACGACTATCAACAAACCAAGATGACAACACCTGCTTGTACTACCAGAACTAGTTGGGACAATTTGTCCAACACCGGGTCTGAAAACTACTAACTTATTAATGCAAAGTCAGAATTGCATTGCATAATGTTGGAGACAAAAAGTATTTATTACACCGTCACAAAAAAGTGACGACCGAATGTCAAGAAATTTGAAATATTCTCAACCAATTTCGGTTTCAGAAAATCTCCGATAATATGCAATGATATTCACCTTGCAATTTACAAGCTGACATTTGGCCTACATGTATGCATTTATCAACAGATGTCACTTTATGACAATATTTCAGTCAAAGAATAAACTTTGACAGCATACAATACATAATGTGTGGCTGGACTGATATATTATATACCTAACTACACCTATAGTTACCTAAACAAAAGCTAATTATAAGCTTTTAAATGCTACTTGATCAGAAGATTTGAAAATAGACTATACACATGTTTATTTGTTTACTTTGTTCTGATCAATAGAAAATGTGATCCGGTGACGAAACGAAAACGAAACCACGGACTACCGAATTCCGGAAAACACAACTTTACCGGGTTTCAATTTACCAAAATCCGGACCACAAAATATTGGCAGATAATAAATCGAATTTAAAGTTTGGACTTTGCCCAAACGCTAAAAAAAACTAAACAGAGCTGACAATACACAAATTTAGACATAATTATAATATTAAAGGAATACAGCCACACCAAAACAATGTGTTTACAAATTTCACTGAATATTATGAAAATTTAACAAAATTTATCATATTTTCAACAGGATTTATGTTTTTATGCCTTTTTAAGCATAAAACTGTTCAATTGTTATTGTCTCTTCAAATCCAACGCTGAATATCTCCAGAAATCCTGATTGTCATTTTTTTTCACAGTTTTTGAAGCACGAAAACACGAATTTCTACAAAGTTCCAATTTTCACACAAATTTCAAAAGTTCCACACTATAATCAGAGCTATAGCTATACGAATGGGCGCCATTGTGGTAGAGCACAGGGGTGGGTCTTAAGTGAACCATCAGTCGCTATATCACAAACATTTATGAAGCTCTGAGTCTAATCATCTGGCAGGGTCTATGGAAACACTAAGCCTACCTTAAAAGTCTTCTATATATTTATTCATCAAACGGAACACATCCAACAAGCATCACAACATGAAGACGACATCACAACACATATATAGGCTAGCTTGACAGCAACATCACATCAGACATCAGACATCAAGCATCAATCCAGATGACCAACGTAAAACCAACAGGAGTTACAGGACCCTGTGATTGGCTAAAGACAACTTAGTATCCGACAGTTAGATCTAATATTGGACGCTAACATAGACAGAGGAAGACTTAAGCGGGTAAGAGATTGGGCGTAGATGGAAATAGGAAATAGCAAAATAGAGATCAGGAACCGAACTGGGAACGGGAAATTAAAGAACGGAATAGCGCGAAAAGGAATGAAACGGACCAAGTACGCGGAATGGAATGATAATGCAGCTATAAAATGTATATTAGTGAGTTAGGTGTAATAACTTAGTTAGTATACATGTGTAGCATGTAATAAAGGCATATACTGTTTTGGTATATAAAATAGCACGGTCACATTACCACAAAATTACCATGGTGTGAGACCACCAAACGATCCAGACCTTGGATGGCGAAGAGATGAAAATCGCGTACGAAAATGGTGAGTCACTGAGCGTCTCTTATTAAAAATATCGCGGTCACTGGCAAAACATGTGAAAATAAAATTGATGTAAATACAAGCTAAAACCCCGTTTATACGAGCGGACATGTGTAATAATCATTACGCATACTCAATACATCGAAATATGAAATATAATTCAAGGAAAAGTTGTGTGTCTGCCGAAATGTTAGTCTAAAAACGGTTCTACTATACGCAGCAAGTCCCTGGATATGCAGCAAGTCCCCGGTAAATGCAGCAAGTCCCTGGTAAATGCAGCAAGTCCCTCACACCTAGGGTGGATTACGGCGAATTAGCCATGCGTGTTTACACAACGATGTGTTTAATCAGTGGAGGTGCTGATTACAAAGGGCTTTAATCAAAGGGCTTTAATTTGATCGTAATACTGATAGATTATTGAAGGGAATTGGACTGAATTGTGGGACTGAATCATTGAATGATAAAATTAAGGGTTGGATTTTTTTAGATGTTTTTATTGGTAAATGCGAACAAGTAACATGAGAATAGTAGAATAGCAACAAAAGAAAAATAGAGCACAGTTTTATAAATATACATATATATATATAACAGTGAGCTGAAAGAAAAGTTTATTAGAATAAATTGTATATATATGTGGCCAGTAAGGAAAGGGAAAAACCAAGGTATTGAGACATTCGTTTGGGATGATTTTATTGAATAAAAACATATTTGGATACATGTTATCTCTATGTTGTTTAATTTCACTCTCCTGTCCTGGAAACTTTGCTTTGGGGGATTGTGGTTGTCTTTGCCGTTCGTTTTCTCTTTCGTTGTCCTGGTTTTTTCCCCCGCACTGACTGCTGTAAGTACCATCCTCTGGCCGTCTGTTGTTCTCACCATCTTTTCGTGTACTGGCTTGATCTCTCTTAAAAATCTGTTAAAATGCTTGTCCCTTACTTCTGATGATTTTGAATTCCAGATTTCCGGGCGAACATAGAATTTTGCGAACTCCTTGAATGGTTCGTCGCTTCAAACAAAACTTGCTGCCATTTCTAACAACTTCTGTCATCTACCTTAAAAGCAACATTCTCCTTCTTTCCAATCGGAATATTGGATAAAAGTTCTTCCGTGGAAGATAGGAAATCTATGATTTGAGCCACGCTCAAGAACTTACCAGTATGTAACAACATACCACTGTCTACTAAAGGAACATTGTTTTCGGTCGGATATTATGTCGTTGTCACTACACTGGTCAGTGACTGCTTGGGGGCTGACTAGAAAGTTCCCCTTTCGGAGATGAAGTAACGGGACCTGGTGCAAATTCCGGAACATTTGAACTGGGATTGAAGAAGACACATCATTAATTATCATGTGTTTACGCAGTGAAAACAAACAAATCTTCAAATGAGCTTCAAAGGAGAAACTGCCAGAAAGTTCCTTTTTCCTACAAAAACAAACACCTGTTCAGTGATAATTAATCACAAAAAATATATAAATCATATTAATTAAATTATATTAAATAGTAAGTAGAATAAAAGAAATAGAAATTTAATAAAACTTAGAAAAACTATTTTATTTTATATATAAAAATCTACAAATACACATCTTAAATAATTATAAAGGGATAAAGATTTCCAATCAATTCTAGTCAACTGCCACAGATCATAAATCAAATGGATAATAAAACACTGATTAAACTCATCAACAACTCCACTAATCCACCCTAGGTGTGAGGGACTTGCTGCATTTACCAGGGACTTGCTGCATTTACCGGGGACTTGCTGCATATCCAGGGACTTGCTGCGTATAGTAGGACCCTCTAAAAATATACCAGTAGTATTATTTTTTTACTAAAAATGTCAATTTTTTTATGTATTGAAATTCTGGACTCGACCACTGCCAGTCCATGGATGCTCACGGATTGACATTGGATTCAGCTATTAGTATCAGTACTATGACAATCAGAGACAGTGTTTGCACTGGCTAAAATAATAATTTGCCAAAAATTAGCTAACTCTTGATTTGTGACATTGTCCAAGAAAAATAAAGTGTCTTGAAAGTTGAATATTCAACATGTTAATTGTTATCTCGACACATCTTGAGATCCTGACATGCGCATCTCAAGCTCTGAACATATTACTAGTATCTCGCGATATTATCTTGAGATCTCTGCATATTTTCTTGAGATCTTGCCGTATGATCTCGAGAAAATATGTTAATATCTCAAGATTCTTTTCTCGAAATCTCGAGAGAGTCGAGATAATATCTTGGTGTGGATATTTTATATAACAGTATATGGTACATTGTATATCATTTTGAAGACAGATTCATTGTGGTCCAAGTGAGATGATTATATTCATGGGTTCACATGACTGTCGGGGTACTATACATGTACATGTAGTATGTCTTTTGAATGAAAATCTGTTACGGTACTGGTATAGAAGAGCAACAGGAGGCATCTCGGATTCTCGGTCCAAAACAGCATCAACCCAACCAATTTCCCAAGCTGTTGTGGACTGAGAAAACTTGGTCTATACATGCCAATGTATGCTATTTCTGAACATATAGTCATGAAACGGAAAGAAATTAACTTTCCAAGAAAAAGTTGTTTGAGTCAGTATTTGGGGCAGGAGAAAGATACCCGGGTTTATTATCGCCCCCACTCCCCAACCGAGCAGCTACTTATGACAAAAATGAATTTATTATTTTATAAGTTGCTTATTTTGCTTCATACACTCATGAAAAGGCGAGAGATACTCAAGCCTCGGTATTCCCCCCTCCCACCCAAACCCTGACTCAATGAAATTTTTCTCGATTAATTTTAATTTCTCGCCATTTTATGACTATATAAATCGATATACCGGTAAATGTAAGTGATAAATAATAAGATATTTTTGTCTCATATGCAGCTGCTGGTTTCTTTTTTTGGGGGGGGGAGGGATATTCAGGCCTGTGTAATTTCTCCCAACCCAAATCCTGACTCAATCAAAATTTTAATGGATATATAGCATTATAGGGCAATATAAGCAATACAATAATTAGTTTATTTTTGTCATATACTCTTATGTAGATGCTGGATGTGGGGGATATTCAGACCTGGATATCTAATTCCCCCCTCTCCACCCAAACCCTGACTCAAACAACTTGTAACATGTTAATTTATCGCCATTTAATGACTATAACATAAAAATAAATAAGCAATAAATTAATACGTGTACATTTATATTTTGTCGTATGTTGAATTCTCGGTGGGTGTGAGCATTTGACAGACTGAAAATAGTAAAAAGGGGGGTTGCACTGGGGGAGATATCATGTACACCAGGTAAACAAACTACTATAGTATACGCTGTGAATCTTTAAAACAGGATATTAACAAAACTGGATAATGAAATAGATACCTGGTAAACAATTCAGCAGGTATAACTTCTGATAACAAATTTGTGCGGAACTTATCCAAGATGCATGTATGCATGAGAACAAGTGGACGGACAGACGCATGCCCACTGTCATTCATCAGAACATACAGCAATGACCTAAACATTCAACCCCTTAACCACAGCAGAACTGTGGGTAACTTTTCAGGATTTAGTCCGAAATATGACTTGTTGCCTTCATGAGAGCTTTCCGATGAATTTCCACAAGCCATATTTCAAACTGAATCCTGAAACTATACCTATAATTCTGATGTGGTTAAGGGGTCGATTATTTAGGGCATTACTGTATGTCGAGTTTGTTACAAATTTGTCAAAGTTTGCATCAACAAAATTGAGTAATTGAATGTTAACTCTGAGTTGTTCCATAATAAATGTATTTCCCTTGTCATTTCAGGTGTTCATGCACCTATGTATGTGATGGAGACTACAATGTACCTGTGAGTGCAGATGTTGCCATGAGATTGAAAAAGTTGAGACCAAGCTAAAGGAAGTGACAAAAGCGATTTCATAGGAAGAAGGACACTTCAAGTGTATCACAGAGACTGTCCCCTTCAGGAGTGTGTGCCTGGACCCATGGCTACTTGAAGTTGCATGGTTAGGATACCAGCAACAGTATAGTCATCCGTTTAATGGACCTCTGCACAACAAATACAGGCATATCGCATAGACAGTTTATTCGGTGGTGCTATGGCTACCTTGGTTTGCATAACTGCAGACCTCTTCCATCGTGTGTTGTGAATGGCATCAGTAATTTCAGTATGCTATCCCAAATGATGGTGGAAATTACAGGGGCTTTCGTTTGCCCGAGCTGGAGAAATGCATGAATAAATGAATGAAATCTTAATAGTTTGTTACACTGTATCTCCCTAATCTTCATCTCCCATATATGACTGAAAATAATTTCATTCATTTGATAACGTTTGACTCTGGAATGGCCAAATTGTTTGATATTTAACTTTGTTTTTATTTTAAAAAAAATTATTTTCAAGTGACAAATTTCCCCCCACTTTTCATAGTTTGATCCTGAAATTGCCAGAAAAATGTTTTTTTTTATAATTCCCTTTTTTTATATTAAAATATATTATTTTCCAAGCGACATATTTTTTTAATCACACAATTGATTATTTGATCCTGAAATGGCGAGAAAAATGACTTGAGATTTAAATTTGTTTTTATTTAATTTCATTCTTTCAAATGTCCAGGTCTGGATAGCTACCCACAACCCAGCACCTACATGACAAAAAATTGTCTCATGGTTTCATTGCTTATTTTGCTTTATAAAGTCATGAAACGAAGATTCCAGAACATGATGTGCCCCCCCCCCCCCCCCACCCCAACACCAGCGCCTACTTGAGAAAAATCATGGTTTTATTGCTTATTTTGCTTTATATAGTCACGAAACAATGAGAAATTAACTTCTTCCGAGAAAATGTTGTTTGAGTCAGGGTTTGGGTGGGGGTAAGATATCCAGGCTAGGAAGGGAAGAAGTCCAGGACCTACATGACAAAAAATCATCTTGGGGGTTTTATTGATTATTTTGCTTTATAGTCATGAAATGGCAAGAAATAGACTTCTCCTGAGAAGGTGATGTATGGAACTAATCTGCATAAAATGATAAAATAATGATTTTGGTCCACTATTTTTAAAGCAAACGTTTTTTATGGTCGTTATTGTTGTCACATTTTTGTATATTATAATAAAAAAGAATGAGTCAGAGGAAAATTGGAAAAAAAAACTTGAACCCCATACAATGCTGAGGATGCCGCCCATTTTGGGAGGGGCTGGTGTGTTTACCCTGAACATAGATATTATATTATTCAGCGTAATAACACTCCAGTATTTACTTTTTCAACTCAACGAATGGAAGAAGCCATGGTATACTGTATAGATCTGTATTTCACTGTTTGATCATATTAAAATCATGTTCACAAAGATGATACATGCAGATACGTAGACAGCATAGCCCTTCTGATAGTTCAGCCAGAAACGTAATTAGTACTCTTCTTGTGGGACTTGAAAGCAGAAATCTGCGAAAGCGGTCACGTATCCCATGCATTTCATATCAACAATAGGTTGAAAGTTAATAAATTTCGAAGTTCCCGTGGACCTACATGTAGATCATGCCACGAATACCTACTCCAGCGGCACGGGAGTAGAGATTCGTGGCATGATCTGCTGTGGTCCTATTCTGACAGTCACAGTGACACACGAACTTCGTCCAAATATGTACGAATTTACTCCGGAGTTTTTTGGCCACGCGAATAATTCATGTCGTATTATTCAATATTTTATTACACACATAAATACATTCCGAATTCACGATTTCCAACGAAAACGAAACATGTTAGTGAACTAAAACAAAACCACGCAGAAACCGATTTCGATAACACAATGTCAACAGAATGCCGCAAGGTGATTAATGACGTCACGGGTCAAAAATAAATTACACCCAATCTGCAGTTCGCGTTTACTGCTGTGCGCATGCCAGGGGGGTTTCCTGGAATGCGAATCGATAGCGGCTAATCTTGGGACGATTAATTTCGTTCTCAGAACGACTCTGTGTGTCTAATAAGCGGGGAAATGGGTAAAATATGAACTTCGCGACGGCGACTTTAATGACAGACAAACAAACATACAGACAAACAGAGGTCTTCAAAAATATATATGAGACTAGCCGATGAGCCCGACGTTGTCCGGGCTATTCAAAAACCAGATTTCAAGTCGATAGCTCCACCCGTTTCCGAGATCTGGTCTGCGCATGCGTGAAGCTGGCGTCGCACGGGCTCGGCGACCCGATAAAATTCGTATCCGGGGCAAGATACATTCACATACCACATTTCAAATCGATAGCACCACCCGTTTCCCGAGATCTCGTCTGCGCAAGCGCGAAGCTGGTGTCGCACGGGCTCGGCGACCCGATAAAATTCGTATCCGGGGCAAGATACATTCACATAGCAAATTTCAAGTCGATAGCGCTACCCGTTTCCGAGATCTCGTCTGCGCATGCGCGAAGCGGACGCCGCACGGGCTCGCCAATACGACAACGACGACCGCCTGGTCAAAATACACACACGTACCAAGTTTCGTCCCGATCGGTCGAGAATCGTACATTTGTATAAATGACATACAGACATACAGACAGACAGAGGTCTTAAAAATATATATAGGAGACTAGCCGATGAGTCCGACGTTGTCCGGGCTATTCAAAAACCAAATTTCAAGTCGATAGCTCTACCCAGCCCAACGTTGTCAGGGCTATTCAAAAACCAAATTTCAAGTCGATAGCTCCATGCACCCGTTTCCGAGATCTGGTCTGCGCATGCGCGAAGCTGGCATCGCACGGGCTCGGCGACCCGATAAAATTCGTATCCGGGGCAAGATACATTCACATACCAAATTTCAAGTCGATATAGCTCCACCCGTTCCCGAGATCTCGTCTGCGCATGCGCGAAGCTGACGTCGCACGGGCTCGGCGACCCGATAAAATTCGTATCCGGGGCAAGATACATTCACATAGCAAATTTCAAGTCGATAGCTCCACCCGTTTCCAAGATCTCGTCTGCGCATGCGCGAAGCTGACGTCGCACGGGCTCGGCGACCCGATAAAATTCGTATCCTGGGCAAGATACATTCGCAAATCAAATTTCAAGTCGATAGCTCCACCCGTTTTCGAGATCTGGTCTGGGCATGCGCGAAGCGGACGCCACACGGGCTCGCCAATACGACAACGACGACCGCCTGGTCAAACTACAAACACGTACCAAGTTTCGTCCCGATCGGTCGAGAATCGTATATTTGTATTAATGACAAACAAACATACAGACAAACAGGTCCTCAAAATATATATGAGACTAGCCGATGAGCCCGACGTTGTCCGGGCTATTCAAAAACAAAATTATTCAAAAACAAAATTTCAAGTCGATAGCTCTACCCAGCACGTCGTTCCAAATTTCAAGTCGATAGCTCTACCCGTTTCCAAGATCTGGTCTGCGAATGCGCGAAGCTGGCGTCGCAAGGGCTCGGCGACCCGATAAAATTCGTATCCGGGGCAAGATACATTCACATAGCAACTTTCAAGTCGATAGCTCCACCCGTTTCCGAGATCTCGTCTGCGCATGCGCGAAGCGGGCGCCGCACGGGCTCGCCAATACGACAACGTCCACCGCCTGGTCAAACTACACACACGTACCAAGTTTCGTCCAGATCGGTCGAGAATCGTAGATTTGTATTAATGACAAACATACAGACAGACAAACAAACATACAGACAGAGGTCTTCAAAATATATATGAGACTAGCCGATGAGCCCGACGTTGTCCGGGCTATTCATCCGGGCTATTCAAAAACCAAATTTCAAGTCGTTAGCTCCACCCGTTTCCGAGATCTGGTCTGCGCATGCGCGAAGCTGGCGTCGCACGGGCTCGGCGACCCGATAAAATTCGTATCCGGGGCAAGATACATTCACATACCAAATTTCAAGTCGATAGCTCCACCCGTTTCCGAGATCTCGTCTGCGCATGCGCGAAGCTGGCGTCGCACGAGATCGGCGACCCGATAAAATTCGTATCCGGGGCAAGATACATTCACATACCAAATTTCAAGTCGATAGCTCCATCCGTTTCCGAGATCTCGTCTGCGCATGCGCTGCACGGGCGTCGCACGGGCTCGCCAATACGACAACGTCCACCGCCTGGTCAAACTACACACACGTACCAAGTTTCGTCCCGATCGGTCGAGAGTCGTAGATTTGTATTAATGACAAACATACAGACAGACAAACAAACAGACAGAGGTCTTCAAAATATATATGAGACTAGCAGGTGGACCCGACTCCGTCCGGGCTGTTTCCCCTCTGCTTTTCGGCGATTTGACCTTGAATTGTCCATTTTTAAGGTGAAGGTCAGGTGGGGTCACGATTTGACCCGTCCAAAACACTTCCCGGACAAAAGTACCCGTCGAAATCCATCCGGTTTTACCCGATTTGACCTTGGATTGATCATTTTGAAGGTCAAGGTCAGGTCGTGGTCGGGGTCATCCAAAACACTCAGTGGACAAAAGTAACCCTATATATCAAATGTCGTCAAAATCCCATAAAAATTCGCGATTTGACCTTGGATTGACCCGATTTCAATGTCACGTCGCACGGGCAAATGAATATGCTTATGACACTCCCCCATACGAAAGTATCCCTAGAAACTAATTTTCATCGAAATCCCGTGATATTTGGGCGTTTGACCTTGAAATGACCCGATTTCAAGATCACGTCGCACGGGCAAATTAATAGGCCTATGCTGCTCTCCGGCCGAAAGTATCCACACATACCAAGTTTAATCGAAATCCCGTGATACTCGGGCGTTTGACCTTGAATGACCCGATTTCAAGGTCTCGTCGCACGGGCAAATTAATAGGCATATGCCACTCCCCGGCCGAAAGTACCTCCACATACCAAGTTTCATCGAAATCCCGTGATACTCGGGCGTTTGACCTTGAAATAACCCGATTTCAAGGTCAATGTCACGTCGCACGGGTAAATTAATATAACTATGCCAGTTCCCGGCCGAAAGTTTCCCCACATACAAAGTTTCATCGAAATCGGGTCGGCCGTTTTCGAGTTCATCGCGATCACACACACACACACACACACGCACACCCTCACACACCCACACCATCACACACACACACAGATCTTCCAAGATATATAATAGATTGTTTTAAGATTGAATTCCTTGCTCAATTTAACAAAACAAATTTTATTTTATTTTTTTAAATCAAATTTTTTTTTAAATTAACACCATTAGAACATCCGCCAGGGTACCCCGAGTCACCACACCAAATTTGGTTGTTGAACTCGGTCCAGGGGTCTGAGAGAGAAATCCGGACAGATCCTACTCGTTTATATCTTCTATTATATATTTTGGGAAATCAGGGGTGTGTGTGTGTGTGTGTGAGGGTGTGTGTGTGTGTGTGTCTGTCTGTCTGTTCGCGATGGACTCGGGGGTACTTTCTGTCGGGGAGTGGCATGGGCCTATTAATTTGCCCGTGCGACGTGACCTTGACCTTGAAATCGGGTCATTTCAAGGTCGAACGCCCGAGTATCACGGGATTTCGATGAAAATTAGTGTCTAGAGATACTTTCGTATGGGGAGTGTCTTAAGCCTATTAGTTTGCCCGTGCGATGTGACCTTGGCCTTGAAATCGGGTCAATTCAATGTCAAATCGCGAATTTTGATGGCATTTCGACGAAATTTTATACGTAGGGTTACTTTTGTCCACTGAGTGTTCTGGACGGGTCAAATCGTGACCCCGACCTGACCTTCAAAATGATCAATTCGAGGTCAAATCGGGTAAAACCGGATGGATTTCGACGGGTACTTTTGTCCGGGCAGTGTTTTGGACGGGTCAAATCGTTACACCACTTGACCTTGACCTTCAAAATGGACAATTCAAGGTCAAATCGCGCAATTCGCCGAAAAGCAGAGGGGAAACAGCCCGGACCAATTCAAGGTCAAATCGGGTAAAACCGGATGGATTTCGACGGGTACTTTTGTCCGGGCAGTGTTTTTGGACGGTTCAAATCGTGACCCCACCTGACCTTGGCTTTCAAAATGGACAATTCAAGGTAAAATCGCGTAATTCGCCGAAAAGCAGAGGGGAAACAGCCCGGACGAAGTCGGGATTCAAGGTCAAATCGCGAATTTTGATGGGATTTCGACGAAATTTTATACGTAGGGTTACTTTTGTCCACTGAGTGTTTTGGACGGGTCAAATCGTGACCCCGACCTGACCTTGACCTTCAAAATGATCAATTCGATGTCAAATCGGGTAAAACCGGATGGATTTCGACGGGTACTTTTGTCCGGGCAGTGTTTTGGACGGGTCAAATCGTTACCCCACCTGACCTTGACCTTCAAAATGGACAATTCAAGGTCAAATCGCGTAATTCGCCGAAAAGCAGAGGGGAAACAGCCCGGACGAAGTCGGGTCCACCTGCTAGTATATATATATAGATGACAAGCAGTCACAGCACTATACCAGACTTGGATACGTTCGGTCTTGTGAGAGATCATCTGAGTTGAAAGACATGCAAATAATTCACTGATTGGCTTGATGCACTGATGACAGATATTTCTACCCATTGGTAGTCACATTAATGTTTGAGACAGTTGCTCGCTCTTTTTACATGTACACAATGATCTAGGCATTAGTTACACCAGGACAAGTTTACCTATATATGCAAACTTAGATCATTGTACAGGATACACACAATTCCATAATTTCTAACCATTTCCCGATTAGTCTGTCAACCAGCCCATTATCTAGCATTATGCCTTAACACTTTAATTTGTTAGTCTACTGGAGCAACCTCTGTTATAATAAATGACAAAAAGTCACTATGCCAGACTTGGATATTTTAGGTGTTGCGAGAGTAACAGATCATATGAGTTGATAGACATGCAAATATTTCACTGATTGGCTTGATGTACTGATGAACAGTGTGATGACAGTTATATTCTAACCATTGATAGTCACATTAATGTTTGAGACAGTTGCTCGCTCTACTTCCATGTACACAATGATCTAGGCTTTAGTTACATCATCACAAGTTTATTTATTTCAGTTTTCATTTCGCGAATCTACTTTCCGAAGGGTGTCGGGAAGGAATTTTTTTCACTGCACCGCCCCATATGCAACATGGGGGTTTGGGGTGTCTCACCCCCAACTTTGGTTAACATGTTCACACAACATTAGTTGGAAATTTCACACCAACAATAGGTTGAAAATGTTCTTGTAGTTTGATTTTCAAACAATCTATCGGGGAATTTATTGTTTTTGGACCAATATTTGTATATTTTCCTACATTTGGTCAAAATTTTGGACTGAAATGGCCATCAGTTGGAAATCTTCCAACCTTAGGGGGGTGTCATGTTGGAAATTTCCAACACTTGGAAAGCTTGTGTCCTGGTCCCTCCCCGTAGCCAGTCAAAAACTGCTAGTTAATTTAAGAAAAAATATTGTCCTACATTTGATCAACATTGTCATTGGAATTGTCATCCTTTGGACATTTCCAACCTACGTGACATTTCCAACTCTAGAAAGGCTTATGCTAGTCTAGATGCTAGGATTTTGCGATTTTCTTGTTCAGATTTCCAAATTCTCACACACCGGGTCGAACCATGGTCGGCCCGGTGTGTCATGGTCCCTCCACCGGAGCCAATAAAAAACTGCTAATTAGTTTAAGAAAACGATATTTTACTGCAATTGGACAAAATTGTGGACTGAAATGGTCATCAGTTGGAGAATTTTCCAACCTAAGGGGGAGCGTGAGGTTTGACATTTCCAACAATAGGAAAGCTTGAGGCCAGTCTAGATGGTAGGATTTTGCGCTTTTCAGGTTCAAATATCTGAATGTTCTAATATCGGGTATATATTGAACCATGGTTTATGAATATATATAGGCTATTAGCCCTGAGCACTGAGGTGCGCAATGGGGTATGCAAATGGAAAGGGGTGCAAATGGAATTATGCAAAACTTGTGTTTGTGGTCAGATTCAAGGGGGTGCAGTTGGACACCCCTCCCCAACGGAGACCCTCTAGCCACGCCCCTGACCAGAGTGTCTGACCGAGCAAGTGCGGTGCAATTTCAAAACAAAAACAAAAAACTCACTGTATATCTAAAAAGTGCAAGTGCGGAGCCAAAAATATGTCTTGTACTGAAATGTGCAATTGCACTGAGTGTGGTAATATGCCGGACGAATCCCATGTCGATCAAGAATAACGGGGTTTATCTGATGACTCCGACAATACGGACTAAGAATAAAATACGTTACCTCAAAGGACATAATGCAAAGTAAAGATCGATTAATTGTCTTAATTATCTTAATACTATGTCATATATGTATTGTATTGATTTATCTAATGTTTGGGGCTAATGGAATCCCGGGCCAATGCAGTTGGATCGATTTCGGACTGTAGTTTAACTCCTCAAGTTACGGGTGTATATGCGTTAAAAACTGGAATTTCATCCATTTTCATAATAAATATGAGCCAGGTATGTCACTTTAATGAAAATATGAAGTATACATATGCACGTGACACATATGAGTTATCATATTAATTAGACAAACTGTAGCATCTTGAAGATTTCGACGTTTTTTGTTAAAAAATATCGTATCCAAAATGCATTGAAATCCACTAAACAAGAACGATAACTCTATTTATGCCAAAATCAAAATCAAAATTAACATTCAAGATCGCTGTTTTATAACACAAACTTATGGAATCCTATTACGGCCACTTGCTAATGGCGCTTTCGGCGCACTTTTTGTCGCTTTCGGCGCATCGCGCCGAAAGCGACAAAAAGTGCGCCATTAGCGTTGTTTCGGCGCGCGCCGAAAGCGCCGAAAGCGCCAAAAGCGACAAAATGTGCGCCGATCGGCGCACTTTTTGTCGCTTTCGGCGCTTTCGGCGCGCGCGCCGAAAGCGACAAAAAGTGCGCCATTAGCGTTGTTTCGGCGCGCGCCGAAAGCGCCGAAAGCGCCGAAAGCGACAGAAAGTGCGCCATTAGCGCGGTGCGCCATTAGGGCATGTATACAATTAAGTATGTGATCAGCCCAGCAGGGGTGCCGGAAGAGGGGGCAGCTGATCCCCTGCCCTTGACCAAGGGGGCAGGACTTGCCCTTTTTCTGGAGACAGAAAATGCTGTGTTTAATCTCGTGTTTTTATAGCAAAATGTAACTTTTTGGGTCCAAATACCACCAATTTCACAAGGAATATTAATTTTTTGTCAAAAACGGCCATAAAAACCGACAAATACCTTTAAAATAGGGATTTTTGCCACAATGAATTTATGGTTGTTTTTTCCGAGTTTGCGGAGAAAATTCCCTTTTTTGGGCAGAAAAGTGCCATTTTTGTAGGCTCTCCCCCCCCCGATGCCCTTGGATGCTCCCGGCACCTCAGTGCAGATCGGACATGGCCATATGTGTACAATGTATAGGCCTATGTATCAATTTTAAAAGGGAGGGGCTGAATTTTGCTGTAGATACACCTCTAAATGCTATAATTTGTCATTATTCAGATTTAAAATTATTTATTAATATGGTACTTAACACATGTATGAATTTTCACTATAAATGAGTCTAAATATAGTCAAGTGATTAGTATGCATACATTTGAGCAACTTTTTAAGTGAGTGTTGCCGCATGTAATTAAATGTAATATAATGAAAAAGTCTGTTAATAATTGAACACCACAACTGACTGTCACTAGCTGTGATAGACTTGCAGTGAATATATTGATTGAGTAATTGGCAATCATGAATATTTTTGTGGGACAAACCCCAGCTTCTGGCATGATTCAGGGTACGTTCATACGCTGGCAAGTTTGCAAGGTACATTTTTGTGGGCATTTCGTCATAGAAAACCACATGGTGCCAGAATATGAACGGAAATATGCACCTAACATGCATCTTTACCAGAGCGAAAGACATCGGAAGTAACATTTATATAGTTCCACTTGTACTACCAGTGCTACCTCCAAATACCTGTATGATTTATTCTTGTAAGATAATTTGCATGATATTTACAGGCAAATTCCGGTAGCATCGTTACCAGTGGAACTACAGAGATTTATTTCGCACGTATACTAGTAGTTAGCCCCCCAACTTTGGTCAAAAGTATAACAGTTGGAAATTTCATACTTGCCAAAACATTAGTTGGAAATTTCACACCAACAATAGGTGAAATATGTTCTTGTAGTTTGATTATAAAACAATTTATTGGGGGGGGGAAATGTTCCTATGTTTGGTAAAAACTTTGGACAGAAATGGTCATCAGTTGGAAATTTTCCAACCTTAGGGGGGGTAACAGATTGGAAATTTCCAACACTTGGAAAGCTTGTGTCCTGGTCCCTCCCCCGTGGCCAGTCAAAAACTTCTAGTTAATTTAAGAAAACAATTTTGTCATACATTTGGTCAACATTGTCATTGGAATTGTCATCAGTTGAAAATTTTCCAACCTAAGTGGGGGGTGTAGGGTTTAAATTTACAACGGTAGGAAGGCTTGAGGCTAGTGTAGATGTTACGATTTCACAATTTTCTTGTTAAGATTTCTAAATTTTCGCACACCGGATCGAACCATGGTCGGCCCGGTGTGTCATTGCCCCACATCCACATGGCCAATACAAAACTGCTAATTAGTTTAGCAAAACAATATTTTACTACATTTGGTCAAATTTGTGGACAGAAATGGTCATCACTTCCAACCTGAGGGGAGTATGAGGTTTGAAATTTTCAAATAACTAATAAATGTTCAGGTTAAAATATCTGTCAATGTTCTCATACCAGGAATATAGAAATATAAAACCATGGCTTATGAATATATTAGAAATTAGGCCTGACTGAGGTTCAAGGGGGGGGGGGTGCAAATGGAATTATTCAAAAACTTGTGTTGGTCTGATTCTGACTAAAGGGGGGATGCAGTTGGAATTTCCCAAGGTGGACACCCCCCCCCCCCAAACATGTAGTTGAAATTGAAGTCAGAAGAACCCCTCCCCCCAGATTGTGCCATGAAACTTTACTCTGCATAGTGCTTGTAGAGATATTATTCCATCAGTGCAAAACATGGGAACTTTTTTTATGTTCTAACATGGAACTTTATAACATTGAACAAACAAGGCAGAGAACATGTTGGACTCTCCGTTACCACATCCCTGCATCCATGCGAATGGGGGGGGGGGGTTCAGGAGCTGTGGCTTTTGAAGTTCACTCACCTAATTGTAATTCCATATTTCTGATAAAACTTATAGATAATTTCACGGTGTGTAAAATTTAGAAAAAAATTGTCAACAATAAACGCCTCCATTTTAATGGCATACAGAAGTTACTATGGAATCCTATTACGGCCACTTGCTAATGGCGCTTTCGGCGCACTTTTTGTCGCTTTCGGCGCATCGCGCCGAAAGCGCCGAAAGCGACAAAATGTGCGCCGATCGGCGCACTTTTTGTCGCTTTCGGCGCTTTCGGCGCGCGCGCCGAAAGCGACAAAAAGTGCGCCATTAGCGTTGTTTCGGCGCGCGCCGAAAGCGCCGAAAGCGACAAAATGTGTGCCGATCGGCGCACTTTTTGTCGCTTTCGGCGCTTTCGGCGCGCGCCGAAATAACGCTAATGGCGCACATTTTGTCGCTTTCGGCGCACCGCGCCGAAAGCGCCGAAAGCGACAAATAGTGCGCCGTTACGGCGCACTTTTTGTCGCTTTCGGCGCTTTCGGCGCGTTACTAATGGCGCACTTTTTGTCGCTTTCGGCGCTATACGGCCACTTGCTAATGGCGCTTTCGGCGCTTTCGGCGCGATGCGCCGAAAGCGCCGAAAGCGACAAAAAGTGCGCCATTAGTAACGCGCCGAAAGCGCCGAAAGCGACAAAAAGTGCGCCGTAACGGCGCACTATTTGTCGCTTTCGGCGCTTTCGGCGCTTTCGGCGCGGTGCGCCGAAAGCGACAAAATGTGCGCCATTAGCGTTATTTCGGCGCGCGCCGAAAGCGCCGAAAGCGACAAAAAGTGCGCCGATCGGCGCACATTTTGTCGTTTTCGGCGCTTTCGGCGCTTTCGGCGCGCGCCGAAACAACGCTAATGGCGCACTTTTTGTCGCTTTCGGCGCGCGCGCCGAAAGCGCCGAAAGCGACAAAAAGTGCGCCGATCGGCGCACATTTTGTCGCTTTCGGCGCTTTCGGCGCGATGCGCCGAAAGCGACAAAAAGTGCGCCGAAAGCGCCATTAGCAAGTGGCCGTAATAGGATTCCATAGTAACTTCTGTATGCCATTAAAATGGAGGCGTTTATTGTTGACAATTTTTTTCTAAATTTTACACACCGTGAAATTATCTATAAGTTTTATCAGAAATATGGAATTACAATTAGGTGAGTGAACTTCAAAAGCCACAGCTCCTGAACCCCCCCCCCATTCGCATGGATGCAGGGATGTGGTAACGGAGAGTCCAACATGTTCTCTGCCTTGTTTGTTCAATGTTATAAAGTTCCATGTTAGAGCATAAAAAAAGTTCCCATGTTTTGCACTGATGGAATAATATCTCTACAAGCACTATGCAGAGTAAAGTTTCATGGCACAATCTGGGGGGAGGGGTTCTTCTGACTTCAATTTCAACTACATGTTTGGGGGGGGGTGTCCACCTTGGGAAATTCCAACTGCATCCCCCCTTTAGTCAGAATCAGACCAACACAAGTTTTTGAATAATTCCATTTGCACCCCCCCCCCCCCCCTTGAACCTCAGTCAGGCCTAATTTCTAATATATTCATAAGCCATGGTTTTATATTTCTATATTCCTGGTATGAGAACATTGACAGATATTTTAACCTGAACATTTATTAGTTATTTGAAAATTTCAAACCTCATACTCCCCTCAGGTTGGAAGTGATGACCATTTCTGTCCACAAATTTGACCAAATGTAGTAAAATATTGTTTTGCTAAACTAATTAGCAGTTTTGTATTGGCCATGTGGATGTGGGGCAATGACACACCGGGCCGACCATGGTTCGATCCGGTGTGCGAAAATTTAGAAATCTTAACAAGAAAATTTTGAAATCGTAACATCTACACTAGCCTCAAGCCTTCCTACCGTTGTAAATTTAAACCCTACACCCCCCACTTAGGTTGGAAAATTTTCAACTGATGACAATTCCAATGACAATGTTGACCAAATGTATGACAATATTGTTTTCTTAAATTAACTAGAAGTTTTTGACTGGCCACGGGGGAGGGACCAGGACACAAGCTTTCCAAGTGTTGGAAATTTCCAATCTGTTACCCCCCCTAAGGTTGGAAAATTTCCAACTGATGACCATTTCTGTCCAAAGTTTTTACCAAACATAGGAACATTTCCCCCCCCCCCCCCCAATAAATTGTTTTATAATCAAACTACAAGAACATATTTCACCTATTGTTGGTGTGAAATTTCCAACTAATGTTTTGGCAAGTATGAAATTTCCAACTGTTATACTTTTGACCAAAGTTGGGGGGCTAACTACTAGTATACGTGCGAAATAAATCTCTGTAGTTCCACTGGTAACGATGCTACCGGAATTTGCCTGTAAATATCATGCAAATTATCTCACAAGAATAAATCATACAGGTATTTGGAGGTAGCACTGGTAGTACAAGTGGAACTATATAAATGTTACTTCCGATGTCTTTCGCTCTGGTAAAGATGCATGTTAGGTGCATATTTCCGTTCATATTCTGGCACCATGTGGTTTTCTATGACGAAATGCCCACAAAAATGTACCTTGCAAACTTGCCAGCGTATGAACGTACCCTGAATCATGCCAGAAGCTGGGGTTTGTCCCACAAAAATATTCATGATTGCCAATTACTCAATCAATATATTCACTGCAAGTCTATCACAGCTAGTGACAGTCAGTTGTGGTGTTCAATTATTAACAGACTTTTTCATTATATTACATTTAATTACATGCGGCAACACTCACTTAAAAAGTTGCTCAAATGTATGCATACTAATCACTTGACTATATTTAGACTCATTTATAGTGAAAATTCATACATGTGTTAAGTACCATATTAATAAATAATTTTAAATCTGAATAATGACAAATTATAGCATTTAGAGGTGTATCTACAGCAAAATTCAGCCCCTCCCTTTTAAAATTGATACATAGGCCTATACATTGTACACATATGGCCATGTCCGATCTGCACTGAGGTGCCGGGAGCATCCAAGGGCATCGGGGGGGGGGGGGGAGAGCCTACAAAAATGGCACTTTTCTGCCCAAAAAAGGGAATTTTCTCCGCAAACTCGGAAAAAACAACCATAAATTCATTGTGGCAAAAATCCCTATTTTAAAGGTATTTGTCGGTTTTTATGGCCGTTTTTGACAAAAAATTAATATTCCTTGTGAAATTGGTGGTATTTGGACCCAAAAAGTTACATTTTGCTATAAAAACACGAGATTAAACACAGCATTTTCTGTCTCCAGAAAAAGGGCAAGTCCTGCCCCCTTGGTCAAGGGCAGGGGACCAGCTGCCCCCTCTTCCGGCACCCCTGCTGGGCTGAGCACATACTTAATTGTATACATGCCCTAATGGCGCACCGCGCTAATGGCGCACTTTCTGTCGCTTTCGGCGCGGTGCGCCGAAAGCGCCGAAAGCGACAAAAAGTGCGCCGATCGGCGCACATTTTGTCGCTTTCGGCGCTTTCGGCGCGCGCCGAAACAACGCTAATGGCGCACTTTTTGTCGCTTTCGGCGCGCGCGCCGAAAGCGCCGAAAGCGACAAAAAGTGCGCCGATCGGCGCACATTTTGTCGCTTTCGGCGCTTTCGGCGCTTTCGGCGCGCGCCGAAACAACGCTAATGGCGCACTTTTTGTCGCTTTCGGCGCGATGCGCCGAAAGCGACAAAAAGTGCGCCGAAAGCGCCATTAGCAAGTGGCCGTAATAGGATTCCATAGTAATGGCATTCGCGTTAAATATATTTTTGTTTTATGCTGTTTCTATATCTATATTTACGAATGTCTGTCTGTCTGTCTGTCTGTCTGTGTTCTATAGAAATGCACAGGGGACCGTCACGATGATGCCAAAGGGGTCTACTAGGAGTAGCTTTTTATGAGAAAGATAATGGTCGGGGTTAGAATTTTCTAAAGTGACGCCGTTGTAGTCAGGGGCAGAAAAGGGGGAGGGGGTGAAAAAAAATTTGTCGCCGATTGCCACAAAACTTATATATAATCATCCCCATAATATGAGGAATCTAATGGCGTGGTTTAAATATGGCAAAAGTCGCGCCGTTCGCGTCAGGGGTGCCCGGAAGGGGGGGGGGGCATATTTTGTTCTGCTAGTATGCTATATATACAGGTTTTCATATATATTAAGCGCATTCTCAATCTCATCAGATGGAGCGATTCCCCATGCAGATCTGTCAGTTATATACGCATAACAATTATCGAAGGACACTATATATATATATATATATAGGCTATAGGCCTATAGCTGTCTGAAACCAACTGCACGTGGAAAAACGGATGTTAAGGTAGTTATTTGCCAATTGGATTGACTATTTGTGCTGTAACTTTTACTCCAAATTCGAAAATATGAACGCGTGTGTCTGATATAGGCGTATACGTATATATATCTGGCGGTAATGGAGAAAACATCACGGAGAAAACATAAAAATGTTATCTGAGTGCTCTGCTTTCACACGGAGCAGGGGGGAGGGTGGTCGGAAAAAATTTCCAGGCACGTATGATGGGGTGGGTGGGTGTCTCTCGGGTCCAAAAAGCAGTTTTTTCCATATGCCAAAAAAATTTCCATTCCTGCTATTGAGTCTTATTTTGATGTGTTTTTAACAGAAACAGGTCATATATAGTTAATAGTAATGCTATACTATATATAGAGGTTATCAGAAGTTGGATCAGTTGCACAATGGCCAACAATAACCCAAATTCAACTTGATAGAACTAGAAACTGCGCTATTGGAAAATTAAATTTAATCAGGATTCCATCTACTGATACAACAAAATAAGAATAACTATGCAGAACTCAGCTGAAAATCTATATCTATATTTGCGAATGTCTGTCTGTCTGTCTGTCTGTGTTCTATAGAAATTCACAGGGGACCATCTCGATGATGCCAAAGGGGTCTACTAGGAGTAGCTTTTTATGAGAAAGATAATGGTCGGGGTTAGAATTTTCTAAAGTGACGCCGTTGTTGTCAGGGGCAGAAAAGGGGGAGATGCTGAAAAAAAATTTGTCGCCGATTGCCACAAAACTTATATATAATCATCCCCATAATATGAGGAATCTAATGGCGTGGTTTAAATATGGCAAAAGTCGCGCCGTTCGCGTCGGGGGTGCCCGGAAGGGGTGGGGGCATATTTTTTTCTGTCGCCGATTGCCACGAAACTTACATATAATCATCCCCATGATATGAAGAATCCAACGGTGTGGTTTAAATATGTCAAAAGTGGCGTCGTTTGAGTCAGGGATGAACGGAAGGGGAGAGGGGCACCAAAATTGATAAAACTAATTTTAGCGCCGATTTCCACCAAATTGATATATATTCTTCATGATAAAAGGAATCTAATTGTGCGATTTAACAACGCCAAATTGTTGTTTTTGGATGAGAGATTGGGAGGGTGTGGGCACTAAATTTGATAATAAGTCGCCGATTGCCACCACACTTATACAAAATCATCCCCATGGTATGAGGAGTCTAATGGTGTGGCTTTTATCTGTCAAATATGGCCTCATTCGAGTCAGGGTTGCATTGAAAGGGACAGGGGCAGCAAAATTGATGCACATTTTTTTTAGCGCCAATTTCCACCAAATTGATACACGTTCTTATCCATGATACGAGGAATCTAATCGTTATTTAAAGACGCCATAGTGGTGCTGTTTGGGTGAGAGATGGAGAGGGGAGGGATTGGCATCAAATTTGATAAACAAATTGTTTAGTCGCCGATTATCACCAAACTTATAAACAATCATCTACATGATATCAGGAGTGTAATCGTGTGGTTTAAGGATGTCACAAGTGGGGCCATTCGAGTCAGTGGTGTATAGAGATGAGAAGGACACAAAAAATTATATCTATATGTTTAGTGCCGATTTCCACCAGATTGATACATATTCTTCTCCGTGATACGAGGAATCTTATCGTGTGGTTTAGATACACCAAATTGGTGCCCTATGGTGAGAGATATGGGGACCTTAAATTTGATACGAATTTGTATACTCGCCAATTTTCACCAATTTAAAATATATATGCATCTCTAATCTCTAATGAGTCTTAGTGTGTGCAGCTTGAGTCCGAAATAGGGACGGGAGGGTCACCAAAACTGATACAAAATATTTTTAGTACCAATTACCATCAAATTGAGACACGTTCTTCTCAAATGATACAAGAAATAAAATCGTGCTGTCTGTCTGTCTGTCTGTCGGTGTGCGTTCTATATATAACTTCACGCGGTACAATCGAGATGGCACCAAGGCGTTCTAAGAGGGGTAACTTTTTACAAGGAAGAAAATGGTGCGGGTTAAAATTTTCTAAAATGACGCTGTTGGTGGGAGGGGAAATTAAAAAAATATGGTGAAATAGTTTTGTCGCTGATTTCCACCAAACGAATACATAATCACCTTCGCAATATGGCGTTGTTCGAGTCAGCGTTGCATCAACAATTGATTTAATAAACCAAATTCCACCAAATTCATACACGTTTTTCTCTAATGATATACCATGAATTAAATCACATTTGGTGTCGTTTGCGTCACGGATGGCGAGCGGATATGCACTATCATTGATAATAATGACATTCGCCGATATCCACATATAAGTTATATGCAGTCACCAGGCCATCTCCATATCATTTTAAGTAGTTGGGCGTTCACATTTCACAATCCCGACATATGGTGACCCACATAAATCACTTGAACAATTATATCTTCTTAACAGTCATATTTATATGGGAATGGCAATCAAGGCATTCACACAATGAGCTAGCAAAAAGAGATAACTAGAAGAAGCATTAAACGTATATTTATCATTCTATTGAAGAGATACATATATTCGTGCAAACTGAGAGACCTCGAACCGTCAGAGGATTGCATATATATAATAACAAAATTTAGTCTTCCATTCAATACAGTTTCCACAAAAAGTTACATTTTGTCAAGAGATATGGAAGGCCTGTTCAAAAATAGTGGTCACAGTGTGCAGTCAAATATAGTTTCTTCTGATATACAAGAAAATGCAGTTAGTAGCACAAGACTTTTCAGGATCCTACCAATACTGACATCTGACAAGCGTTTTAGAACAGACTCATCGACTGACATAAACAACTCAAAATCTCGCTCTGTGCCTGGCACATGTAGCTGATATATCCGCGCAGCAACATTTCGTTTAAACTAAGAATAGTTAGCCAATATATAGCACGATGAACAGAGGAGCACTTGGAAATTTCTTTGAAACATCTGTATCTTCATGGAGATATGATAGCCAGGTGTCATCGAGATCTTAGTCCAACCCACTAGATTGATTGATACATCTCAATATGTAAAACCCAATTATCATCTTTTATCGAACTAATGTGTTTATGATGTTCATGTATCATATTATAACGTCTAATGTATACGCAGTTGTAAATAAATAAATACTTCATTATTGGTGGAACGGATTAATCGCGATAAGCAGAATGACAATTGACGCCACTACTTATATTCCATGACTGTAATAATCATGTTTTGTGATGCTATTTGAATATACAATTTATGAGAAAACGTATAACACTTTAAGCAAGAGCATTCTCTATTCCCAACAAATATCCACAGCATACCTTAACCTGGGCAACGCCGGGTAACCCTGCTAGTGAGCAATAAAATGAAAGCACATTTGACCATATATGTGACATGGAAATAAAGATATAATAAATAATGGAATAAAATAGACTTTTGACAACATAAAACATAAAATCTTAACAAATAAATTGAAGGCCAGCCGGGCCAGCTTGAACAATTTCAAATTGTTTTCCAAGTTAATGTGGATCAGCTTGTAATGTTGATCACAGTAACAAAGATGTTATCGTCACTGATATCGTGAGCAAAAAAGAAGTGAGATTGGGCTATCCATCCATATTATTCCCAATTATTACGAAGCCTATTACTTCAGGCAGTGGCTACCAGCCTGCCATTACACGCTATAACATGTTTCCTCAGTTCTGGTTTCTGAGATGCACCAAGAAGAGTCACGCGGGTATATCATGGTTGTGTTTGATATTAGCATTATTCTTCAAACTGGGATAAACTGGGATGAACAGTTGTATTTCCACATGTTTTGATAAACAATTTGGTTCCAGCAATACAGTAATGCCCTAAGTAAATGACTCCATAACCACAGCAGAATAATGGGTAATTTTTCAAGGGAGAGCTTTCCGATGAATGACAACAAGCCATATTTCCAACTAAATCCTGAAAAATTACCCATTATTTTGCTGTGGTTATGGAGTCAATTAATTAGGGCATTACTGTATATCACATAGCAAATATAAAAATATCAAATAATCTGAAATTTGTTGTACCGGTACCATGTATTCTGTAGAATACTCAAATGTGATCATGTGACTAGATCATGTGACTATATATTATGAAAATGAATGTTAATAAAAACTTTGACACTCTGCCTATATATCCCTAGAAATGTGATTATGTTGACACATTTCTTGATTAATGACACTTATATGATAAATTCAAATAGTATCGTTATCTCATTATGCACTGTTCTATTCAAATATCGCGCAATAAATTATGATAATGCAGGATAATCAGCTATTTGGTTGGTCAGTTGATAATTTTCTCAAATTTAGGGGGGTGGGTGTCCAAAACTGACCGGAAAAAAATTCCTGAAACGGAAAAAAAAGGGTGGGTGTCCAAAATTGCCTGGAAAAAAGGCCGGAAACGGAAGAAATTGGGTGGGTGGGTCCCCCGAGGCCGAAAAAATTTTAAATGATCATACGTGCCTGGATATTTTTTCCGACCCCCCCCCCCCCCCCTGCACGGAGTGCCATTTTGTATCATATTTAAGTTATTCTCAGCTGGCCACACTTGCCATTAAATGGGCATGTTCTACAGTCAAGTCTCATTATTTGTAACGAGCTATGATAGTAAAAGAAAACAACCTTAAAAAACTATTGGAGACCGATATCGATGCTGTTGGCAAATCCATTAAACGACGAGGACACAAAACATAAGTTTTTCATGGTGACAAAGCATTTGAGAGTTGCACTATCACATATTCAAAAATATATTAGGATTTCTTCAATGTTCACCGTTGTCTTTATTGGTGGTAACGGAGAAAACCGCGATTGTTTGGACATCACGGCATCTGATTATCTTCTCGGAGAAATGGTGTTCATACAGAAACTGAATATATGGACTGTCGATCCATACCACACCGCTTGCAATACAATTGGCTCAGTATACAAAGCTTCTAAATTCTAAAATGTGAACACATGCACGGACATCGGAAAATTGGCAAATAAGTAGCGTTTACCTCGATTTGTAACCAACAAAGGCTCTCCACATATATATGTGTTATAACTTATATTTTATTTAAATAGATACCATGTGTTAATATAACTCATGACTCGCTAATTATTGGGTTGATATATTCTAACAGGAGCTCCGTGGTCCGTGGAGCTCCGTGGTCCAGTGGTTAGCGCGTTGGACTTGTCTTCGTTGTCAACACAGCGAGGCGAGTTCGCGGCTGGCTGGTGGTCTGTCATGAGTTTCCACACAGCAGTGGCTTGGCCGACTTGAGCGATGTACACTGTTTGAATCTCGCGCCAAGTTGTGACCCTTGAGCAAGGTCGCTCGTACTGTGTCTGCTTTGCACCACCCATGCATTACAAGGGTACCTGATAATGAGCAGTGAAAGATCTTGTCAGTATGCTAGCCATATGGTATCCTCGCATCCCGGCTGTACCTCCCCCTGTCCCCGGGGAGCAGTAGATGGTTACTGAATGTTCAGGCTCATCAGGGTAATAATTGTAAAACTTTGAGCGCTTTGGGCCTCATGGGTAAGGCGCTTTACAAATGCTATACATTATTATTATTAACAAGGAAGGTAAGACAACATTTTCCTTGATTTTCCGCTTAAGGAATTTCAGGACATATACCGTATAATAATATATAATAGTCAAATTATATAACATATATTGCGTACCGGTTAGACTGTTTGCAGGATGTATGTATTCGCGGATGTATCTTCGCGAATGTCTCATTGTTGCAGTACGTAACTTTTATGACCGCGTTAATTGCTTTCGATATTTAGGTGTGAACAATGGCTTGGCCACTCTTGACGATTTTATTGCGGGAACACACTGCATAATATAACAGCTAACATTGCTGATGAAGTATGTCTCAGTTTGAACATAGACTAAATGTCGTATTGCGAAGTATCGGGTGTGTATTTTTTCCGATTAGTTGATTTTTTGGTCCCCATTAAATGTATAGGCTTTCGGGTGTTGTGAATGAGAAACCTGCAGTGATAAGCCGTAGTTGCTGTACAAATTTGAAGGATTGGTTTTTTAGCTGAATTCTGAGGTGGTGCATTCATGAAACCAATATATTTTATGTTATAATTTATATATATGACAAATAATATGATCTTGAGGGCGTTACCATTTCTGACTATGGTTTGTCTTGTTATTTCGGCCAATTTGGCCGGTTACTTCATGTGTGTTTTTCATATGACGTGTGTGTCGGAATAATGATGTGGAGGATTTATGTAAATGTTAGCCCAAACTACATTTCCAAGTAACGATGGTTTTGTTGTTTATTTTGAGGAATAATACCGCGTCAGATGAATTCAGCCCAAATATGTTAACAGTTGTCGTGTAAAACATTCGGCAGTAGGTTAGCGTTATTTAGTATTTGTGGATGTCCTTTAACATGGGGAAAATAGACTACTGCGCTTGAACGAGCATGTGAATTGTCGTTTTTAATGTATATCAACTTTATAATCAATAACAGAGGCATTCTCTGTCAAATAAGGTCGCTCTATTTACGATACCAATTGGGGAACTTTGTAAATTAAATTACGCGTAAACCAGCGTAAACGTATACCTGCTGCAAATATAACAGGTGTCGGAATCGGCGTACTCGCCCCAGGGCTAACTCGCCCCAATCGACGCGTGCCAACTCGGAATAAAAGGCCAACTCGGAATAAAAGATGCATGCGGGGTGTTATATGGCGTTTGGTCCGTTGTTTCTCAATGAATATTATTGAAATTTGGTGTATATGTCCGGGCTGGGACATGGAATACAACAACGTTTGAATTGTTTTTAAATTTACAAATTTGTTGATTTTATTCATTTTTTTTTCGTTCTGAAACACACTATAAAGTGTATATAATATAATAACGAACACGAGACATACATAATTTATAAACTGTTAACAAAAGATATCAAATTCAATACATGACAAAGATGACTCAGTGGAGTTTATAAAGTGAACATAAAAACATTGAGGTAAGAATCTTTTTAAGGAATGCAACTTTATTTAATGATAATAAACACATAAATTAAAATAACAAACATGAGACATACATGATTTATAAACTGTTAACAAAAGATATCAAACTCAATACATGACAAAGATGACTCAGTGAAGTTTATAAAGTGAACATAAAAATATTAAGGTAAAAATCTTTTTAAGCATTACTAAACCGTTTAGCACAGTCCACTTCACTCATCCGATCATCACCAAACTTCATATTTATCTTGATATTGATCTATCAGATGAGAGCTATCAAATATGTTTTTAATTTTATATGAAAAAATGGTCGCCAGCGGCCATATTGCATTTACGTTATATGTTATCGCGTCATGTCGATATCTAGTATTACTTAGAAATTTCACCTTTCCAGATTCATAATTGCTCCATTGACTGTAACAGATGGAATTATTCCCCTCTTCGGATAGAGTGTCACTGAAACTTTATTTTGTCAGACTGTCTGTATAGTCACTGATTATATATGGCAATAATCTGTAATAAGATGTAGCACTATTTTATTTTATATTTACATGCAGTGCTGTTTTTATACAACAATTCTACACCCCCCCCCCCTAGATCATCATGTGATCGACCATACATCGAGCGAGGACCTGGTTGAATTAAGGGGGGTTTTATGGATAACTTCTGTCCTCAAGCTAGATTATACTTATGACATTTAATGGCATGTTGCTAACGTGGAGGGTTAGATATGCTTGAGACACCACCACTCTTCAATTCACACCAAGTTATCAGCTGTCATATATTCGGATATTAGAACCCATAGCCATGATATATGGTTTATTTTGTGTATACTAGTAATATTGTTATTTTCAGTACCTTTATATACCAGTACTCTGTATAACAATGCATATAAATTAATCCATGTATACATGTATATTGATTCAACGGATTCAGTGGTTTTGTCCATCAGTCTATCAAATTTGCGGGGAAAACATGGCCACAAGCAGTACACCCTGTTAAATTTCGAATTTTAATCAATTGGCGCACCCTGCAGCCAGCTTTTATTGGAGAACTTTTTCTCATGTGGATAGTTTGGGTCACCGCTAGATGTGAGCCATGTTTTGTTCTCAAGCTGTCCTTGTGAAGACATCACTGCCAGCGGTGATCTTGAATTTTACTATTTTTATGGCTAAATAATTTGGTTGATCCTACAGACGACACCCTTGTCCGATCGTCACCAGATTCCACAATGATCTTCTGGATAACCAGGGTGAGAGTAATCTAATTTCCCCGAATTTCGTTAAAAAACATTACCACAGGCAGCAATTTGGTATCTTACTTGTTTGATCCTCTTTTGCGTGACTGAATTGTTTAGCAACTGTACAGTCATATCCCTCATCTGATAGTCACCACACTTTATATTGATCTTCGGGCTGACAACTAGATGGGAGCTATCGAATGCTTTGAATTTTTTTGGAAAACATTGTCGCCAGCAGTCATCTTCTATTTTGGTTTTTATATACATGTATATCTCTTCATTCGGATAGCCAGTATTACGTAGGTACTTCAACTTTCCGCATTCCTGTCATCATTTGAAATATAAAAATTTACCTGATACCATGCACCCTTCAAAATTTGTTTCGTCGTATCTATTTTAATGACCCGTATGGTAATATTGATACAGATATATTTGTCAAACATTTCTTTGTACAATATACAGGTATTTAGTTTGTAACTAAATCTAGAAATATATAATAGTAGCTGGTGGACCCTACTTCGTCCGGGATGTTCCCCTCTGATTTTCGGAGAATTGCGCGATTTAACCTTGAATTGACCATTTTAAAGGTGAACGTCATGTCGGGTCACGATTTGACCCGTCCAAAACACTCCCCGGACAAAAGTCACGACAAAAGTACCCGTCGAAATCCGCCCGGCTTTACCCGATTTGACCTTGAATTGACAATTTTGAATGTCAAGATCAGGTCAGGGTCATAATTTGACCCACCCGAAACACTCCTGGGACAAAAGTAACAGTAGGTATTATATTTCGTTGAAATACTTCCGTTTTACCAGATTTGACCTTGAATTGATCTTTTTGAATGTCAAAGTCAGGTCGGGATCAAGATTTGACCCGTCCAAAATACTCCCTGGAAATAATTTCCCCTAGGTATCAAATTTCGTCCAATCTGTCCGGCAGTTTTCCCGGCCATAGCTAACAGACAAACAGACAGATAAATGTCCAAAATATATATTAAACTAGCTGATGTACTCGACTTCGTTCGGGATATTTAGGGATTTTTTTTTTGTGATCGCCTCCATCTGGACAGTACCCAGTATATACAGCGTCTGGCCAAACTATTGTTCAATTAGTCCAGAAACATGCCTACATCAGCACGTTCGAGAACATGGTCCCACGTGAAATTGGACCCGTCCATATTGCTCCCGGGATCGAAGTAGTCCTACACACAAATTTTTAGTCGGATCGGTCAAGGTCCAGAAACATGCCTATGAGCGAGGTCAAGTTGACACGTTAAATACCAAATCCGAGTCGGATCAGTCGAGCAGTGTTAGAGTCTATAACACATACACACATGCATTCATGCATACACACATACATACAGACAGGTGTTCCAAAATGTATAATCGATAGCTACAACAATTCTATGGTAGATAGTTCACGGCCGACCTGATGCATGCATCTTAGTTTTCTTGTATCTTATGATAGTGTAAATGCCGTGTGTTTGAAACCCTCTGGACTCTCTATTCTCAAACATTTACCCCATCCGTGTCATATTGAAATAACCCAACTGCATGGCTATACACACTAAATATAGGGTTGGTAGTTCGCCAGTATGTGTGATATGATACAATTGTATAGCTCGATTTGCAGTCAACTGCTATATATATATTATTGAAAGTTCTCGAATAGCAAAATTACGCATTTTGAAACCATTGTTATGTTAACAGAACTGTTACAGTGATTTGTCAACTAAAATTTCTATTCGCGAAGTAAGCTCTAATAATTTAGTCTAAATATTAGTATTAGAATATGTTTCAATACTTTGACGTTTTCCACACACAACAAAAATGCTATCTTATTGGACTAATTAGAATTGATCGGCAATCTCACTCTGACTGCAACAGTAATGTTTGAATATCAATAGTTTCCATCTTTGAAGGTGATAATATGAACATATTAAAGAACATTGTACACACACACAGGGGGGGCCTCGCTTATATCAGAGAATACATTGGCCTAACAATATTAACATTGCCCGTGTAAGCCAACGCTTATATATATACGAGGTTCCCTGTATGTTCGCATATATAAGAGAATGCATGCACTAGCTGGCACATGATCTTTAATGCTGCACCACCGCGGCTATGTGAAAGGGTTAACAAAAACTGCCGTCTGCTGGCCGGAACTTAATCAAACTAAATGGACAAAGATGGATTCGTTTAATTATTAAACACAGCACCATATCGAGCGATCAATCAGCGACTCATGCAACACCTGTCCCCAAACGAATAAAATGGAGGAGATAAAACCTCCAAACGACCGCCGTTTGTGGACGCCAGTTCGCCTGTTATAGGATGTTTATAAATAGCCTGGGTCTCTACGACTCAAAACCAATAGGAAGTACGGCGAAACTGCCGCCGCGAACAACGATACGCCGTAGTTGTAATTATTGTTCCAAATGTTTCTGTTTACAAAAAGTTTCTCTCGAACATAAAGCTGTTAAGAATTCGGAGTAGGTTCATTGGATCCGGCTGTTCATTCTGTTCCCTGCGTCGAGCGTATGAAAATAATTATGCAGATGATTCAATTTAAAAGTGTGACGGGACAAATTGGATTTTAAGTTCGCGGATAGAAGATATATGTGCGTTCCCCGGGTGTATTGTATATAGGCCGCGGCGTATTGTATTGTTTGGTGTATTTACATATGTGGTGATCTTCGTGTTGACAGTTTGAGAACAACCACCAATAGTTTCGATGGGTGCTGTAAACTTAAGTCGGATATACCTGCTATCCTTTTATCTACTGTTCACCGGGATTGTTAAATGTGGTAAGTTCATTAAAACGTTTCATTATCAAAGAGAGGTTTCACAAATCCACGGAGGATGTCAAGTGGCAAATTTTGAACGGAATGTTAACATAAATGTTAAGGACTACATATACAAATACTCAATTTTCGGTAAATACTCGATAAACGCCAATGTATAGAAATAACCATTACTGAGTTGTGCTTTATAGCTAAATAATATCAATTATGATTGTTTTTCTCAAGAAAACTGAAAGCTCATACCAAAATTAGCAGTCTAAAATTTCAAGTTGCCTATCTCTGAGGTAAACATGTGTTCAGGTGAATTTTTTTTAAATTGACAAAATTAGTTTTTCTACAGAGGAATTTTGTGTCAATACTACCAGAAAATCTTCAATTATTATTAGCTAAGTATGATAAAATGAAATATTTTACTGTTCATTTCTTTAAAAATTTACTTTTGCAGTAAAGAATGTATCACTTGTTTTCAAGGCATACTTCTCAAACTATGGTTTATAAGAAGCAAAGTATATGCATGCTATTGAATAGTCATCCATGCTTGTTTGTAGCCCATCACAGACCCCTGGGGACAATTACTAAAATACCAATATAGTCTATATTGGTATTTTAGTAATTTTCCCCAGGGGCCTGTGGTTTAGCCCCGACTGTATAGGTACGGACCGTTCTCGAGTTAATACAAGTTAATACAAGTAACGTACCCATCCGCCACTAAATCATGCCACGAATCTATACTACATATACATGTAGCTACGCCATATTCATTGCACGATCTACCCAGTCACCACATCAATGTTGATTGTTTTCAATATTATATATCAGTTCATATTCTGAGTAAGCTGATTAGTACCACATTTATTTTCTGGAGCTCTGTATTGAAATACCAATTGTATAGCAAATTTCAGGATCAGTGACATTTTATCATAATTATGTATATAGCTTGAGAAATTCAAACTCCAGAGCGATATTCTCAAAACGTCTTGATTCCGGTCTAACATCTTTCCATTTCTTGAACCTAATCGAAACGTCGTGTTTAATACAGTATATAGTACAGTAATGCCCAAAGTAATTGACCACTTAACCACAGCAGAATTATGGGTAATTTTTCAGGATTTAGTCGGAAATATGGCTTGTTGCCATTCATCGGAAAGCTCTCGCCGAGAGCTTTCCGACGAATGGCAACAAGCCATATTTCCGACTAAATCCTGAAAAACTACCCATAATTCTGCTGTGGTTAAGTGGTCAATTACTTTGGGCATTACTGTACAAGGTGAACTTCTGGCGCCCACCATCATTTTTTATTTTGGCCACAAAGTATAACGTTTTGTGTGAGAAAAAACTATCTGATTAATTTAGGGAATGACATTATCGCCCATTATACCAGGAATTTGGCAGGAAATCCTCCTATAAATGCGATTACAATATCGATGAGTCTACTATATACATCATGCATGTACGTGTACTAGAACCAACCATTTCTGTCTCCGCGGGAGGGACGGTCTCCGCAAAATGGTCAGATGACATTTTTCGGGTATTTATATATGGGCGCTGACGATGTATTCGAATATATACCGGGGATACGACTTTTTATCTGAATGATGAGCAACCCTCACATCCGCCGTACCGTGACAGCCCATCAACACACGTCAGCTCCGATCATGGTGGTTCATTCATAATGAATTATTCCGAATATGAAAATCATATATACATGTATACAACAATATCGTCGTCGTATACACACACACATCAAGGGTGGCACCAGGGGAGGGATCAGGGGGGATACAGCCCCCTGTCGGTGAAGGTCAGCACCCCCACCCCATAGGGGAGTTCTGCAATGGTCGGCCCGGGGTGTGTGGGGGGGGGGGGGTATTCCCTTCATCGAGGAAATCCTGGTGCCACCCCTGATACACAGTATAATTATCTATAATTGAACTTGTATTGCCGATATATTCGGATATACATGCATGTATATATGCATGCGGTACATTCTCCAATCAAACAACAATTCATATGGTATTAATTATAATAGATATTCAGATATTCGCAACAATAAAAAGATAGCATTTAAACTGCATGAGTGTTGCGACAGCTATATGTTTGACTGGGGGTTGGCTGGTGGTAATATCTGCGTCCTTTGTTTGTCAGTGCTCAGGTTTCACTGAGGTTGACATAAATTCGTCGCACATGCTGTCCGGATATAATAACAGTTGGCTAGCGTTTACGAATAATTACAAGGTTCATATAACATGTTACACGACAGTACAGTAAACTGTTTGGTGTCGAGTAGAAATTCCATTTGTTCACTACGCATGAAGCCTGCATATTGGGGTCACCAGTTTCTATATAACCAAGCATCTTTCATTCCCAAATTAATGAACTTAATTGATGTTATTTCTTATAGTTTGTGCGCAGTTATTATAATTATATTATATTATATATATAGTATTCAATACTCTTGTGTTTTGAGTGAAGAGAACAAACTATAATTGAATTGACAGGACACACTGGAATCGTATCATGTTATAAACTATAGTAACAGTCTCACGTCAAAGTCTCTATATACAGTAATGCCCAAAGTAATTGACCACTTAACCATAGCAGAATTATGGGTAATTTTTCAGGATTTAGTCGGTTAAGGAGAAAGGATACCCACGAACCGAACTTGTTTCTATCTGTCAATATGACCTTGTTTCTATCTGTGAATTCATCTGCAGCTATCTATAGATTAATACTTCCTCCTTTAGTGACCTACTTAAAAGCTATCAATTCCGAGAAGCAGGGGTAGGTTTGGTGTGACAAGTTTACATCACTTTAAGTGTTGACCGATTTTGAGCGATTTAAGTTGGAGATCTAGTGAGACACACACCCTCTGTATTCACGTCCATGTCAGTCATATATCTTAGTCTTTACAGCTTGAGGTTTGTCTAAACATCATTATTTTTCCCCCAAAAGTAATATACCCTCGTCAGGGACATGCATGGTTAGAGGGTTTACGTTTGGGGGTCCACCTTTAGATTTCCAACTGGACCCCCCACCCCACCCGAATCAGACCAAACTGCCATATGTTCGCGAAATACCATATGTACCCCCTTGGGTTGGAACTTTCCAACTATATATAATTATAGTACCTCAAAATGTCCAACTGTTGGGAAGGTCTAACCTGACACCCCCTAGGGTTGAGAAATTTCCAACTGATGGCCCTTTTGACAAAAAGTAGAAACATATGCTACTGTTGGTAGAACAAAAATTCAACTAATTACTTGTTGGAAATCAAACAATGAGAACAATTTCGACTCCAACAAATTTTGTGTATATATGGCATGAAATTTCAATTATTGAACATTTTTACCAAAGTAGAAACTCCCAATCCCACCCCCTGTCACCACGTCCCTGACCCTCGCCTTTCATATAGTGTAGTGTATTCTATATATATCAGCAGGTCATGAACGACATATGTTGTCTCGTTCTTCTTCAATACTTGATTGCACCAATATAAATTATGTTCTACTGGTAATGCATGCATGCATGGCTACGGATATATCTATTGTCATGGGATGGGTCGTTATTTCTGCGTGCATATTCTAGACGTAAGCAGTTATCTGTATCTAAAACCAGACGATGCATTTGGAATACCACGAGTTTATTTGGTCTTTGATCTGGTTTCTCAGGGAGAATCGTGATGATGTACTGCATGAGGATGAGCTGCGAGGGGATCAATTTTGGGAATAGATTTCTAATAGATTTTCGCGCATCAAAGGATACACTCTGACAAATCAATGCTTCTCGTTTTGTGGTATACTATATAGAACTCGGGTGCGCAATACAGTCGTATGTGCGTTATCGGGTTCCTATATCCGGGCCAATTAGATTTTTGAGTCAATATTATCTGACCACTTTATATGTACATTGCATGTGATCCTTCTCCCAGCACTATAAAACTTCAACGTCACATTATATATATATGTAGGTCATTATATATGCACGTATATATATAGCCATTCGTTGTTTGTTGAGTGGACGCAAAACACCCCCACCCGGGTAACCAGAACGGGTGATGGCGGAGGATCGGATGATAGCTGAATTGATAAACGACCTAAATACAGGAGAAAGGAATAGCACACACATCCAACAATTTGTTTCCCTCGGTCCATTGTGATATTTCCAGCTTCAGTACAACGCTGGTACCCATACTATTCAAATGACATTATTTTTTGCAACCCCGAACCGCCAGTTTTTACACATTCTGTGTGATTCTGCATGTAGTCCAGAATAAACGACGAGAATTATGCTCGTGCATGGCTGACGCATTTCAGTGGCATCTACAAGTCTCAGTAGATCATTTCCTCTCATCTGAATTCCGTGATACTTTCTCAATCTGGGACCGGGTGATAGCAACTGTCATATTCGATGGGAGTGGCTGATAGCACATATGTTATCTCCATTTCGTGCTATTCCCTTCTCCAATAGTTATGTGATTTACGAATTTGGGTGTGAAACACGCATATTTTGACTCTTCCTATCACCCGTTCCTCCGCTCTCACCCGTTCCGGTTACCGGTGGTGAGCTTGGTCGACGCTTTTGGCTTACCTGAGACCACTGCACGGATAAGTCTGTCGGCATGCACATATATTTATATAGGCCTATGTATTTCAGATTTATGGAGAACCGGACTCAGTATATATATGAGTCATTGCTTCAAATGTGCTTGCTTCAGTGAGCGTGAACATATTCTCATTTCTTATCTAAATGGATATGTTTCTATCGGAATGTCATATTGAGATGTCCCTCAACTGAGATTAAGCTTGAAATCGGTCCCGATTTTCGTCCATATCGGGGTTCTAACCCGCACCAACCTCGTCTATATATAGCCCAGACTGTGTCGATTTTATCCACAACTCAACCTCAGCATCGGGGATATTCTTACAAAGGAAGCCTTTTCATCGAGAGTTGGGAAGCGTATATCAGTCTGAACATACATGCATGGGTTAGAATATTGACACATGCAAAACTAATCTACCATCATACTGGAATTCAACACAATTCACTTCCACCGAAATTGTATCTGTGACAATACTATTACTGCTACTGGCGTATGATATATATATCAGATTTATAGAGGCACGGACTCAGTATGAGTGTCCATTGCTTCAAATATGCTTGCTTCGGTGAGCGTAAACAAATTCTCACTTCTTATCGAAATTACCATGTATCGATCGGAATAAGATTAAGATGTCCCTCAACTCAGATCAAGCTTGAAAATCGGTCTCGATTTTCGCCCATGTCGGTGTTAGAACCCAACACCGTCCAGCCGAGACTTATGATGATCTTATCCACGATCGACCTAACCACATCGGCTACCTGGACATCATTAAAAAGGAAGCCTTTGCACCGAAAGTTGTTGGGAAGCGTATATATCAGTATGGACATGCATATGGGTTCGAATATTGACACAGAACGGATCTACTATTATAGGGGCTAGCATCACAATGCACTTCCTCCTAAATTGAATCTGTGACCATGCGATTACGAAACTCGCGGACAAAGCATTCAAGTTTTCTCCCTTTAATTGCATATCTATATTACACGAGTTACAACGCGTAACGCATCGTATAGAAACCGGCCCAGACATTAGTTCTTGTAGGTTGCACTACGGACAATGATATATCCGTCATAAGCGACAGACATTAGTAGTTTCGACCGTCTCACTCCCTCGAGAAACGCGAACAGAGCCCGCTTGAATACCAAACCATATCGGAGCAACTCGTGGTGTGTTCCGGTGGAATTCATCACACAAAACACACAATTATCTCCAATTTGTACAATTTCCCAGACGGCACTTCGCGGCAATCATTGTGATCATGGCCCTATTATTTGTCATATGTGGAAAATGCTGATAATGCATCACTATTCGTCGATCTTCATACACCAGCGGATCGGTACACCAATAACGTTAATTTGGGCTACACCATTAACGAATTTGTCAATCAATTACAGTAATGCCCAAAGTAGTTGACCACTTAACCACAGCAGAATTATGGGTAATTTTTCAGGATTTAGTCGGAAATATGGCTTGTTGCCATTCATCGGAAAGCTCTCGGCGAGAGCTTTCCGACGAATGGCAACAAGCCATATTTCCGACTAAATCCTGAAAAACTACCCATAATTCTGCTGTGGTTATAAGGGGTCAATTACTTTGGGCATTACTTTACCACAGCATGGTCTCTGCGACATGTTATATGGGAAATGAGGAATCCGAATTGTCCTCCATATTGTATTCCCGAGGCCCATTATACTGTATAGTTATATTATATTGTATATATAGTTCGACTATACTGTATATAGTTCCATTCTTCGATTCCTCAAATGCTCGAAATGCTCATGTTGAATATGAATTATGGGTTTTTTTCAGTCTGAAAAGCCACAACAAAGTGTAGTTCTCAAAGGTTGCAGTCTACACTGAATTGAGAAGTTCTATTTCCGGAAACCGCCATATATAAACATGGTGTTGCATAATCGGAGTAAATGCTATACCGATACATATAAATATGGTGTAGCATAATCGGAGTAACCGTCATATAAACACGGTGTAGCATAGTCTGAGTTACCGTCATATACGTATATGGTGTAGGCTGTAGCATACATATATATACTCGGAGCAACCGCCATAAACACGGGTGTAGCATAATCTGAGTTACCGTCATTTAAACGTGGTGTAGCATAGTCTGAGTTACCGTCATATAAGTATGGTGTAGCATACATATACTCGGAATAACCGCCATAACACGGTGTAGCATAATCTGATTTACTGCCATATACACACGGTGTAGCATAGTCTGAGTTACTGTCATATAAGTATGGTGTAGCATACATATACTGGGAGCAACCGCCATAAACACGGTGTAGCATAATATGAGTTACTGCCATATAAACACGGTGTAGCATAATCCGAGTAACTGCCATAAACATGCACGGTGTAGCATAATCCGAGTAACCTTCAAAAACATGGTGTACATGTATATTCGGAGAACCGTGGTGTAGCATAATCGGAGACCTATAACCACATCGGTTACGGGAACGTCCTGTTAGTATTCCGTTGAATTCAATGTAACTATGGAGCCACGCATGAGAATAATCGATTGCGATCTCTTCCTGGGACATGTATATGTAGCTATTATACAAGAGCACTTATGAGGAGTCGCGTCTTTTGTCTTAAGAAGCAAACCGAGACCTGTTCAAACCTGATAACAGAGCGTGAACACGATTAAGGGCGTCACTGACATTTCCACTGGGTTGAATCGCTGATTTCAATTATAGTTTAAAATTAACATCTTAATATATTAACCACTTAAAATGTTTACATGACATCTGGACATCCATTAAAATATAGCTAATTAAATGTTCATCTGTGGCCTAAAAGCGAAAGACGTTCTTTACGCTTGTTTGTCGGCAAGAATTTCCACGCCGCCGAAAGGTGAACATTAAACTCGGCCAATGAGATTTCGGCCAGTTCTTTCTCGGCCCAGACCCAGATAAGTCACCGCTACATACTCTGGAGTCCATGGCACCGAATTCTGCTATCCGCGCACACGTACCCGCGATATGAACTTCAATGATGTCAGTTTCTCTCATGTTAAATATTATTCCAATGCAGTCTGATGTAGTTAACATAATCACGGACTGCAGTTGACGTAATTACGTTGTCCTTATTACCTTCATACATTTTTTCCCAATGATTATACGGGCCTATATAATTTAATTACATTCTTCGGCAATAATGCTCGGTATAAATGTGGATTTAGGTACAGTCTCCCTTTATGTATATACCATAAGTACTAACGACTTGTGTGATCCTGCATTATAACACGCCAATCAGCCCTCAACCAATGGAAGTTATCCAATGAGGTCCGGTGACCGACCTTTATTTACTGTAAAGATCTTTAAGTCGTCGCCAGAGTCGTAATTTCGCTCAAATCCGGATTGAGAATCCGAAGCCGATTACGGGGGCGGGGCTAATTCCCGATTCTAGGTAAGATTTTGAAATCCACGTGGTCTCCGAAACTCTCTCCCAGCGTCAAACATGGCTCATGTATTTGACACAAGTATCATAAATATCATAAATTTTTTCTAAAATTTGTATCTTATATTTATAAAGTGCATGTTTGTTGTGAAAGTCATGCTTTTCTTCTATGTGTGTATACACGGCACATAATTTGCTGCCAATCCGACTTAATCGCATCTTTTTTTCAAGTTAAAGTGTGTTTATTGATGATGGCAAGCATATCTAAACATGACAGCTCTAGGCCTCCTGAATCAAATTCCGAAGATGTTGTGAAGAACACACGAAACTTGTCAGTTGAACAGGGACGTGACGACAGGGGTTGTTGGGTGTCTCGACCCCCACCCGAACTTTGGTACAATTTGCTAAGCTGTGCAGTCATTCATACGTGAGGAAAATCAGGATTATTTTGACTAACTGTTTCAAATAATGATACGTACAAGCCAACAAACGCAACAAACAAACCTGATTTTAAATAAATACATATACAAACTTATGACTAACTCGGGAGAGGGGGTGTCCAGTGATCTGTATATATGTTCAACTTGTTTTGGTAGTCATGTTGCTTTGCCATTACTAATTATTTATTTTTTCAGTGTAATAACATATGGGAGAGGGGGTACCCTTAAGTGCGTCAGTAATTGTCCCCCAATTCCTTTGTACGTATAAACAAATGTATGTGTTATATATCATGTGTTATCTAAATTTGACATATATTTGAAATAAATATATCTAAACTAAACTTTGGTACATTCCAGCAGTCGGAAATTTCATGCATGACACAACATTAGTTGGACATTAATTTGACACCATATATAGGTTGGCATTGTTCTCATTGTTTGATTTTTTTCAACCAGTAAAAGTTGGTAATTTTCCAATCTTAGTGTTTGTCAGATTGGATATTTCCAAGGGACTAGCAAATTGAATTCTGCGAACCTGTGAGATTGATGTTTGGTTCAATGGGGGGGGGGGTGCAGTTGGCCGGAAATTTGAGGAAACTTCTAGCCACGTCCCTAGAACATGTGTCTGTTGTCTATACAGAGACTATTGTGCAAAACGACTGCATTTAACGAAACAAAACATGTTAAACATGAAATTGCTATAACTTTAAGACTAGATGATAGTACATACGTGTATCTGATAATCCATCGATACCATATAATCCTACTATTTCTTGAATAAGAAGAAACATTATAATAACGAACACAGCAGAAGACATATCCATGCAGGTTCATATGAATTCAGTCAATGGTGACGTATCCGCCGAATTCGAAATCGACATGCGTTCGGGCGGTATTTTAAGGATGGAATTATGAAATGGACATATGAAAGTGACAATCAACAATGATTTGCCATCAACCGAAGTGCTCCCCCAGCGTTACTATCAATAGCGTTATTATTTGGCTAATTTCAGTAATATTCTCCCAATTTACATTCAATAAAACAAATTTGTCTCCGCATTTAAAATTCTTTGATATAGATCGTTTATATTCTGCAATAATTTGTACACAAGAGACGGATTCTTATGTTTTATTGTGTTTTTAAACTCTGAGGTGGCGAAATCTCGGTTTGTTTACATTACGAACATTTGAGTCCGTAATCGGAATCCGAATCCCAATCGGATTACCACGAAATTGAGATTACGGTCTGTTCGTTTACTGATTCTGCCAATTTCTGGTCTGTTCTTTTGCCGAACCAAGTCGTACGGGGACCAATCTGTAATCTGAATCCAGATTCTGAATCAGGATTTTAGCGAAATAACGCCTCTACAGACCGTAATCTCAATTTTTCGTTGAAATTTCAAGTGTGTTTAGGTCAGAACTACTCTTCATTAGACAGGTGTCATCTGCGTAGAGACACGTTTTGGATTCCGTACTATCGGCTATACCGTTAATGTAGAGCAAAAATATGAGAGGACCGATAACGGACCCCTGGGGCACTCCAGAATCTAAACAATCATACTTTGAGACGCAGGCGTTGACCCTAACCCTTTGTTGGCGATCACTAAGATAACTCTTAAACCATAAAAGAAGTTTTCCTTTAATCCCATATTTTTCCATTTTGTGTAAAAGTCCGTCATGCCAAACTTTATCGAACGCTTTGGACACATCACAGAAACCCGCACAAGTGTTACATCCTTCATCTAGTGCTTCTGTTATACTATGAACTATTTCAATAAGCTGATATTCGGTACTATGTTTAGGAAGGAACCCAGACTGGTAATCATACAACAAGTTATTTTCTTGTAAATGCTGAAGTAATTTATTATGGATAATTTGTTCTAATATTTTACCGGGAACGCTCAGAAGTGAAACTGGCCTATAATTATTTGGATCTTTTTGGTCACCTTTTTTGAATAGAGGTATAACATCCGCTTTTTTCCATTCATCTGGGAACTGACAAAGGTCTATCGATTTCTGAAATAATATACTAAGTGGTTTACATACAGTAGCATGTGTTTCTTTAAGCATGCGATGACTAATACCATCTGACCCATAGGCTTTTTTCGTTGGTAGATCTTTCAGAATTTGAGAAATTTGTGATTCACTGATCGGTATTTCAGTGATAACTTCATCTGTTCGTGCAACAAAATTCGGCAGACATTTCGCTTTGTCTTTATCATCGCAGAACATTTTGTTTTTATATGAGAGAGGCGGTATTCCTTGGTTAGAATTGTTACCCATAAATGTTTTAACAACATGCCAAAACTGTTTTGGGTTATTATTCATAACAAGGGATTCATCCAAGTGAGTCATATACTCATTTTTTGCGTGTTTCTTGGCATTATTTACTTGATTTCGAGCTTTCTTGTATTTCGACCACGTGAAACTCGTATTACATTTTAGAGCTTTTCTTCTATAGCGATCGCGTTGGCGGACTAGTCTTCTGACTGTGCTATCAAACCATGGTTTATCATTTCTACGTACCAATATATCTCGGCGTGGTATGAAAGATTCGGCCATCTCCAGAAACATGTATCTGAAATGCTCAACAGATTTGTTGATGTTAAAACGGTTTACTTCATTATTAAGACAAGCGGACCAGTTAGTTTCTTTTATTACTCTATTTAAAGGGGTACTGTACGCCAAATGTTGTTGTTGGTTTCTATAGCCTCCGAGTCGGAGAATAAGGTAACAATTTTTCCATTATTTGAAAGTCTGTTGAGTACGAAGTCATGTTACGGATGACAAATTTACCGGAATGCAAAAATACAAATTGTCGTTGTCGAGTAATTTTTGTAAAGTTTTCAACCAAATGAATCAAATTAAAGTTATATTATATGCATACTAGTCCCATATACTCATTTAAGTTATTGTATCATCGCTAGTCAGTGAGTGGCTTGAGTGTTCTCCCCGTATCATCATAATATTTTAAGCGATCGTGTGTGCGATCGGTTTAACAATCCAGTATCCCTCAATTACTGTTTTTGATTACGGTAATTCGTAATTTAATTGACGCCATTTTATGGCTCCAGTCATAAATTCAATTTATATCAAATTATTAACTTTTAAATTATTAAATTTTAAGATAGCCTATTAACCTGAGCGTTTACAGAATACATCTTCGACTCAAATTACTTATGTTTCTATATATTATCGATATTAGATCGTTGTTGTCACCGGAAATTTAATGAAAATGGCGTACAGTACCCCTTTAAACCTATAAAGTCGGCAGAAGAATAGTTCCACGCTATTCTTTTGTAGGATTGTGTCACCCGGGGTGTCGTTTTTAGCTCAACAGACGTGGCATAGTGATCAGAAACTTCAAGGTCAACAACGGAGGGGTTCATCGCTGTTAACGCTTCAGAGATAATATTAGGGTCTAAGAGCGTTTGTGACTTTGACGTTACTCGTGTTGGTTCTTTGATTACGTTAGACATGTCGACATATTTATTAATTATGGACTGTAGTGGGTTATCGCTTATCAACAGATTGCAATTCAAGTCACCAACGACAACAACTGATGGGTTAATATCTAATGCTTCTCCAATTTTGTCATCAAGTAGTTCCCAGAAGTTATTTAAACATTCCCTATCGGACCTATATGTAACACATAGTAAAAACTTGTCTACAGATCCAACTTCAAACCAAAGGATGTCATCATTAAACTGCAAACCTGACATTTCTCTGTATGGAAGTTTATCTGAAAAGTATACTATGATTCCACCGCCATACATATTTCGATCTTTACGTACTGGGTGTTGGAAACCTGAGATAAGCAAGTTTTCATTTGGATAATTATCGTCAAGATGAGATTCAGTAAAGCATAGAATATCGTAATCATCGATAATATCTGAAATCTTTTGAATTTTGTTTCTTATGCTTCTTACGTTGCAATGAATAATAGAAATTGAAGTGGTAACCGGGGCGTCTAATTGACCTGGGTTCGGTGTATATCCCCAGCGAGAGCAAGAAGAGTGAACGCCAGAAATGCTACTATCACATTATGAAAAGCTGGTAAACGCAAACGAATTGGCTTATGTGTAGTATGTTTATACAGGTTACATCGGCATGTTATGTGTAGATATATGCCTTGAAATATTCCAATTGTTAACCTATATTGAGCCACACTAACTCCCATGACTAGTTGTACAGAAAGTCAGTAAGGCGCATGATAGGCTAACAGGAAAACATAGATTATGTAGACTGCTCAAGAACTTTGGCCGACGGATGGTGAAGCATATATGTTTACAAGAATATTTCAGATAAGAGGTGTGAGATATAAACATGAAGAGGTGAAGAAATTACATTAATTGTGTAATGTTAACCATTTTACAATGGAAATTACAGAATTCTGCATAAATAAATAACTTAAGTTTAAAATTGGTGTGTATGCCTTTAGCAATTCATCCAAAATCCAAAGACACATATTTTATTTAGGATCATGCAATGCGTATATAAATGTGCGAGACAACTGCACACACGAGCTTCGGTCTGTTACATGTACGCGCTATGCATCTAGCTCAATCTCCTGATATTGCGGAATTATTAGCGGATTAACAGTTGACCAATACATCGCAGGCGTCGATCGCGACATGATCTCAGCCTTGTCTCGTTTATTGCTTTGAATAATTCGGCCTGTTGTGTTCGGAATAGAATCGCGTTGACTGTGGACCAATCTGCTCTTATTGGTGTTATGGTCAGTGGGTCAACTGACGGGTTATAATAATTCGGGAAGGGGAAACGATGAAAATTTTACGCTCGTGGAAAGCAAGATAGACGCGTTCGCTAAAATAGGTCAGGTTCATTCGCGCGCATATGGCAATCATACATTTGAAATTTGATGTGTGTATTGCCTTGCATATATATATCCAACCAGAACTTACGTGTCTAAATGTACATGCACAAAATTGAGAATTTGAAGACTGGATTAATAATGTGCATTCTCGGTGAGTTTTAATCAAAAGTTTCGACGTTATTCGCCGTTGTTTACATTACTTTATAAAGCTTCAAACAGGTATCCGTATTTAGCATTGCTAAGGACAGATAGAAATCAGTATAAAGATGTATTACTGATTGATGTTTAACATTTCCAGAGAGAGATTACATTTTTATATTTATACTTTTGGCAATCAGTATAAAGATGTATTTCTGATTTATATTCTACATTTTCAGACAAAAATTTCAATTTTATACTTTTGGCATGTGCTCTCTGAATAATAATTTGGGCATAAAAGTGGTGTAGGGACGAATAATTTATTACCACATGTCTTGTCTCCAACAGTTATAGATATTCAATTTAAATTACATTTCTTGGAAACAAATATACACCAACAATAAATACATTTGGCATGTTGAAGCTTGGCATAATTGAATAGTTGTCTGTATTAACACGATTAAAGAAGTAATTTTGGTTAGTTTCAGATTTGAACATTTTCAGACAGTAATTACATTTTTATATTTATACTTTTGGCAATCAGTATAAAGATGTATTTCTGATTTATGTTCAACATTTTCAGACAGAAGTTTCAATTTTATACTTTTAGCATGTGCTCTCTGGATAATAAATTGGGCATAAGTCTGTTGTAGGGACTCATAATTTGGTACCACTTGTCTTGTCTCAAACAGTTATAGATATTCAATTTAAATTACATTTCCTGAAAACACATATTGAGAAAACATGCACCAACAATGAGATGAGGACATGTATATGATATAATAAATACATTTGGCATGGTGATGCTTGGCATAAGTGAATAGTTGTCTGTATGACCACAGTTAAAGGATTACTATCCTCATGAAACAACAAAACTCTATCGGAAAGCCACCCCTATTGTGATCACAATGATCCAAGTCCCATAAAAATCGCGTAATAAATAAGCCGAGAAATAAATAAATAATACCACCACCGCTTGTCGGCTATCTCGGTCGCAAAACCTCGCATGACGTCAAGCGAGGTAAACTAATTAAAAACAGGGAATCGGAGTCGGAGTTAATTATGTCTACCTATATGGTGAATTGTCATCGCGCGGTGAGTTATCTTCACTTGTGATTTGTCTTAAGTGCTCTTTGGAAAGTTACGGTATTGTTTTGACAAAAAATATAGAGGGACGATTGAGCGGGGTAGATAACACTTTCGTATAAAGCTTATAAAAACACGAGCCGGCATGTGAACTTTATTCGGGTGCGTGTTCGCGATGTTGTTTTAATTTTCCGTATATATGCCCCGAGTGTCCCGTATTTACAATCATTGGGGTGAAGGAGAAGATCACTCGATCTTTTCGACCATCCCGGGCGCTTCGCGCCCATCTACTCACTCTCTATTTACAATCATTCATTCATTCTAGTGACTCTCAGTTAGGCATATGCTGTATTCATTTCCAACCGATGTTCGTTTACGTGACATTTGGCAGGATTTCTGTGGGAAACCCGTTGCGCAAAATCAGAAACCGATTACATATACCGAATAAAGAGCGTTTAATTTGACGAGTCAGTCATGGTTACGAATACATACAATTGCAGTTAAAGTGGGGAGTATGTTGATGAATAATTCACGATGACAACTATTCTAAGTCGAGTCCCCATTTCCTTCACCATGGCTCAATAAAGAGCGTTCCATGTTAAGAGTTTTCCTAATATGGTACGAATAAAAAGAGTTTAATAAAGCGGAAATTGCTATGACAATGATGGAAGGATATATAAAGCATGCATATCGGAAGTTCATGTACATGTATTGACCTGTATTGTTGTAATCAGTAAACAGTCACTAGAACAACTGTTCTAAGTCGAGTCCCTTTACCTTGACGCAATAAAGAGCGTTCACAATTACGATATATTGCGAATAAAGAGCACTTGAATATGTGATTCCATATTAAACCGGATTATTATCCCTCCTTCAAAAAGTGTTATATATGATTGGATGTTTAAACGAACCACGGCGAACATTTATATATTTTATAACCCTATTGTTATGCGTAATTGACACATAGAGGTCGATTTATGACCTTATTCAATAGACCGCATCGCTAGAGTGCTAATTTTATAGGCCAATAACCATGCATAGATGCAGTGAATTTCCATCATTGACAGTCGGCTAGATTGTTTTGGGGTGGGGGAAGCAATATTCCGAAATATATATAAACACCATATTGCCCAAATATATACATGATTCATAACCAAGGAAAAATGAACTTATCATATCATATTGAATGACTTGATTATAATTGATTAAATCCGACAGCAATAAACCAATTTTGTGTTGTTTTACCGCGTTACGATAAATTAAAACGAAACGCTCTTTATTGACACACGACTAATGGCATCTGGAAATTGGAATGTTTACGAGATGATAATTGCCTAATAACTGTGCAAGTCTTCGCGTATATATGCAATCTTGATATGCATATATAATATAACTTGGACTATTCCGGTAACGAAAAAATATATATAAACACGAGCACGCGTTTATATAGATAAATGCGCGCAAAACTGAATAATATACGGGCATGGCTTTATAGTAACAACACATCGCGATACATATAATAATAGTAATAATAACACGATAAAGACATTTAATTACGAGAAAGGCGATGTTTTCGGCGAAGTTTTGCATTCGCAGTGTGATAACGCGACAATCTTCAAAGGCCGCGATCGACTACATGCAAACTTAAAATACCGCCATCGCGTATCTATGCGTTGTCAATGAGTTACCACGTGATCGATCACGTGCTATGCTTCTGTTTACATGTGACAATCACGTGATCGGGCTGATGATCACGTGACTTCGTCTACAACAAAATCTTCGGCTAACTTCGGAATTTTTTTTAATCGTTATAAAAATAACGATTGGCGGCCGAATATTAGATTATATGCGCCCAATGGACATTTTATATATATATTATCGGTATATTGAAAGAAAATAATAGTTTTTTCAGGACCGTATTCCTTTAAGGAAGAATAATTGGGTTGGTTTCAGATTTGGACATATTCAAAACTGATAGTATAATGCTTTTGATGAATATAGTGCTGCCATGTTATAGAGCTTATAAACTGTTTGCACATATTCAAAACTGATATTACTACTTTATAAAGTTGTATATAAACTGTATAAAGATGTACTACTGGTTGATCTTTAACATTTTCAGACAGTAATTACATTTTTATATTTATACTTTTGGCAATCAGTATAAAGATGTATTTCTGATTTATGTTCAACATTTTCAGACAGAAATTTCAATTTTATACTTTTGGCATGTGCTCTCTGGATAATAAATTGGCATAAATCTGTTGTAGGGACTCATAATTTGGTACCACTTATCTTGTCCCCAACAGTTATAGATATTCAAATTACATTTACTGGAAACACATACTGAGAAAACTTACACCAACAATGAGATGAGGACGTGAATATGGTATAATAAATACATTTGGCATGTTAATGCTTGGCATAAGTGAATAGTTGTCTGTGTTAACACAGTTAACGAAGTATTTTGGTTTATTTTCAGATTTTGCCATATTCAAAACTGATAGTAATGCTTTGATGAATTTAATCATTGTTGATTGTCACTTTCATATGTCCATTTCATAATTCCTTCCATAAAATACCGCCCGAACGCATGTCGATTTCGAATTCGGCGGATACGTCACCATTGACCGAATTCATATTAACCTGCATGGATATGTCTTCTGCTGTGTTCGTTATTATAATGTTTCTTCTTATTCAAGAAATAGTAGATTTATATGATATCGATGGATTATCAGATACACGTATGTACTATCATCTAGTCTTATAGCAATTCCATGTTTAAAATGTTTTGTTTCGTTAAATGCAGTCGTTTTGCACAATAGTCTATGTATAGACAACAGACATATGTTCTAGGGACGTGGCTATATGTTTCCTCAAATTTCCGGCCAACTGCACCCCCCCCCCCCCTCCCACCCCCACCCCCCCCCCCCCCTCCCACCCCCACCCCCCCCCCCCATTGAACCAAACATCAATCTCACAGGTTCGCAGAATTCCATTTGCTCCCCATGGAAATATCCAACCTGACAAACACTAAGATTGGAAAATTACCAACTTTTACTGGTTGAATAAAAAAATCAAACAATGAGAACAATGCCAACCTATATATGGTGTCAAATTAATGTCCAACTAATGTTGTGTCATGCATAAAATTTCCGACTGCTGGAATGTACCAAAGTTTAGTTTAGATATATTTATTTCAAATATATGTCAAATTTAGATAACACATGATATATAACACATACATTTGTTTATACATACAAAGGAATTGGGGGACAAGTGCTGACTCACTTAAGGGTACCCCTCTCTCATATGTTATTACACTGACAAATTAAATAATTAGTAATGGGCAAAGCAACATGACTACCAAAACAAGTTGAACATATATACAGATCACTGGACTCTCCCGAGTTAGTCATAAGTTTGTATATGTATTTATTTAAAATCGGGTTTGTTTGTTGCGTTTGCTGGCTTGTACGTATCATTATTTGGAACAGTTAGTCAAAATAATCCTGATTTTCCTCACGTATGAATGACTGCACAGCTAAGCAAATTGTACCAAAGTTCGGGGTGGGGGTCGAGACACCCAACCAACCCATGTCGTGACGTCCCTGTTCAACTGACAAGTTTCGTGTGTTCTTCACAACATCTTCGGAATTTGATTCAGGAGGCCTAGAGCTGTCACGTTTAGATATGCTTGCCCTCATCAATAAACACACTTTAACTTGAAAAAAAAAGATGCGATTAAGTCGGATTGGCAGCAAATTATGTGCCGTGTATATACACATAGAAGAAAAGCATGACTTTCACAACAAACATGCACTTTATAAATATGAGATACAAATGATACTTGTATCAACTCCGAACACTACCTAAGAAACTACCGCCCAAAGAGGAAAAAGAAACCCACAAAATTCAAGGATTTTGTTAGTGACAACATCGTGGAGAAACTAACCACAAATAACGAAAGTGCCTACGAACCAATTCATACAAACACAGACCAATACAGATATTCCTTCTTCCCGAGGACTGTACTTGACTGGAACAAACTGGACAACAGCACAGTCAATGCCGCCGACCTAGAAACATTCAAGGCGGCTCTGGGAGAACAAAAATAGCGCTCCTCACACCGTCCTGTAAAAGCCAGCTTTGGTCACTAGGACGTAACAACTACAGATACAGATCAAATACATGAGCCATGTTTGACGCTGGGGGAACATTAAACATAGTTTCGGAGACCACGTGGATTTCAAAATCTGACCTAGAACGGGAATTAGCCCCGCCCCCGTAATCGGCTTCGGATTCTGAATCCGGATTTTAGCGAAATAACGACTCTGTTCTATCAACCGGTCTGTCGTGATTACAACAAGCCTATGCATTGTATTCGCGGCGCACACCTTGATCGACCAATTATGCACCCCGTTCATTCAAACAAGTTATTTTTCCGCCGAGATAAGCAATAGCGAGTTTGCGATTTCAAACCGGTACGGGTACCGGTACGCGTACGGGTAGCTACCCGTACCGTACACGTTTTGTAATCGCAAACTGTTTTACGGGTAGAATTCATCACATCGACTGGTAATGTATGGTGAGCCAACTGCAACAAAAAAGATGTTATGATATAGATAGATTGTTATTCGCATTCGCTTTAATGGCCGATGTTATACTTATCGTTATGGATTGTTGAACATTTTGATTTAGATTAGATGGGCCTCAGGATATAATAAGTTGCTTTCATCAAGGACGAGGCGGCAGTTGGAAGGGGTTGGTGCCTTTCTTTCACTCATCTTGGTAACATGTTCAACAATTGGATTCTAAAAGTCATAGACCGATCGAGTGTTGACTATAAATCGGTTGGAATTTTCAGACTTAGAAAATAGATTATGGTAGCTCAGATATAATTATACAATTTCGTTATAATTAAAATTTCCAACAAATAATCGGTGTAAAATGTATTGCTTTAGACCCAGGGTCTAATAAAGTCCTACATGTACTTTCAGTCAGATATAAGACCGAATTTGTCCTTATTTTAGTTGGGGAATATTTAGTCATATTAAGTAAAAATTGGTTTGGAATCTTTCAACCGATCGAAGGATCGGGGCAAGGAATATTTATCCCAAGAATTGGGATTTTTGTCGGGTTTAGTCTGTTTATTATACGGATTAAATAGCGTTTGCATCACTTCTGTGCGAAACACAGAAAACAGCTGAAACTCGCTCTTTGATTATGCTTAGATTTTATATTGGTAGTTCGTGTCTTTAGCGACCTATATTACCCCCACTACAATAAACACCAGTATTGTGGTTCAAATGCGCTATATATGTCCGTTTAGATGGTAAATATATATTAAAATGAGAAATCTGTCCCATCTACATACGATAAAGTAACTAAACGGTTGTATTCAAATGTACAATATACCTGGATCAATCCCCAATATATTGATGCCCTTTTACAAAGGGTTGAGACAGGGACGTGACGACAGGGTGTCTCACCCCCCAACTTTGATCAAATGTTTCACTGTTGGAAATGGGATATACCTGACACAACATTTGTTGAAATTTTCACACCAACAATAGGTGAAATTGTTCTCGTAGTTTGATTTTCCAACAATTTATAATGGAGAATTTGTAGTTTTTGGATCAACATGTGCATATTTTCCTATTATTACTAAAACTAATTTTGACTGAAATGGCTATCAGAAACTGCAATTTTCCAACCTTTGTGGGTTGTCAGGTCTCAAAAGTTCCAACAATTGAAAATCTTGATGCCAGTCTGGATGCTAGGATTTAGCAAATTTCATATTCAGATTTCAAAAATTTCTCACACCGGGCCGAATCAGGTGTGTCCCGGTCCCTCTCCAGTGGCCAGTCAGAAACTGATAATTAATTTAAGAAAAAACAAATTGGGGTGAATTTGCATGGCGTTAGACCACTAGATATTAGGATATTAGGATTTTCAGGCTCAGATCTACACATTTTATTGTACTGCATGGTCGGCCATGCCCAGTGGACTATGCCCTCCCCGACTAGTGACAAAAAGACTACTGATTCATTTAGAATATGCTAACATCCAGGCGGTAGTGAGGGACCAGTTGGGAAAAATCAAAGCCCAACGGGGTGTGCAAATGTAATTACGCGCAAACTTGTGAATTTGGTATAGTGCAAGGGGTGTAGTTAGAAATTCGAAGGTGGACAACCCTCCTAACGCGGAGACCATCTATAGCCACGTTCCTGCAATTGGTCGAAACTGCTTCTATCGCACCATCTACTCACTCTATTAACCACAACCTGTCATTAATGCCGTGAACAAAGTTGTTAGTGAAAAGATCGGCCTTCCGTATTTATCTAAGTGCTATATATATAGAAGCCGCCTCGAGAATTTGAACATATATATAACCTGGCTTAAAATGACAACATTATCAATGACATTTGCCCATAAAATCTTGCAATAAATACGTTAACGCATAGCTGACTGGAATTTCATGGAAATAATGAACATTTGAATGACAAAATCGCAGTCAAATGTTACCGGTCAATGGGATACATCTACCCGTTCCAAATCGCTATCGCTTTATGTGCTGCATTGAAAGTATACCAAGTGACCGTGACGATGTTCACCGATTTAACCGTACCCGTTCCCGTCGGACGGGTATCGCAAACTCGCTATTATCACATGCAGGGACGGAGCGGCATGGAAGACATGGGCGATACGTCATGTCAAATATATAAACGTTAATGATTAAATAATTAATTAAAGTAATACCGAGTATACGCCATTCTAAAATTTTATATCGTGGGGGGGGGGGGCTATTCGGACAATTTGCATGGGCATTTGCTTTGTCGGCATACTCCTGCAGTTACTAGTACTGTCCTGAACAGTGGCAAATTTAGTAGCCCCTCCCTCCATAACACAATACACAAATGTAATCAACGACATATCGTTTTGCAGCGCAGAAAACAACTAACCGATATTTAAAGTAAATAAAGGTCGGTAACCGGACCCCATTGAATAACTTACATTGGTCGAAAGTGCTGTTTGTGATATTATAAATCCGGCTTGGAATGTATGGGATAAATAAATCCGATACGTCGGAATGATGCACAATATAGCGGAAGTGTAGTGTGCTCTCCATTTAATCCACGATTATAGTCACAAATGCAATGCGTTGAACAATATGGGTGAAATACCGACCGTTGGGTATTGATTGGTATTCACCGGACCATGTTTGTAAGACTGACCACACATTTAATTGGTAACAGCAACTCATCACTGATTGTAAGTATCTCGGGCTGATTGGGTGTCATAAATATGTTATAAGCACGGCATCCAATTTATAAGTGAAATAAACACCACGCGCGCCCTTTGGGCGCTTGTGATCTTTATTTCACTTATTGTAACATAAAGGAAATAAAGTGATAATTATGATTGTTCATTATTGTGAAATAATAATATGAAAATTAGTCCTCATCCTACACTCTAAAACATGTAGTACTAAGGGTGTTAAGGAGGAGGTCAAATGACCAATCCTGAATGTGTACCTCCACGCAAATCTCCGCAGCAAAAGTTACAGAGTTGCAAATATTTCTGGGTGTGACTTTGTGAGGTATTGAAAACGATACACATTTATCTGGCGGTTCAGCTTGGAATTTGTTCCTGCACGTAGAAGTTAATTTATACAGTACTTAGAAATGACCAAGACACACTCAGTTTTATTGCATGGTGGAAGAAATCACAGCGGGTTAATTTAGGGAAAATTACTCCTCTTCATGTGCACATAGAAATCCCATGGGGCTGGTCCCCCAGGTTTCTCAGTAAGAAACTAAAAAAGATAGTTATAGAAGAAAACCAATGTCAGAAATGGTAGCGCGCTCAAGATCATATATTATATAGGCCTGCCCATGATTGTGATTATAGAATATAAAATATATTGGTTTCACGAATGACCAACTCATAATTCCGTTAAAACAACTAATCCTTCAAATTATTACAACTATATACGGCTTATCACTGAAGGTTTCTCATGCATCTCACCAGAATTCCCATCTATATACGTTTTACCGGACTCGGCCTCCGGGTCGCAGTTCGACTTTTAATCCGTCCCAAAAATTCCCATTTCTATAAATAAAACGCCCATGGCCCATGTATACCAAGAATCAGCGAAACAGTATACACGCGGAGCGCGAAATGAATCAGTTAACCCTATCTCTGCATGTGTGGATAAAAACACGCATTGGTAACCGAAGCAACTCCGTTGTAACAGTTTAAACCCCCCCCCCCCGCATCTTCGACGGGCTGTTGATGCAACTGGTGGTCTATAAAAATTATACTCCTATGACATCAACCCAGCAATCAGATATCGAAACTATTCTTTAAAAAGACATGGGAGTTCTCTCCGACGAACTCTTATACAATTTGTGCTATTTCGCACGAACCAGCTTCGAAACCATTATTGAGCTCTTTTGAATCGTATAATCCCCTATATATGCAGCGGATCCAACACCAATGGACGTGGCCATGTTTACTATTTCCAAGCGCAGGCTGCCAATACGCGGTCTGATTTTATTTTAAAATGCAATAGTTACACTTTGAAGTGATCAAAATGATTATTCGCGTCATTTTTCTCCGCATTAAAATTGGATTTTCGCGAATTTGTAGCTATGCTCAATTTGTCTGAGATAACTCACCACAATTATGATGTTAAGCATTATGAACGAGACCTTGAAAATACGCGTTAAGAGCGAGGTATATAGGCGCACAAAAAATAGACAAATCTGCTGTACAAAAATATGCGGGCAGACGAACCCGGAAGTATCCTACCCTTACACCAATCACGCGATTGTATACAGTGATGTCAGTAAAGTATATATATTGGTATATTTGGTGTCTTTCCCCAGGGGCCCAGAAACCTATATATGCAACGATTTAGTTATGAATTTCTTATCATCCCAAAGAATTATCACACTGAATGATCGGTATCACACTCTCAATCACGAACCCACGACCGTTCTTTTATCTTTCAAATATTCCGGAAGTGTTGGCGCCTAACACTCTTAGGTCACGCAATGACGCACATGCAGGGTCATGGTGCAATCAACCCATTAACTTTCATTCAGTTGAAAGCATTATGTCTCTACAATTCTCCACTACGCAGTTGGCTAGATTGCAGCGAAACTATATGTCGCTGTTACTCAGGAATGTTATATAAGTAATATATGGCAGTCTGTCCATAAATTACTCCAACACGTGACCCTAATTGCACGATGACAGATCGCAGTCGCATGCGGTAGCACCGGTTTAGATAAGTAATTTTAACCCCATCTAGACAGATGTGATATATTATATGCATGACTGTCAATGCTTCTGAATGTTTTGTTAACGACTGACATTCCTCCTCATATTGATGAATCAGTTCGTCCGATTGGTTATCTGATAAATTTAATATTCTTTCTTCGATTTAACCCGTTCTTTACTAGATGGATTCTCCCATTCAATTATGAAAGTATATGTTGGAATGATCTATTATTCATTTGGAGGGGTTTCGGGGAAAGTGAGCAGACGACAAGCATATATACGAGAAGATAATACAAGTGCAGAAGGCTTACTATTAATTCGTGGGAAATGTTCTGATAATAAGTTCAACATTGTGTCCTTTGTTGAACTTATTATCTGAACATTTCCTTAGGGACTACTGATCAATGAGTATTTAGTAAGTTCCGTTGGAGTTGTTCTCCCGTCCATTGAGATGTTAACTCCGCGGTGGTAACAAGTGCGCTCGCCAACTAGGACGGTTGATGAATCCACTGAGATGTAAACCAACCTTCGCGGCGGTGACGAGTGGGTGCCAACCAAGAGGGTGGAACAATCCACTGGGATGTAAACCCAACCCCGCGGTGGTGCATGACGAGTGTGGACCAAACAAGAGGGTGGAACAATCCACTGAGATGTAAACCCAATCTTCGCAGTGGTGACGAGTGCATGGGTGCCAACCAATGGGTGGAACATTCCACTGAGATGTAAACCCAACCTTCGCGGCGGTGACGAATGGATGCCAACCAAGAGGGTGGAACAATCCACTGAGATGTAAACCCAACCTTCGCGGCGGTGACGAGTGGGTACCAACCAAGAGGGTGGAACAATCCACTGAGATGTAAACCCAATCTTCGCTGCGGTGACGAGTGGGTGCCAAACAAGAGGGTGGAACAATCCACTGAGATGTAAACCCAACCTTCGCGGCGGTGACGAATGGATGCCAACCAAGAGTGTGGAACCATCCACTGAGATGTAAACCAAACCTTCGCGGCGGTGACGAGTGGGTGCCAACCAAGAGGGTGGAACCATCCACTGAGATGTAAACCCAACCTTCGCTGCGGTGACGAGTGTGTGCCAACCAAGAGGGTGGAACAATCCACTGAGATGTAAACCCAACCTTCGCGGCGGTGACGAATGGATGCCAACCAAGAGTGTGGAACAATCCACTGAGATGTAAACCCAAACTTCGCGGTGGTGACGAGTGTGTGCCAACCAAGAGGTGCTTCCACTAACGTCTCTATAGATTCATATCGACGTTTTTAGAGAATCCTCGATGCCATGATGCTTCGATCAGATAAAACGTTAACGAAAATATTCATTAAATATAGATCGACGATAGCCGTAAATGATGTTATCTGATGGAGTATCCAGCATGCATGTCAATGAGGTTCCAACAAATGACTGGCCGAACGGTATACTGAGAGATTGAACACCGAACTTCAAGTCGGCCTGACTTTTTTCACATTGCCGCTGCAATGAAACTCATAAGTTGTTAAAATTCAAAGCCAAGCAAAATGTGGAGAAACCTTAGCCATTCCTCAAACATAAAAAACTCCATCGGAGCTATAGAGCCAGCGAATTTCTAACAATACGGCGCCAGGGTGGTACTGGTAAAACTATACCTCCAACGGGGTACAAACAAAAGTTCTCACGCCGTCAGGGGGGGGGGTCGGAAAAAAATTCAATGCACGTATGATGGGGTGGGTGGGTGTCTCTCGGGTCCGAAAAGCAGTTTTTTCCATGTGCCAAATTTTTTTCTCCCATTTCTGCTATTGAGTCTTTTATTTTGATGTGTTTTGAACAGAAACAGGTCATATATAGTTAATAGCAATGCTATACTATATATAGAGCTTATCAGAAGTTGGATCAGTTGCACAATGGCCAACAATAACCCAAATTCAACTTGATAGAACAAGAAACTGCGCTATTGGAAAAATAAAATATAATCAGGATTCCATCTACTGATACAACAAAATAAGAATAACTATGCAGAACTCAGCTGAAAATAAGCAATAAAATGAAAGCACACTTGACCATATGTGACATGGAAATTAAGATATAATAAATAATGGAATAAAATAGACTTTTGACAACGTAAAACATAAAATCTTAACATATAAATTGAAGGCCAGCTTGAACAATTTCAAATTGTTTTCCAAGTCAATGTTTATCAGCTTGTAATGTTAATCACAGTAACAAAGATTTTATCGTCACTAATATCGTGAGCAAAAAAGAAGTGAGCTTGGGCTATCCATCCATATGTTATTCCCAATTATTACGAAGCCTATTACTTCAGGCAGTGGCTACCAGCCTGCCATTACACGCTATAACATGTTTCCTCAGTTCTGGTTTCTGAGATGCCCCAAGAAGAGTCATGCGGGTATATCATGGTTATGTTTGGTATTAGCATTATTCTTCTAACTGGGATGAACTGGGATGAACAGTTGTATTTCCACATGTTTTGATAAAAAATTTGGTTCAAGCAATATATCACATAGCAAATATCAAAATATCAAATAATCTGAAATGTGTTGTACCATGTAGTCTGTAGAATACTCAAATATGATTATGTGACTAGATCATGTGACTATATATTATGAAAATGAATGTTAATAAAAACTTTGGCACTCTGCCTATCCCTAGAAATGTGATTATGTTGACACATTTCTTGATTAATGACACTTATATGATAAATTCAAATAGTATCGTTATCTTCATTATGCACTGTTCTATTAAAATCTCGCGCAATAAACTATTTAGGGGGTGGGTGTCCAAAACTGACCGGAAAAAAAATCCTGAAACGGAAAAAAAAAGGATGGGTGTCCAAAATTGCCTGGAAAAAAAGGCCGGAATGGAAGAAATTGGGTGGGTGGGTGGACCGAGGCCTGAAAAAATTAAAATGATCATACGTGCCTGGAAATATTTTCCGACCCCCCCCCCCCTGACGCCGTTGGAAATTTTTTTCTGGTGCATTGGACTTACAGAATTCAGTCAAACATCTGGATCCTTGACACACTATATTTATAAACATCGTAATGCTGTGGTGTGATTAGCTGCACATATGAACGTACATCCACATATAACAAAGGTGTGACGCATGAGTGCCTGCCCACAAGACATGTGGTTAATATATATATTATTAAATCGGTGTTTGAAGAGTATCCAATCTAATACTCTAATGAATGATGATAGGAAATCAATATCTATCGTTCTTGTTCAGTGATTCATTGATATTTGCAAGAATATATAAACTTCCTGTATATTAGTGTACTTTCAGTCATACATATTTTGAAATCTCAACGGGATACATGATCATCACATTCTGCATATACTAACATAGCGATATATATGGTGCACTGTCCTATAGTGAGCCTATATATCCTCGTAGTGTGGTCTCCGGTGGGAACGAACATGGCATTTGGAACTTATTCCCTATTCCTTATTCCTTATTTTCAAAAATGTCGCTTTCGACCGATTTGACGGCATGGGTGGGTGGCCGGCCCCAAATACCACCTAGAAACACCCCAACCCCCACCCATCACCCCCGGGGGTGAAAATGGGGTATGGACCATTTTCGAGAACGGTAAGGATTTCGACCGATTTGACGGCATGGGTGGGTGGCCGGCCCCAAATACCACCTAGAAACACCCCCCCCCCACCCATCACCCCGGGGGGTGGGGGTGCCACCCCCGAGGGGGTGAAAATGGGGTATGGACCATTTTCGAGAACGGTAAGGATTTCGACCGATTTGACGGCATGGGTGGGTGGCCGGCCCAAATACCACATAGAAACACCCCTACCCTACCCCACCCATCACCCCCGGGGGGTGCCACCCCGAGGGGGTGAAAATGGGGTATGGAGCATTTTCGAGAACGGTAAGGATTTCGACCGATTTGACGGCATGGATGGGTGGCCGGCCCCAAAATACCACCTAGAAACACCCCTACCCCCACCCATCACCCCGGGGGGTGCCACCCGAGGGGTGAAAATGGGGTATGGACCATTTTCGAGAACGGTAAGGATTTCGACCGATTTGACGGCATGGGTGGGTGGCCGGCCCAAATACCACCTAGAAACACCCCTACCCTACCCCACCCATCACCCCCGGTGGTGCCACCCCGAGGGGGTGAAAATGGGGTATGGACCATTTTCGAGAACGGTAAGGATTTCGACCGATTTGACGGCATGGGTGGGTGGCCGGCCCCAAATACCACCTAGAAACACCCCAACCCCCACCCATCACCCCCGGAGGTGCCACCCGAGGGGGTGAAAAATGGGGTATGGACCATTTTCGAGAACAGCCGCAATCGGCCATACAACCATAGGGCGTTTAATTAGTCTGAAAAAATATTTTACAGTTTTTCTTGAATCTCTAAATGTCTCATATATAGCATATGGTCGATCGCCGCTGTTCGTCGTCTTATGCATTGCCAGACTCCATATATGAATTAATTCCTTCTCATACACGTCACTCTCGTATGGTCTATCACCGGTGTTCGTCCTCTGATGCATTGCCAAACTCCATATATGACTGATTTCCCTCTCATACATGTCACTCTCGTATGGACGATCGCCGGTGTTCGTCCTCATGAATTGTCCTCCTTATATGACTGAATGAATTCCTTATGATACACGTCACGCCCGTATGGTCGATTGCCCGTGTTCGTCCTCTTATGCATTGTCAGACTCTATATATAACTGAATTCCTTCTCATATACGTCATTCTCGTATGGTCGATCGCCGGTGTTCGACCTCTTATGCATTATCAGACTCCATATGTGATGAATGCATTCTGTTACCCGTCACTCTCGTATGGTCGATCGCCGGTGTCCGTCCTCGTATGCATTGTCAGAAAGGAAAGGTGTTCGTCAGAAAGGAAAGGTGTTCGTCCTCTTATGCATTACCAGACTCCATATATGACTGAAATCGGTCGAAATCCTTACCGTTCTCGAAAATGGTCCATACCCCATTTTCACCCCCTCGGGGTGGCACCCCCGGGGGTGATGGGTGGGGGGTAGGGGTGTTTCTATGTGGTATTTGGGGCCGGCCACCCACCCATGCCGTCAAATCGGTCGAAATCCTTACCGTTCTCGAAAATGGTCCATACCCCATTTTCACCCCCCTCGGAGTGGCACCCCCCGGGGGTGATGGGTGGAGGTAGGGGTATTTCTAGGTGGTATTTGTGGCCGGCCACCCACCCATGCCGTCAAATCGGTCGAAATCCTTACCGTTCTCGAAAATGGTCCACTTTCACCCCCTCGGGGTGGCACCCCGGGGGTGGGGGGTTGGGGTGTTTCTAGGTGGTATTTTGGGCCGGCCACCCACCCATGCCGTCAAATCGGTCGAAATCCTTACCGTTCTCGAAAATGGTCCATACCTCATTTTCACCCTCTCGGGGTGGCACCCCCCGGGGGTGATGGGTGGGGGTTTGGGGTGTTTCTATGTGGTATTTGGGGCCGGCCACCCACCCATGCCGTCAAATCGGTCGAAAGCGACATTTTTGAAAATAAGGAATAAGGAATAGGGAATAAGTTCCAAATGTCATGTTCGTCTGGTGGGCTGGATATACAGTATACACGGTACGTGTTTTAAACACTGGCAGTATTTTTCAAGATCAGTATGAATATAAATGTTTTTGACATGCACGTTCCTCCCATGCATGCATAGGACAATCTGGATAACAGTTTCTCCCATACATATGTGCCTGTTAAGTTGTTAACCCATATAAATGTCAACTGAGAGTTCATCCAGATGAATACCCATATATGCCGGCGGTGAGAACTTCATTAATGATTTTGATGAACGTGTGATGGATATGAATTAGTCTCTGGTAGCAACGCGGCTAATCGAAGATGGGAAGCCAAGCAGGTGTAAGAATATTCTGGAGATCTCCACCATAGGTCATCCCCTCGCAATACTTCATCCTGATTTAATGATTTCATTTATAGGTCATTGTGGCATTTCTCATATTTGAGATGATTAGTAATCTTCTATCTATTATATATTTTGGAAGATCTGTCTGTCTGTCTGTGTGTCTGTCTGTGTGTGTGTTCCCGATGAACTCGAAAACGGCCGACCCGATTTCGATGAAACTTTGTATGTGGGGGTATTTTCGGCCGGGAACGACCTTGACCTTGAAATCGGGTAATTTCAAGGTCAAACGCCCGAATATCACGGGATTTCGATGAAACTTGGTATGTTGGGATATCTTCGGCCGGGGAGTGGCATAAACCTATTAATTTGCCCGTGCGACGTGACCTTGACCTTGAAATCGGGTCATTTCAAGATCAAACGCCCGAATATTACGGGATTTCGATGAAACTTGGTATGTGGGGGCACATTCGTACGGGGAGTCTCATAAGCATATTCATTTGCCCGTGCGACGTTACCTTGACCTTGAAATCGGGTCAATTCAAGGTCAAATCGCCAATTTTGATGGGATTTCGACGAAATTTGATACATGGGGTTACTTTTGTCCACTGAGTGTTTTGGACGGGTCATATCGTGACCCCGACCTCACCTTGACCTTCAAAATGATCAATTCGAGGTCAAATCGGGTAAATCCGGATGGATTTCGACGGGCACGTTTGTCGGGTACTTTTGTCCGGGCAGTGTTTTGGACTGGTCAAATCGTTACCCCATTTGACCTTTACCTTCAAAATGGACAATTCAAGGTCAAAGCCCGGACGAAGTCGGGTCACCTTCTATTGGTCTGGGCGTGTATAGACATGAGCGTGTTGTGTTCCTAAGAACGCGGAGCGTGTTGTGTTCCTAAGAACGCGGATCGGGTAAGTTTTTCCGCCCTAGGTGAGCTCAAACTTCGTATATAAGTGTAAAAACACACGGGGATCGTCGACGTCGCATTGTGTGAAACATTCTTATGTCTGTCGTTCCTAGGAACGGGGGAATTTTTCATCGGGTCAGTCTTAACCTTCAAACGGGTACCCACAAATTATATATTGTGACCCGACATGACCTTGATCTTGAAAATTATCAATTCAAGGTTAAATCGGGTAAAATATTGAAAAACCCAATATTAACTCATTGAAAAACACAAACAAAACATAAAACATTGTCATGTTTCTGACCAAGCACGCCAGTGGCGGGCTATCCTGCTAGTGCTCTATATTATGTCGAGTCATGGTTTTTGGTATCAAAAAATGCGAATACCGGTTAGCCAACGCCTTCGAACGATCAACTTTAAAATAGCAAACGCAACCAATGTTGAATTCTTCTTCATTTCTACAGCAACATCTGTATTAACTATAATCAGGTTAAAAATAAATACCAACCCCACTCCTATTCCTACAATTTGATTCCATTTCATCTCATTGAAAACAAATCATGACTGACCTATGGCCTCATCTCCCTCAAATATTCCATATATATATATATATATATATATATATATATATATATATATATATATATATATATATATATATATATATATATATTACCCTTGCTATGTTACCAACTGAGCGATGGACGAATATTACATTTCTTCTTTTGGAAACAAATGTAAAATTTCTATATTTATTTAACTAATTTGAAAAATGCTATGATATATACATATCCTTCTGGTTTTGGGGACAACAGGAAGACAGCCTTTTCTGGTTATGCATGCCGTCCCCAATAACTCGTTGTTTGTACATGTTAATTATATGTTTAAAAAAAACAGTTATATTGAGTTATGAATAAATAATCACAGTCATAGTCATAGTATCTATGCATACTATTATATTATATGCTTGCCTATAAAAAAGGTGGACAATTGCTGAAACGTAGAGTTACAAACCACATGCAGTGAAATACGATTTCGTTATTGTACTTCTGTAACTTGCCGGCGGTTTACGCGAGCGTGAGTGGTTGTACTATTAAAAGTGAAAATACCGCATACTTTAGTAAATTTGAGCATTAATAAGGCCCATATAATAAAAACGAATACATACAGTTTTTAGCTCACCTGAGACGAAGTCTCCGGTGGAGCTATAGTCATCACTCGTCGTCCGTCCATCCGTCCGTCCGTCCGTCGTGCCGTCCATCCGTCCGTCAACAATTCTTTAAACATCTTCTCCTCTGAAACCATCAGACCGATTGGGTTTATATTTGGTGTGGATGTTCCCTAGGTGACTCTTATTCAGATTTGTACAAATGAGGTCACCAAGTTAAATAGTTTTGATGTCAGGACCATAACTATTTTTCCACATAGTAATTCTTAAAACGACTTCTTTTCTGAAGTTGTCGGGCCGAATGGGTTCATATTTAGTATGAGGGTACCTTGAGTGACTGTGGTTCAGATTTGTTCAAATGAGGTCACTGGGTCAAATGTGGGTGGGGCTATGGACATAAATCTGAAGAATTTTTAGATTTTTTTTTTTATTAAATAAAATATTTTTTATTTAAATAAAATAAAAAATATTTAATTAAAATTTTGAAGAACTTATGACATTACATCATCGGGGGGGGGGTAGGTACCTATAGTCACCCCACTAAATTTGGTTGAAATCAGGGGTTTGTGAGAAAACATGAACAGACAGATGTACAGAAATGTTCAGTAAGTTCCATATCCTTGCATTCCCAAGCCATCTCTGCTCTGTACCACCAAGCATGATAGACACATGTTGTTTATAAAACAGTGCCAGATTTATAGATAACAGAACTTCTGAGTCCCCTGGGAGTGTATTCATGTCATTCATAATTTAAATGAGATTAATAGTGTTGAACATTTGTTTTCTAAAGCTGTCAATCTTGCACCATGATTGTTTACAATACCCTGGTCATTAATATCAGATTAAATTCCTTTTCTCAAAGCTGTAATTAAGTGTGTCTGGCATTTGTAGAATGAGGTTCCCAGAGGGTGAATTTAATTATGCTACCATGCACAGCATGCTAGCATTGCTAAATACACCCTTTGATGGCCTCATTCTGCTTAGGCCTCATCTTCTGGGAAGTATCTAGAGTCTCAAATTGACATTTTTAGCAGCTTTTTTTCCTTCTGTTAAGATTCTAAAACGCATAATTGAGGTGTGAAATGGGTGTGCATACTGTCATACGCCACCAACTTCAGCTGGAGAACTTCTGTCTGTCCCCAGGTCTCCCATAGCAGTTGACGACTAAGTAAGATTGGGTTCCCAGATGGTGAATTTAGTGATGCTAGCCCACCTTACAGAATAGCATCACTACATTCACCCTTTTTGGGACCTCAGACACACTAAAGTCACGCTTGGCTGTTCCAATATCATTTTCCTTGCTGGCATGTTTAGATCTGTTCCAATCGGGTCCTTTTTGGAAAATCAATCAACTTCAACTCTTAAAAGCGAATGTTTAAAATTATTAGATGAATAGATATCAGAAATGGGGATTCGTGTTTAGGTATAAGAGAATTAGCTCTGCCCCACCCACATAACCTGTATCTATGCTGTACGCTACTGGTATAATAAGATAATGTCATATTCTTGCAGGGATGTCCCCACAGTGTTGGGAGGGGGGGGGTGATTTACAGATTTGTTCAATGAAATGTAATTTTTAAGCTCGCCTGAGACGAAGCTATAGTCATCACTTCTCATCTGTCTCCTGTGCATCTGTCTGTCCATCCATCCATATGTCAACAATTCTTTGAACATCTTCTCTAGATCATAAGACTGAATGGGTTCATATTTGGTGTGGATGTTCCCTTGGTGACTCACATTCAGATTTGTTCAAATGAGGTCACTCTGTCAAATGGTTGTGACTCTTGCACTCCATAGTAATTCTTAAAAACGACTTCTTCTCATGTACCATCAGGTTGAATGGGTTCATATTTGGTATGAAGGGTCATTGGGTGACTGGAGTTCAGATTTGTTCAAATGGGTCACCTGTTTTAAATGGGGTTTCAAATTTATTCAGATGGGGTCACCAGATTAAATAGGGTGGGACCAGGGACATAACTGTATGTCTCTATGGTAATACTTAAAATGTCTTCTCAAGAGAGGTTGGACTATTTAGCTTACATATAGTATGGAGGATCCTTAATGACTGAGATTCAGATTTGTTAACATGATTCAACCTGTTAAGAAATGATGGGGCTATGGGGACTTAACACGTTTGTGTCTAATAAAATCATTAAAATACCAAATTCATTAAAACATCTACATTGGAACTACCTGACTGATTAATCTGACATACCTATATGGTGTTTTGGGGTCCATGGATAATTGTGCTTCAAACATGTCTAAATAGTTTTATAAAAAGGCGCTTGTGAGATTGGAAATTTCCAACAATTGAGAAAGTTTGTGAGATGTCGGTTGTGAAATTCCAACATAGACTTGAGAGTCTTTGAGCCCAGTCAGGAAGGGACATGAGCTCGAGGAGAGAGGGGGTGATCAGTAGTGTACATTTGGTAATTTAAAAGTAGGTATTCACCGATCTACATACATGAAGCCTCTCTATCCACATATCCTGTTTAGATCTACTTCTTTTAAAGTGATTATGAAAAGTTATGACTGTTATGGTCTCCAGAGTCCCAGTCTTATCAGTCTTTGCAGCCGCCTGGTGAGCGACCCCACAGTCTTTGACTGTCTTGTTTTTTTTGAATAGCTGAAACATCTCATTCGTGTCTGGAAAGAAATATCGAATTTTCACTCGTGGTTTGCACCCGCTGGTGAAAATTCGATATGTCTCTCCATGCAGAGACTCATGAGATATATCCGTATTATCCGTATTCAATCAAAAACTGTATTATCTATATTTCTTATTGTCTGCTAAATGTTTATATATATTATAACGGTTGGAGTGAAATATGTTTACACTAAAATAATTCTATTTAGATACCACATATCAACATAGACTAGTAAGACTACGATATATTGCGTATAATGCTCGATGTTGCAAGTGGAATTTCGAATCACTATTGTCGCGTTATATGTACAGCTTGGTGGTATGTCGCCGTTTTCATAGTATATATGTCTATCACATATGCAATGGTATGTACAGGCGAGACAGTATAAAGTAGTGGAATTGTTCTTATCCTAATTAATTGTCGCCTATATACCGTGCATTCTGAGCCCGGGCTCTATCCGCTCGTTAATTCAACAATGCCTCCTAATCGTGACATTTGTGAGATTACCAGCAGATTGGTTTCATATCAATGGCACAGAAGACACGCCCGTATAGTGTTTCGTGGAATCTCAGGAATAAACAAATGGGATTGGAACGTGAGCTCTCTGCCTGATTGGTAACATGGAGTCGCCGGACAGACCAATGCAGGAAGTAATCTATTGGGTGCGCAGTGCGTCTGTAATCTCCCACGATTAATCGCCTCACATTGCCGAAGTAGCGCTCGCCTAATTCAATTTGGCCCATCATCAGGTTACAGAAAAAAAGTCTCCACTTGAAGGCGACGTTTAAGCAGGTTTCAAATTGACTTGATATAACTCTGAATTTATAATGGAAACAGAAACGCTTTACTATCAAAGCATGTTTCTTGTTGCCATTCATCGGAAAGCTCTCGACGAGAGCTTTCCGATGAATGGCAACAAGCCATATTTCCGACTAAATGCTGAAAAATTACCCATAATTCTGCTGTGATTAAGTAGTCAATTACTTTGGGAATTACTGTAGCATTGAATATATAGTTCTACAATGTCCACAAATTGTCCTTTTCGCGGTCATATACAGTTTGAACAAATAAAGAGAAGATAATTATCAATATTTAGTTAATATTGCATGTTATACAATAAATCGAAATGGCGTGAATTATTAGTAGTAGACAGTGTTTTGTCGCGATTTTCAATGGTTCGCGGTGATTACCAGTCTACATATTAATCATATTAATCCGCTCCACGCAAGGTCACTGTAGATCACCGCGAAAAAAAATCACAGTGAATCCTGGTGATCCACAGTACATGGGCTTATATAGTGCCCCCCGGTGTTGAGTGTTTTCCTTATTTCACACTCTTTGTGTGCTGTATAACACTGTTCTACTACATATATAGTCACCATGATGACCTTGTGCATATAGTCATATTGGTTACTCGATACATGGTCACCATGTTGGTCTGATACATATGGCGTTTGTCTGAGATATACATGTCACATTGGGGTGATATACATCAATCTAAGAATTGATGAAAGAATTTGTAGCAAATGTACCATGAGGTTGAGAATGAAGAACACTTCCTTATGAGCTGATAACATGCGTAATCACTTCTTTGGTGACATAGGAATGACGAGTAATAAATTCATTGGATTGAGTGATGGCCAAAAATTCATATACCGGTACATACTGTAAAACAACGAGCCTCATGCATGCAACATAATCTGTAACATGCATGGTCTGGACATTTTTCAAAGAAAGGGCAAATGCTATTGAATGAAATAGTTATTAGTATAATACCAAAATCCGTTCGGTTTCGATCGGTATTCAAAACGAACTCGAATAAACTGTATGTTATCGAAATATCGTGCAGCCCTATACCAATGTGTATATTATGTTTAATAATTGTTAGCATTGTCATATATATTGATTAGTTTGATATCGGTCTCATGTGGACGTTTTATGTCATTAATCTGTTATCAAGTTACGTATCAACTTTGCCTGGTTCATATCAGGTGGTGCTGGTGCAGTCATCACGTCGGGCTAATACTTAGTAAGTATGTTGACCTGATACATATCACGTTGGCCTGATACATACCATGCAACTTGGCTTCGTGTACCTACATATCACTTTGACCTGATACGTATCATATATACACACTGGCTCGATATGCTTGCACACATATCACGTTGGCCTGACAGGCTGACACATATATGTAAGTTGGCTCGATAGGGCTATATTTCACGTTGACCATATACATATGCAAGTTGGCTTGATAGGATGAAATATCACGTTGGTCTGATTCATATGTAAGTTGACTTCATAGGGCTAAATATCACGGTGGACCTGACGCACGTGTAAGTTGGCTTGGCAGGACTACATATCACGTTGGTCTGATACATATGTATGTTGGCTTGGTATGACTACATATCACGTTGGCCTGATTCATATGCAATTTGGCTTGATATAACCAAATATTACATTCCCCAGTCTGAGTAAACTCATACCTAAATATTCATTACAACATTGAATATTAGGTCTGACGGATAACATCGCTATCTCATTTCCAAGTCCTCGGGATTCCGTAATCTGATTGATTGCGTAAATTATTTTCCGTCCAATGAAACCGTATGGGTTAATAAACAAGTGTTAGTGGGCGGAGACTCCCATAATGTCACCTCTAAATATAGTAACAGAGACAGAAAAAATGGCTTCGAAATTATATATTCGGTACGATTCCGATTAATTTGAAGGATGTGCTGGACCTGATAGATATATATAAGGCCTGCGTATGGTACCAACTTGGCCTCCCATAAATATAAATAGAACTCACTCATGTCCGTGTATTTGATTTACTTTATTGTAACATGGTTTGCAAATCAAATTATTTGTCGTAAAAAAGTCATCTGAAAGTTAACACCGAGGAAATGACTTAATTTTATGCTTTTAAATAGTTCTAAAGCATCATTTTTGATGACGACCTTATTTTTTGCTCTCGGATGCAGCTTTCCCGTTGATGCAGCGAGTTCATCTCCCGAAAAAGAATAGTCGCACACACGACAAATATTATCTTCTGTATGTTTATGTCGCGACACAGGCCTTCTATGTGTTGATGAGTCGACGATTGTTATTGCCAAGCACAACAAACACGTGGGGACACCTGTCAATCATCGATGTATTTTTTTTAAATCCGTGACGTCATTTTGGGGAAGCTCTTCGCTGAATAGAAATGGTTTTGGCTACATTAGCTCCAGACTCTATATTTCAAATATTGAGTCGACGTTCACCCATACTGTACATTCCCCTGATACATATAATGTAAGTTGGCTTGATATGACTATAGGGCACGTTGGCCTGATACTTATCGTGTAAGGTGGCTTGATAGGACTACATAACACGTTAGCCAGATACATATGTAAGTTCGTTTGATAGTACTAAATATCACATTGGCCTGATTCATATGTAAGTTGGCTTGATAGGACTACATATCACGTTAGCCTGTTTCATATGTAAGTTGGCTTGATAGGACTACATATCACGTTAGCCAGATACATATATAAGTTGGTTTGATAGTACTACATATCACGTTGGCCACATATGTAGGTTCATTGATAGGACTATATATCACGTTGGGCCGATACATATCATGTAAGTTGGCCTGATATGACTACATATCACGTTGGCCTGATTCATATGTAAGTTAGCTTGATATGACTACATATCACGTTGACCTGATTCATATGTAAGTTGGCTTGACAGGACTACATATCAAGTTGGTCTGATTCGTATGTAAGCTAGCTGGCTTGACAGGACTACATATCAAGTTGGTCTGATTCGTATGTAAGCTGGCTTGACAGGACTACATATCAAGTTGACCTGATTCATATGTAAGTTGGCTTGACAGGACTACATATCAAGTTGACCTGATTCATATGTAAGTTGGCTTGACAGCACTACATATCACTTTGGCCTGATTCATATGTAATTTGGCTTGATATAACCAAATATTACATTCCATGTAAGATATCACGCTGGCCCGATATATAGCATATAAGTTGGCTTGATAGGACTACATATCACGTTGACCTGATTCATATGTAAGTTGGCTTGACAGGACTACATATCAAGTTGGTCTGATTCGTATGTAAGCTAGCTGGCTTGACAGGACTACATATCAAGTTGGTCTGATTCGTATGTAAGCTGGCTTGACAGGACTACATATCAAGTTGACCTGATTCATATGTAAGTTGGCTTGATATAACCAAATATTACATTCCATGTAAGATATCACGCTGGCCCGATATATAGCATATAAGTTGGCTTGATAGGACTACATATCACGTTGACCTGATTCATATGTAAGTTGGCTTGACAGGACTACACATCAAGTTGGTCTGATTCGTATGTAAGCTAGCTGGCTTGACAGGACTACATATCAAGTTGGTCTGATTCGTATGTAAGCTGGCTTGACAGGACTACATATCAAGTTGACCTGATTCATATGTAAGTTGGCTTGACAGCACTACATATCACTTTGGCCTGATTCATATGTAATTTGGCTTGATATAACCAAATATTACATTCCCCTGATTACCGGCATTTTATGATGAGATTTAACTATTTGCGGAAGAAATTTTTCACTGAAATAGGATTTCACCAACCAATTTTCGTAAACTTTAATGAAAAAGAAAAGTTTATATTCCTCATGAAGGCTGAAAACCCGAGCATTTGCAATTTGATCTGTAACATGGTTCGGCGGTTTTCCGCAAATAATTGAGAAGATAGTGTTGAGTTACAAATACATGTTATATTATATGAAATTGTCTTGGCTTGTGTTTAAATTATCTGTATTATGACAACTGCCCCGCGTGGGTGTATTTTGTCAATAAAAATGTTATGTTATGTTATGTTATGTTATAATGTAAGTTGGCTTGATATGACTACATATCACGTTGACCTGATTCATATGTAAGTTGGCTTGATATAACCAAATATTACATTCCCCTGATACATTGATATAACCAAATATTACATTCCCCTGATACATATAAGGTAAGCTGACTTGACAGGGCTACATATCACGTTGGCCTGATTCATATGTAATTTGGCTTGATATAACCAAATATTACATTCCCCTGATACATATAAGGTAAGTTGGTTTGATAGGACTACATATCACGTTGGTCTGATTCATATGTAATTTGGCTTGATATAACCAAATATTACATTCCCCTGATACATATACGGTAAGTTGGCTTGATATGACTACATATCACGTTGACCTGATTCATATGTAAGTTGGCTTGATATAACCAAATATTACATTCCCCTGATACATTGATATAACCAAATATTACATTCCCCTGATACATATAAGGTAAGCTGACTTGACAGGGCTACATATCACGTTGGCCTGATTCATATGTAATTTGGCTTGATATAACCAAATATTACATTCCCCTGATACATATAAGGTAAGTTGGCTTGATAGGACTACATGTCACGTTGGCCTGATTCATATGTAATTTGGCTTGATAGGGCTACATGTCACGTTGGTCTGATTCATATGTAATTTGGCTTGATATATAGAGGATATCCACAATTTTTCAGTGGATATGGGTTATACCTCATGAGTGATGACAAAACATTGAATTTCCACGAGTGGCTTTAGCCACGAGTGGAAATTCAAATGTTTTGTTATAACGAATGAGATTTAACCCATATCAACTGAAAAAGTGTGGATATTCTGTTTATTATATACTTTAGTTACTTGACTATGGCCCCCAATGAATGTCAATACATCAGAAATTTCACCTGTGGGATATCACTTATATCTCACTCCTAAAACCTTATAATTCATGGCCAAGTATATAATAAAACAAAATAATACACTCCCCTGATACATATACGGTAAGTTGGCTTGATAAGGCTACATGTCACGTTGGCCTGATTCATATGTAATTTGGTTTGATAGGTCTACATATCACGTTGACCTGATTCATATGTAATTTGGCTTGATATAACCTAATATTACATTCCCCTGATACATATAAGGTAAGTGGGCTTGATTGGGCTACTTATCACGTTGGCCTGATTCATATGTAATTTGGCTTGATATAACCAAATATTACATTCCCCTGATACATATAAGGTAAGTTGGCCTGACAGGGCTACGTGTCACGTTGGTCTGATTCATATGTAATTTGGCTTGATATAACCAAATATTACATTCCCCTGATACATATAAGGTAAGTTGGCTTGATAGGGCTACATATCACGTTGGCCTAATTCATATGTAATTTGGCTTGATATAACCAAACATTACACTCACCTGATACTTATCAAGTAAGGTGACTTGATAGGACTACATATCACGTTGGCCGGATACATATGTAGGTTCACTGATATAGGACTAGATATCACGTTGGTCCGATACATGTCATGTAAGTTGGCTTGATATGACAACATATCATTGTGTAAAGTTGAGTCGGAACACGAACAAAAACACCGGAGGGGGTATAACCTTTCATTGTCGTTCAAAATTAATAATGTTATATCAAGGGGGTTAAATCTGTTCATGATGTAGAATTGTTTGTTGAATTTGAAGAGGAAATGTTCGGCATAAAGAATCAATTACTTTCATATCCGTTTATATATCCCATCGAGAATTCAAGTTAATGGAAATCGTGTGACAATAAGGAGTCTGCATACAATTTATCTAAATTGGAACCTGATCAGTTGGTCATAATGGCAGACGATTTTAATGCCCGTACAGGTGCATGGACGGCAGGATTATGTTGCACACGATGATGACACTCATTTGTCATTCCTCATCATTGTACTGTTGATTGTACAAAAGACCGATATAGTTTAGATAGAATTTTTAATTCATTTGGGAAACAACTTCTTTTACTGTGTAAATCGACTGGATTTGAATAATAAATGGAAGAAAACGTGGTGACTTACTCGGTAATTTCACAAGTTTTAATTATAATGGAGCTAGTGTAGTTGACTACATTATGATAAAAGAACGTTATTTATCTGCAGTTAGTTATATCTGTGTTAAATCATCAACTGAATTTTCGGACCATTGTCAGCTATAGCACTTCATATTAATTTTAAAAGATGTTTTTCTCATGAAACCATGAAGTACACGTAGAAAAAGCCGAATAAAACTCTAAGATGGTGCGAGGAGTGGATCTAAAGCAAGAGCAACCTGGCGCATGGACAAAACATGTTGATGCAATTTCGAATAAATTTCTCCGCAGAAAACGCTGAAGGCACAGAGGCGGCGACCGGCCACTTGAACGAGTTATTCATATTACTCAATCAATCTGCATCGAGAATAGTCGTAAACAATAATACACGCAGAAAAAAAAGCGCATGGTTTAACAATGAGTGCAAAAAGTTGATGGAAAATATGGAAAATGTTGTCAAGGAAATGAAAAAAACATCCGAACGACAAATCTGTATTGATAACATTTTTCGAAGCGAAGAAGCATATAAGAAAGAGTCGAAATGAAAGTCGCGAATCTTTCGACAAAATGTTGTAGATAAATTGTCAGATCTTGAAACAACTGAACCGTCTAAATACTGGAATATAATAAAGAACCCCCGTTTGAAAAAAGAAGAAACCAAAGATCTAGATCCAGATGAAACCGTAACATATTTTGAACAATTACAGCATCTTTTCGGAGAAATTTTAATAACAATGATATAACTACATTTGAAATAATGGACTGCCTTAGGCAACTGAAGTATATGAGATCGACATGCCCTGATAATATTCCAAATGAGTTATTGAAAATAATGGTTCCACATATAATACATGACGTGGCTAGACCTGATACGAAGTCTTCGATTGGGGCTATAGTCATTACTCCTCGTCCGTCCGTCGACAATTATTTAAACATCTTCTCTGGAACCATAAGACCGAATGGGTTCATATTTGGTGTGGTTCCCTGAGCGACTCACATTCAGATTTGTTCAAATGAGGTCACTGGGTCAAATAGTTTGAAGCCAGGGCCATAACTCTTTCCATCCATAGTAATTCTTAAAACGACTTCTTTTCAAGTACCATCTGGTTCTTATCTGCTATGAAAAGTCCTTGTGTGACTGGGGTTCAGATTTGTTCAAATGAGGTCACTGTGTCAAATGTGTGCAGTGCCAGGACATAACTGAAAAAAAATAGATATATATTTTAGATTGATCTCCTTGCTCAATTTTTAAAAAAAAGCACAAAACTCAATTTTTTTTTATTTATTTAAAGGGGTACTGTACGCCATTTTCAATAAATTCCCGGTGATAACAACGATCTATTATCGATACTATATAGAAATATAAGTAATTTGAGTCGAAGATGTATTCTGTAAACGCTCAGGTTAATAGGCTATCTTAAAAATTAATAATTTAAAAGTTAATAATTTAATATAAATTGATTTTATGGCTCCAGCCATAAAATGGCGTCTCTTAAAATTGGAATTTCCGTGTACAAAACGTAATCAAATTATAATTGAGGGATACTGGATTAATAAAACAATTGCACACACGATCGTTTGAAACATTATGCTTATACGGGGAGAAAACCCAAGCCACTCATTGACTAGTGACCATACACTAACTTAAATGAGTATATTTGGACTACTAAGCATATAATATAATGTTTATTTGATTCATTTGGTTGAAAACTGTACAAAAATTACTCGACAACGACAATTTGTATTTTTGCATTCCGGTAAATTTGCCATCCGTAACAATACTTCGTACTCAACAGACTTTCAAAAAATGGAAAAGTTGTTACCTTATTCTCCGACTCGGGGATTATAGAAACCAACAACAACATCTTGGGTACAGTACCCCTTTAAATAATAATGTTTTTTTATATGTATAAATTTAATTATTAAAGAAACAAATATTAAAGAAGCCCCTCACCCTTTCCCATTGGTGCCTCTATCATCCCTGTTATCAAACACTTATTTTAAATACTTCAGTCAAAATACAATATACCCTGTACAGTGGCTGCACATATGCTAGAATGTTATCTCTCACAGTGAAAATAATACAGGTGAGCATATCAGTCTGCTCCGTTGATAATTATCCACATGTCATCTTGATCCTATCTGACAGTGTTGTGTCAGCAAACACACATCTATATTGTTTTGGTAATTAATATGAATTTTAATGTAAAATGTATTCCCAGGAAACTATTACTGCTATAGGTATTTGTTCAAATGGTGGGTCAGTCAAAATAGGTCATTTACAATCGTCTTAAATCTCCAGAACCTTAAGACCAATTGGTTCATATCTGGTATGGATGTTCCGTAAGTGACTCACATTGAGATCTGTTTAAAATAACTCACCAAGTCAAATAGTTGCGAAGCCAGGGCCATAAATCTTTCCCTCCATGGTAATACTTAAAAGGAAATCTCAAGAACCATCTGGCCTATTTAGCTTATATTTGGCACTAGCAGGGTTACCCGGCCTTGCCCAGGTTAATGTATGCTGTGGATATTTGTTGGGAATAGAGAATGCTCTTGCTTAAAGTGTTATACGTTTTCTCATAAATTGCATATTCAAATAGCAGCACAAAACATGATTATTACAGTCATGGAATATAAGTAGTGGCTCACCTTGACAATTGTCATTCTGTTTATCGCGATTAATCCGTTCCACCAAAAATGAAGTATTTATTTATTTACAACTGCGTACACATTAGACGTTATAAGAGGATACATGAACATTATAAACACATTAGCTCGATAAAATATGATAATTGGGTGTTACATATTGAGATGCATCAATCAATCTAGTGGGTTGGACTAAGATCTCGAGGACACCTGGCCATCATATCTCCATGAAGGTACAGATGTTTCAAAGAAATTTTCAGGTGCTCCTCTGTTCATGGTGCTATATGTTGGCTAAATAGTCTTAGTTTAAACGAAATGTTGCTGCGCACATATATCAGCTACATGTGCCAGGCACAGAGCGAGATTTTTAGTTGTTTATGTCAGTCAATGAGTTTGTTCTAAAAACCCTTGTCAGATGTCAGTATTGGTAGGATCCTGAAGGGTCTTGTGCACTAACTGCATTTTCTTGTATATCAGAAGAAACTATACTTGACTGCACACTGTGACCACTATTTTTGAACAGGCCTTCCATAGCTCTTGGCAAATTGTAACTTTTTGTGGAAACTGTATTGAATGGAACAGAATAAATTTTGTTATTATATATATGCAATCCTCTGGCGGTTCGAGGTCTCTCAGTTTGCACGAATATACGTATCTCTTCAATAGAGTGATAAATATACGTTTAATGCTTCTTCTATTTATCTCTTTTTGCTAGCTCATTGTGTGAATGCCTTGATTGCCATTCCCATATAAATATGACTGTTAAGAAGATATAATTGTTCAAGTGACTTATGTGGGTCACCATATGTCGGGATTGTGAAATGTGAACGCCCAACTACTTAAAGTGATATGGAGATGGACTGGTGACTGTATATAACTTATATGTGGATATCGGCGAATAGCAATCTTATCAATGATAATACGCTCGCCATCCGTGACGCAAACGACACCAAATGTGATTTAATTCATGGTATATCATTAGAGAAAAACGTGTATGAATTTGGTGGAATTTGGTTTATTAAATCAATTGTTGATGCAACGCTGACTCGAACAACGCCATATTGCAAAGGTGATTATGTATTCGTTTGGTGGAAATCAGCGACAAAACTATTTCACCATATTTTTTTAATTTCCCCTCCCACCAACAGCGTCATTTTAGAAAATTTTAACCCGCACCATTATCTTCCTTGTAAAAAGTTACCCCTCTTAGAACGCCTTGGTGCCATCTCTATTGCACCGCGTGAAGCTATATATAGAACGCACACAGACAGACAAAAATACAGTCAGACAGCACGATTTTATTTCTTGTATCATTTGAGAAGAACGTGTCTGAATTTGATGGTAATTGGTACTAAACATATTTTGTATCAGTTTTGGTGACCCTCCCGTCCCTATTTCGGACTCAAGCTGCACACACTAAGACTCATTAGAGATGCATATATATGAAATTGGTGAAAATTGGCGAGTATACAAATTCGTATCAAATTTAAGGTCCCCATATCTCTCACCCATAGGGCACCAATTTGGTGTATCTAAACCACACGAAAAGATTCCTCGTATCACGGAGAAGAATATGTACATGGAGCAATCTGGTGGAAATCGGCACTGAACATATAGATATAATTTTTGTGTCCCTCTCATCTCTATACACCACTGACTCGAATGGCCCTACTTGTGACATCCTTACACCACACGATTACACTCCTGAGATCACGGAGATGATTGTTTATAAGTTTGGTGATAATCGGCGACTAAACAATTTGTTTATCAAATTTGGTGCCAATCCCTCCCCTCTCCATCTCTCACCCAAACAGCACCACTGTGGCGTCTTTAAATCACGATTAGATTCCTCGTATCATGGATAAGAACGTGTATCAATTTGGTGGAAATTGGCGCTAAAAAAAATGTGCATCAATTTTGGTGCCCTTGTCCCTTTCAATGCAACCCTGACTCGAATGAGGCCACATTTGACAGATAAAAGCCACACCATTAGACTCCTCATACCATGGGGATGATTTTGTATAAGTGTGGTGGCAATCGGCGACTTATTATCAAATTTAGTGCCCACCCCTCCCAATCTCTCATCCAAAAACAACAATTTGGCGTTGTTAAAGCGCACAGTTAGATTCCTTGTATCGTGAAGAAGAATATATATCAATTTGGTGGAAATCGGCGCTAAAATTAGTTTTATCGATTTTGGTGACCCTCTCCCCTTCCGTTCATCCCTGACTCAAACGACGCCACTTTTGACATATTTAAACCACACCGTTGGATTCTTCATATCATGGGGATGATTGTATGTAAGTTTCGTGGCAATCGGCGACAGAAAAAAATAATCTGCCCCTCCCCCTTCCGGGCACCCCTGACGCGAACGGCGCGACTTTTGCCATATTTAAACCGCGCCATTAGATTCCTCATATTATGGGGATGATTATATATAAGTTTGGTGGCAATCGGCGACAAATTTTTGTTCTGCCCTCCCCCTTTTCTGCCCCTGGCAACAACGGCGTCACTTTAGAAAATTCTAACCCCGACCATTATCTTTCTCGTAAAAAGGTACTCCTAGTAGACCCCTTTGGCATCATCTAGATGGTCTCCTGTGAATTTCTATAGAACACAGACAGACAGACAGACAGACAGACATTCGCAAATATAGATATAGATGGAGGGTCTTTGGGTGATTGGGCTCAGATTTGTTAATATGGGATTACTTGGGCGGACCAGGGACATAAACAAAATATTAGATTGGACTCCCTGCTCAATTTAACAAAAAAACTAAATAAGAATGTCTTTATAAAAAAAACATTACATTTTTTTGAAAAAAAAACATGCACCTCTGTTATATAACTCTTACTGTTACCAGTATCTGACATGTTTGATAAACAAATAACAACTGGGAAGAATAGGGGTCATTGAAGAACTTAACCCAAGCGAAATCTGTTACACAATGTTTTAATACAAAAACTATTGGTACCACAAATACCTAATTACCTTAGTTATCACACAAGCAATTTACTTACGACAATTCATACAGACTTACGCTTTACTAAGACAGTTAGGCTTCCCTTGCTAAACTATAATCCTACATATCACGGTGGCCTGAAACATATATAGTCATTATGTTGGCCACTGTATGCTGTCTTAACTGCGTTTTCCATTGAACATAACGCACTGATTCGCTGTCGTGGCGTTTTTGTTGCACTGTTGCTGCATGGTGAGATTAATTTACCAGACATTGATTCTATGGGTGATTATTCAAGAGAAAAAAAACTTCAGCGATTGGTTTATATGAAGCCAATAAGTTTGGCTCCGAAGACAACTGGTGCAAATGATAAAGTCGATTCTAATTCAACCATGAGCCTCGTGGTTATCTGTCTATAACCGACAGCAATGCGTTTATTCGCGCGGATGACTCAATTCGCGTGAATAAGCGCGTAACATTAAAAATCATTTCCGGAAAATACTCAATATTTGTATTAAATGCCGAATTCTGATGATTGCTAGTCTAGCTCGCCGGTAAAAAATATCTCTATAATGTTTACCAAGGTAACTATGCAAAGGAGCGTAATTCAACAAAACATCATCCCACACAGAAAAGCATATATGGACGCAGATCCTATCAAACTTGATATGAACCAATCCGTCCATTCGCTATAGATGCAACGCCAATCATGCCATGACACTGTGTGTATATATGATACTCGAACAATAACGCATATAACGCATATACACTGAAGACAAGAAAACCATAGTCAGAAATGGTAACGCCACCAAGATTATAGTATTACATATAAATAGAAATTATAAAAAATACATAAAATATTTTGATAACAATTGCGTTTAAACAAGTAATCCTTCAAATTATTACTAACAAAACAAGTAAATGACTGTGGGGTCACTCAACAGATTATAAAGACTTGGACTTAGTATACTGTAAATACTGGGACTGTATATTTTTAAATTTTAGTCTAAAATTTAAATGAAATAATTAAAAGATAAAATTTAGCAAGTAGTAAAAGTTAATTTTCTCATTTAATTTTTTTTTTTGGTTAAATAAAGGAATAATTTAAATGTAAAATTTGGTTTAAAAAAAAATGATTGACCGTGGCTCTTCCAATAATTGCGCGACTGACCTGGTCAATTGTTCTTAAGAAGTTGTTTTGATAATTACTATGGAGGGAAGTAGTTATGGCTGTGGCTTCGCAAGTAATTGACTTGGTGACGTGATGTTAACAAATCTGAACTCCAGTAAACCAAGGACGCTCCATACCATATATAAGGTAAATAAATCATTCTTTAGAAGTTGTTTTAATATTTACTATGGAGGGAAAGAATTGTGGTGCTGGCTTCGCAACTATTTGACCCCATTGTAACAAATATAAATATTAGTCACTCAGGCAATAGATGTATCTATTCTGTATATTAAGTTATTGGGTCTTACGTGTCTTGAGATGTCTAAATATGTTTTGATGGACAGATCGCGCAAGCGCAAGGGACCCCCGCCAATCTTATCTGTTGTGATTCCAATTGTTGACTTATTAAATATGCACATATACTTAAGAAAGAGTCGCGCGCGAAGCGCGCTCCCGTAGGTCGGTTTTTGGATCCCAGTTAATGAAAATATCATTGAAATAATCGGTTTCCCCCCAATAAACATCCATATATTCAATATACATGTTTTTGGAGCAGAATTAGGTAGACCATATTGAACGCCATAATTCTGCTGTGGTTAAGTGGTCAATTACTTTGGACATTACTGTATGTAGATGGAGTTATCATTAGACCTCACATCCTTATATGGGATACAGTAATGCCCAAAGTAATTGACCACTTAACCACAGCAGAATTATGGGTAATTTTTCAGGATTTAAAATCCGGAAAAATTACCCACAATTCTGCTGTGGTTAAGTGGTCAATTACTTTGGACATTACTGTATGTGGATGGAGTTATCATTAGACCTCACATCCTTATATGGGCTACAGTAATGCCTAAAGTAATTGACCAATTAACCACAGCAGAATTATGGGTAATTTTTCAGGATTTAAAATCTTGAAAAATTACCCATAATTCTGCTGTGGTTAAGTGATCAATTACTATGGACATTACTGTATGTAGATGGAGTTAAACATCACATCAGTTTGTTGGGGATTTGGACCTTGACTTGGGACCTTTGGTTTTTAACGCAACAAATGCGAGTACACCTTATACACAAATTTCTGATGTAGCCAGAGTTTTACTTGGATAATATGAGTTTGAAGCCTGCTTACATTTCAATATGTTGTCAGTTTTGTATTGTTTGCAGCAGAACTCGGCGCGTTAAAGCAAAAGTTATAAGAGATACAATGTGTACGTAACGAGACTATACTACAAATGAAAAAATAAATTGAGGGAGGGGTGGGCATTACAGGGAACTAAGGGTTGAACCGATATAAATTTATAGAGCGATAATGACCAATGTTGACATATTATGCATCTCAACTCTACTGTTGCAACAAGGTTATAAAATAGGGGGGTGTCAGAATCTTAGTCATCTCTATATAGTGCCAGAATAGTCATTTATGGACTTCTATAGTGGTACAATACAAATTAGAATCAAATGATAAAAATATGTATGTAACACAACTATACCGATGAAAATAAAAATAATAATTTAGGCCGGGATAAGATGTTGGGTTGGTTATATGGACTCTGAGAAAAAGGGGTTCGTACCGATGAACTGACATAAATTAGTGGAGCGATGTTGCCATGTAATGCATCGCGACTGTACTAAAGCAGCAATGATATAAAATTGGGGGGGGGGGGGGTCGGAAATTATCTCTATCTCTATAGATGGCACCAGAATTATATAGAAAGGAATAGCAATTGATATACGTATACGGTATACTATAGTAATACCATAGACATATAAGTACAAGTATCACGCAATAAAATATTTCGTAACGTGACTATAGCGATGAAAAAAATAAATAAATTGGACTGGGATTAGAGATTGGGTTGGTTATATGTGGATAATTGGATATGGAATTCATACCGATGAAATGATACAAATTAACGCCACCAAGATTATAGTATTACATATAAATAGAAATTATAAAAAATACATAAAATATTTTGATAACAATTGCGTTTAAACAAGTAATCCTTCAAATTATTACTAACAAAACAAGTAAATGACTGTGGGGTCACTCAACAGATTATAAAGACTTGGACTTAGTATACTGTAAATACTGGGACTGTATATTTTTAAATTTTAGTCTAAAATTTAAATGAAATAATTAAAAGATAAAATTTAGCAAGTAGTAAAAGTTAATTTTCTCATTTAATTTTTTTTTTTGGTTAAATAAAGGAATAATTTAAATGTAAAATTTGGTTTAAAAAAAAATGATTGACCGTGGCTCTTCCAATAATTGCGCGACTGACCTGGTCAATTGTTCTTAAGAAGTTGTTTTGATAATTACTATGGAGGGAAGTAGTTATGGCTGTGGCTTCGCAAGTAATTGACTTGGTGACGTGATGTTAACAAATCTGAACTCCAGTAAACCAAGGACGCTCCATACCATATATAAGGTAAATAAATCATTCTTTAGAAGTTGTTTTAATATTTACTATGGAGGGAAAGAATTGTGGTGCTGGCTTCGCAACTATTTGACCCCATTGTAACAAATATAAATATTAGTCACTCAGGCAATAGATGTATCTATTCTGTATATTAAGTTATTGGGTCTTACGTGTCTTGAGATGTCTAAATATGTTTTGATGGACAGATCGCGCAAGCGCAAGGGACCCCCGCCAATCTTATCTGTTGTGATTCCAATTGTTGACTTATTAAATATGCACATATACTTAAGAAAGAGTCGCGCGCGAAGCGCGCTCCCGTAGGTCGGTTTTTGGATCCCAGTTAATGAAAATATCATTGAAATAATCGGTTTCCCCCCAATAAACATCCATATATTCAATATACATGTTTTTGGAGCAGAATTAGGTAGACCATATTGAACGCCATAATTCTGCTGTGGTTAAGTGGTCAATTACTTTGGACATTACTGTATGTAGATGGAGTTATCATTAGACCTCACATCCTTATATGGGATACAGTAATGCCCAAAGTAATTGACCACTTAACCACAGCAGAATTATGGGTAATTTTTCAGGATTTAAAATCCGGAAAAATTACCCACAATTCTGCTGTGGTTAAGTGGTCAATTACTTTGGACATTACTGTATGTGGATGGAGTTATCATTAGACCTCACATCCTTATATGGGCTACAGTAATGCCTAAAGTAATTGACCAATTAACCACAGCAGAATTATGGGTAATTTTTCAGGATTTAAAATCTTGAAAAATTACCCATAATTCTGCTGTGGTTAAGTGATCAATTACTATGGACATTACTGTATGTAGATGGAGTTAAACATCACATCAGTTTGTTGGGGATTTGGACCTTGACTTGGGACCTTTGGTTTTTAACGCAACAAATGCGAGTACACCTTATACACAAATTTCTGATGTAGCCAGAGTTTTACTTGGATAATATGAGTTTGAAGCCTGCTTACATTTCAATATGTTGTCAGTTTTGTATTGTTTGCAGCAGAACTCGGCGCGTTGAAGCAAAAGTTATAAGAGATAAAATGTGTACGTAACGAGACTATACTACAAATGAAAAAATAAATTGAGGGAGGGGTGGGCATTACAGGGAACTAAGGGTTGAACCGATATAAATTTATAGAGCGATAATGACCAATGTTGACATATTATGCATCTCAACTCTACTGTTGCAACAAGGTTATAAAATAGGGGGGTGTCAGAATCTTAGTCATCTCTATATAGTGCCAGAATAGTCATTTATGGACTTCTATAGTGGTACAATACAAATTAGAATCAAATGATAAAAATATGTATGTAACACAACTATACCGATGAAAATAAAAATAATAATTTAGGCCGGGATAAGATGTTGGGTTGGTTATATGGACTCTGAGAAAAAGGGGTTCGTACCGATGAACTGACATAAATTAGTGGAGCGATGTTGCCATGTAATGCATCGCGACTGTACTAAAGCAGCAATGATATAAAATTGGGGGGGGGGGGTCGGAAATTATCTCTATCTCTATAGATGGCACCAGAATTATATAGAAAGGAATAGCAATTGATATACGTATACGGTATACTATAGTAATACCATAGACATATAAGTACAAGTATCACGCAATAAAATATTTCGTAACGTGACTATAGCGATGAAAAAAATAAATAAATTGGACTGGGATTAGAGATTGGGTTGGTTATATGTGGATAATTGGATATGGAATTCATACCGATGAAATGATACAAATTAGTGGAGCGATAAAGACCAATGTTGACACTTAGTCAGGCTACGCGGGGGAAATAGGGGGTGATACGATAGACCGAAATAAATTTGTCGAGTGATAATGACCAATGTTGACGTATAAAGTAACGCGACTGTACTGTTGCACAATTATCATGTAGAACCAGTCAAATATGGACTCTGGTGCCCAATATGGAACAGCTCAGAAAACATTTGAAGGGCCCTAAAATTTATTTAACATGGGATCTGCCATACAAATCGATTTATGTTGATAAATCTCTTATTTTTCAAAATTTTAAGCTGAGACTTGGTGTGTCTGAGTGGGATACGTATATATTCCTAAAATGATAGGATACAGCACATAATTATGTTTTAGGTGGAAGAAATGAATTTTTTTCGATGATAAAATTTACATGGGATTTGCAATTAAAATCGATTTATGTCGATAAAACTGTCATTTTTCAAAATTTTGAGTTGAGAATTCGTGTGTCTGTGTGTAATACTTATATATTCTTAAAATGACAGAGTCCAGCGCGTAATTATGTTTTAGATGGAAGAAATTGAATTTGTTTTCGATAACAAATTTACAGCATGTACGGCCGTACTACGGGTTTATCGAGTACACTATTTTATAAACAAACTTTTGTCAATAGCCGTTTTGGTCAAACTAAACCTTTTTCGACCGGGAAAGCAGATCCGAATAGTAGCTAAGATGTATTTAGATAGAATTATCAAAAGAATTTGACCGATTAGGGTGCATTTTAAAAGAATGGAGTGGAGAAATCTTTGTGACATTTTCATGAAACACGCCGATAATTCCAGAAGATAAAAGATGGCGGTTATCACAATAGAACAGGCATACTATTACCCATAATTTACCTCACTACACCAGGGGGCTTACCCATAATTCACCTCACTATACCATGGGGCTCCCAATGGGTTATATATTATTTTCAGGCTATCAGATTATTTATATTTTCAACAACATATTATTACACCGGTGACTTTAAGATTACAATTTCAGCCTGTCCTGACTATCGATACGATTGAGTCATATTTTCAAAAACATATTATACACCGGTGGCGTTAACTTTACAATTTCAGCATCTATGTGATTCTATCGGTACGATTTGAGTAAGGTACAAAAAAAAAATCTTCGCCCACTCGACCACAGAATTGGAGACTATCACTGAATATGAAAAACAGCCACACTAGAAACACCACATGGTGGCGTAATAAAACAAGTTAGTCAACATGACTAACTTAGGTTAGTCAACTGTTTGTCCACATGATGACTAACTTAGCTTAGTCATAACGACTAAGGCAGACATTTAGTCATAATAACTATAGGGTGATGTTAGTCATAACGACCAATAAATGGTTAGTCAAAGCGACCAATTAGGCCATTATACTACAATTGTGTTAGTCAAAATGACCAGGATTTAGTCATAATGACTACCTATTTTGAGTCAATGGGAATGTGAACATATAATTTAGGGAAAATTGTGCAAATAATTTCAATACTCAACCAGATGATATATTATCCAGAATTAGAGATCGAATTAAAAGCTAAAACACAGATTTCAGCAAATAGTCAAGCCCTTAATTAGTGAATTTCTTAATTGCATTCCATTATATCCTCCCTCACATTCGTTTAAATATAGATCTCCTTAGAACTGCGATGCAATTGAAATTGAATATTTACCAATGAGTTATTCTTGGTGTAACTTGGTCACTATGATTATCACTAGAGTTAGTCGTAGTGACTCACTAAAAGGGTGGGTCAGTCAACGCCACTCCAAATGCTTGTGGCTAAGCCTAATTAGTCATATTGGCCCGATTTTTTTTTCAGTTTAGAGCGACCCATGTATCAAGATTGAGCATTAAAGAGAGTTAGCAAAATCACGACGACGAAGATCAGCACTGTAAACCGGGAACATTTTATAGCCCGACAGACAGTTATGAATTGAATTTAACTGATACACAGTTGTGTATATATAGTATAGTCAGATTATATTTTACTTCCGTGTAACTTTTGACATCTATAATCTTCTTTGTTGTTTCGTGAAATATTATTCAGCAATGTTATGTTACAGTATACAGTACGTAAAGAGTGTGCGATAAGTAAAACACTCAGCACAGGGGGACCCCAATAAGTCAACTTTGGCTAAAACTGCCACCGTGCTGTTTACAACATAACGGTATAGCGCTAGCTAATCCTCGACACTCAATATTTCGGTGTTAAATGAGTAACTGTGAATCACTCTCACACAAAAAATACGCCACAGTGTTGAGTGTGCGATATATAAACAAACACTCTGCTCACACACGTGTTTTGTGGATATAATATCGTATTCATATTATTATTATACTATATTCTTGAGGAAAGTTTCATAATTAACTTTTATTTCTAAATTATAACCTACAACCAAGGCATCCGAGCCTTTAAGACACAGTGCATGGGGGGTCTATTTTTCGTATTATGTTGTGTGTGTATATATATCATAGGGTTTTATATATCGACTGCAGTAAAAACTCGATTCCGATGTCCACCACAACTGACATGCAGTAATGCAGGTATATGGGGAAGGTGCACATATATATCTATTTAGGTCAAACATCCTTCTCGTTGCCCTTTGCTGACATTTATACAGATGCAGTATATTATGGTGGTTACGTCGCAGCAAAATAATCTATACTACCAACCCGAGATATTTCGAGAACAATGATAATTTACGATCGAGACAAATGAGTTGATCGGTGGATCTCTATCTGTGATCTCTGGCGCGCCATCATAAACTAGTGTATTATTTGGCTTCTATCCTAAGATTCACATCATCTGTTCCTTTCAGATAAACAGGACGGGATAATAGACGGGGAGAATGGTTCAGGAATGGATACCAAGACAAGTGAGTTCATTTGTACGCACGTATATAATGGAACTTTAATTGTATACCCATGCTCGAAATCGGTTACATTAACCCGTTCATGGCGGGAGTTGTGTTGGTGCAGCATTAACAATCATGTGTACGTTCATTCTCTTATATCGTGATTTGTATTGTTGCGAGTATTAATTTATTCGTAATAAACTAATTTGGATAACTAAATCGGCTTTTTAGTGAAATTCCGTTGTTGTTGTTGTTGTTGTTGTTGTTGTAACTGGATGATACGGGGACCATCGAATAGGATTATGTATCGTTAAATATGCTGTGCCAGTGCATTCTCTTATATATGCGAGTCTCCGATATGGAGCCTTGCATATATAAGAGAAGGCACTGGCTTGTAAACACGGTCAATGTAAATATTGTTAGGCAAATGTATTATCTTATACCACACGATTAGATACCTCGTATCATGGATGAGAACATGTATCAATTTTGTGGAAATTGGCGCTAAAAATATTGTGTATCAATTTTGGTGCCCCTCTCCCTTTCAGTGCACCCCTGTCTCGAATGAGGTCACTTTTGACAAATTGAAGCCACACCATTAGACTCCTCATACCAAGGGGATGATTTTGTATAATTGTGGTGGCAATCTGTGACTAAACCGATTCTTATCAAATTTAGTGCCCACCCCCAAGATTCCTTGTATCATGAAGAAGAATATATATCAATTTGGTGTACATTGGCGCTAAAATTAGTTTTATCAATTTTGGTGCCCCTCTCCCCTTCCGTGCATCCCTGACTCGAACGACGCCACTTTTGACATATTTAAACCACACCATTAGATTATTCATATCATGGGGATGATTATATGTAAGTATCGTGGCAATCGGCGACAAAATAATATTCTGCCCCTTCCCCTTTTCTGCCCCTGACAACAACGGCGTCACTTTAGGAAATTCTAACCCGCACCATTATCTTTCTCGTAAAAAGTTACCCCTAGTAGACCCCTTTGGTATCATCTAGATGGTCCCCTGTGAATTTCTATAGAACACAGACAGACAGACAGACATTCGCAAATATAGATATAGATGTGTATCCGCACGTCAACTATCACAGCATACCGTATTCTTATTGATGGCGATACTTTTCATCGCGTTCAATTCCGAAATTAATTTTGGTCGCCACTGATACACTGATCGCACATGGAGCCGCGACCTTGTGTGACCTCTCGTAACGACATCCGCGCATGTCTGTACTATGTCTGGAAGGAAGTCAGCGGAATTTTTGCCAGGCCGCTAAATATTCCAGGTGATGAAAAATAACAGATTTCAAAAATCGAAATCTGATAACTGAGCTTTGACGGATGGGTTCCTCGACTCAATTCAAATATATGTTACCCCCAAAGCCGAAGCATTTTATGTGTGTTAAATCGGATTATTGTCCCCCGAAAAATTAATTATCGGGGGACTATAGAAACGGGCTCCATCCGTTCGTCCGTCCGTTCGTCATACCGTCCGTCCGTCACACTTTTGAGTACCTTAGTGGTGTAATCTTCTCCTCCTACAGATTTCATCCCAGAGATTTGAAACTTCAGAATATTGTTGCCCATATATTGAAGATGTGCAGCATGTATATAGATGACGGATTTTTTTTTTACGGAGTTATTAACCCTTTTCGACTTAGAAAATCTTCAGAGTATTGTTACCCACATATTGGAGATGTGCAACATGTATATAGACGACGGAAAAATTAATTTTTTACGGAATTATTAACCCTTTCGACTTAGAACATATCAACATTTTTTTTAATTTCTTTAACAAAGCGGCATCGACTTGCCACGTTGTCGGGGGACACTGTGGTCGGCTGACCTTTTATGTATCTTTAATGCTGCACCATGCAGCATCAGTTCCCGTCAAGAAAGGGTTAAATTGAACGTCTTTTCCATCAACTTCGCATAATATGCTTCCGTTATGTGTGATCAGGTCACATACTCCACCACTAGCTCCTATATGATAAAAATGAAACTATATGGTGAGTGAGTTAGTATACCGTGACCCTCGATCAGCTTACCCAGTTATGTATGTGTGTCTGTGTGTCTGCAATGAGTTGTTATTTTTCTTACAGAGGCTTTCATCGTGTGCGGTGTGCTGGTTGTCGTCGCATTGGTTCTCCTCATTGCGCTTATCATCGTCTGCAGAAGGTTAGTTAACAATTTCTACAAAAGGATTCCTGTAAACAAGTGCACGTTTTTGGACATACATGTCGTTTTTGTAGGCATAAGTAGACGGATTGACGGAATTTGGTGCTAAATGGCATTTTCCTATTGCATATAGTATTTGGTCACACAAATTGTGTACCCATACCATTGTATGGTACACATATTGCCGACGTCGTTCGTTTATGCATGGTGCGATAACTCAAACATTTTCTATCCGATCGGAACCAAATTTTGTATATATTATGAGTTTCTCGGTCCAAAATACAGATCGAGTTCGCATAACGGTTTGATCCGTTTTTTTCGAGTCATGGTCTTTTTTCGACATAGAATTTACGCATGCTGCGATAACTCAAACATTTTTAGCTCAACTTACTTTTGTAAGTTTGAGCTATTGCCATGGCTTGGCG